>CM023097.1:0-517500 GCA_013103745.1 Gardenia jasminoides
TTTCACGTATTGCTAACCCTCTTTGTTTTTCTCCTCCTCTCCCTCCCTTCAAGCTCCCTCGGTCATTCAAGAAAATGGATATGGATGGATGTGGATGGCTTTGGGTTGTCTTGTTGATTCTTTGGAGTGGCTGAAGGCTGATGAAGAAGCTTCCCGGTTCCCCTTTCTTCCTCCCACTGTTCAGCCTCCCCTCTCTCTCCCTCCCCTGCTGAGTAGCAAGAAAGGAGGGGAAGGAAGAAGTCTTTGCCTTTGGCTATGGAGATGAGAGGGAGGATCTGGCTGAAAATAGAGAGCTTGAGGGAGGATGAAGAGCAATTTTTTTTTGAAAAGTGAGAGAGGATCACTGAAATGGAGGGCAAAGGAAAATAATTTTATCATAAAAATTTGACAAGACAAAAGCCCCAAATTCATGTATTATCTTATCTAAATTTCCATGTCTTGCAAACTTAATTTGAGAGAATGGGAGGACAACTTTTAGCTAGAAGTTTAATGTGGGGGGGTTATCTCTGGGGAGAGAAAGGAGAGGAAAATTAAGATTTGGAGGACATCAAATGGATGCAATCACAAAAGTTAAAATCTTAATTTTCGGAAATTCGGTCCAACTAGGTCTTAAGGTTTTGGTCCAACTAGGTCTTAAGGTTCCAAACCCTACTTAATCTCACCTCTAGTCACCTGATAACATTTCTAACCCACGTGATCATCCTTACTCCATCCACTTGCCACTCAACGCCCTAATTTTACCTTGAAAACGTGTTTTCTTTCTGCCTACTAATTAATACAAAAGGGCAAATTTTAAAATAAGATGAATGAAATATTGAAATATACCTGGAAAAATTAATATAGAGCTAAATTAAGTTTTTCTCAAAATGAAATAAATTAAACAAATAAATAAATAAATAAATTGAATTGTCATTTAAATTTTCAAAAATTGCTTAAATGTAATTTTAAAATAATTAAACTAAGCAATAATAATACATTATTTAAAAATATTAAGTTGTATTAATAAAATAAATTTTTTGAGGTCAGCATAATCCTCACCATAAATAACCTGAAAAGATGATTAATGAGGACCATTTTATCTCAATCCAAAACAAAGACACCCAATGACAATAGAACATTACTTTCTCCCCAATATTTATCAAATTTATCAGACATACTTCTAGCCATAGCCCTGATATGGTCAGAAAAATCTAAAGCTTTCTCATGTAGAAGCTCCTTTATCCTATACAACTCCACAAGAAAGATGTTAGCAGCTGATACCGGTCCTTAAATCATGTTAGTTATTTCATAAAATATACCAGAAATTTGCAAACTTCTTCCACCATCATCCACTCAAATTCATTAGGAACATATCGAAATCAAGGGTCATGTCCAAATCTAGGAAAGACATCCTTGAACTCTAAAGTACCGCCAACATCAAATATGTGTCGCTCCATTAAGTAGGACAACCAAAAATCAGCTTTTAGAGGGTAGTTGAAGCTGTTTTTTAATTTTGAAAAATTGAATAAGCCGAGCCTCTGAGTTGTTTGTACTTGACTCTACTACATCAATCACACATCACCTAGTTGATTAAGACCGCCTTGCACCAGATTAAGTATATGTGCACAGATCTAACATGAAAAATTTTTCCTCCAATACTTAATCTCTTTCTTAAAGAAAAATCCTCCCTAAGCCTTGTGACAGCCCCACCTTCCCCTAAGGGGTAAACAAAGGTTCTGTAGAATCACCGCCTAACTCTCGCCATAATTCCTCACTATCACAAATCTCAAATAATTACACCTAAGATCTCCAAATAATAATTACATTTCCAACTAATCCAAATACACCAAAGTCCAACCGCCCAAGATTACGATAGTACAAAAGATATTTCTACAATATACTAAGAAAGATCACTTCCCCGCTTCCTTCATCTCGAGTCTGTGGAAAAAATAAAATATTTTGGGTGAGATAGCTCAAGAGTATCCAAAGGAAAATAAGTTGGCAAATAAGTAACTCAGAATTCATTATCGAACAATGATCGTATCACATGAATGGATTTTATTTGCTCGCGGGCCATACCATCAGCACTCAAAACACCCAACGCTCAAACAAATCATCACAACAAGAGAGAACACTAATCATTAATGAGAGCCATTGGCTCAAGCAAGTCATTGCACTGAAATCAAATGGAGTCGCTCGTGTCAAGTACAAGACCACCACATACTCACCGAGCCAAATCATGTGCAAATCATAACACAACAAGCACACACATGTCATCATGAAGTGATGCAATTAATGAGAAACTTTCATTTGAAACAGCTTTATGAATACTCACAAAACACAGAGCTTATTTCACTTGTCCACAGACATATCTCCATTTAAGCCAAGTCCCAGAATCACAAATTAAGTAAGTCGGTCCGCCACAATGGTGCATAAGTCAAGAGGAATGAAAGAAACAATTGTGGCACGAACAACAACAATCGACAGGTTTGCCACCCTTCGTTTTAATCATAACTGTGGTTGTGGTTATTGGATTAGTGAATTTTACGCTTCAAGCTAAGACATAGATGTACAACTCATGAAGAGGTCAGATATCAATTCATGCTTATTCAGGGTCAAAATGGCAAATCTCTAGAAGCAAGAAAACTGTCGAATTATTGCAGGTTGGTCAACAATCTCGGAAAACAAACATAACTCACGTGAGAAAAATGAATCAAGTCTGCCAGTGGCGCTTAAAACTAGGTTCATAGGGATTTCTAACGGTATAAGGCTCTAAAGCATCTACTTACAGTCATCAACAGTAACCCTGGAAGCGGACTAATTCCTTGATTTCCAAAAATTTCCAGCTTTGAAGCAACTTCTTCAATCAACCCCCAAGGTTATTTTCATCATTTGACAAGTGCTTAACAACCTAAAACAGCAATTAATTCCATCATCAAAGCATCACAAGTCATTAAGCATTTCATCAAACACATGGTAAACCAAAATGAAAACCTAAGTTCTAGTTTACACAAGGTTTCCTTCCATAATCTTCCTCTCCAAACAACCACAAGCATGTTAATCCTACCTAACTAACATCCTCCTTGAATTTAAAGTTCACTAAAGCTTAGATAAGTGAGGGTTACCTTGCAAGTAGAGAGAGAAATTTCACCCAAGAGCTTCACTCCTTGCAACTAAGATTGAGGTTTAAGAAGTAATCTAGCCTAGGGTTTCACTCAAAGTAGTTTTTCCTTCACTAAAATAACTAATCCAAGCCAAGGTTTTGTGGTTTCTTGTCCATGGAGTTCGCCAAGAGAGAGGAAAAGAGAGGGAATTTTGTTTGAATTTTGAAGACAAGAGTTTAATAGAAAGCTTAAGTCAAGACTTGTTGGATGGTTGACAAGTGTTGAAGTCTTGACCATAATTTGGATAATATCTTTGCAAATTGCCATCAAATCCCTTAATGTAAAATGTGATCCACTTAATACCATATAAGTTGTATTTGGCTACATGAAATATGTAAAATACAATTCCAAATTAATTTCGTACAATACATACAAAATAGAGTACTTAAGGAAAATAATGCACTTAATGAAAATTATATGCTACCAATGTTTAAAGAAAATGATTTGCACTTAAATAAATACAATGAAAGATAATTCATGAAAAATTTAGGGTTTCTCGCAAGAAATATAAGTAAATAATTCGAGAAATTTCGGGTGCATACTTCAAGAAATTCTGGGTCCTCACAAGCCTCCTAATGCACACATCATTGTAAGAAGCATTATCTACAGTTATACTACAAATCTTATTCTCAATCCCCCAATCAATAAAACACTTGCTTAGTGCATCGCAATGATCACCCCTGATGAGGAGTATGGAACATTACAAAAAATTCAACACGCTTTTGCAAGCATCCAATCAGATCAACAAAATCTGCAACATAAACCATATATTGAATTTTCTCGCCGATTTCCATAACCGTAAGAGTAATACTAATTCTACCAAAGACCTTCAATAATGATTTCAGCTTTATTTTTCAAGATTATATGTAGTAATGCAATCTTCCTATCAAATTGTCGGTTAATCTTTTATAGAACGGAGATGCAGCTTTCATAAATTTATTGAAAACAACATGGTCCATCATACTAAAGGGATACTCATGTGCAAGAACCATATGAGATGCAAGTTCTCGAACTTTGGCATGGTCATAAGAAAATTAGTAATAGAAGTGATACCATCGATGGACCTCTCAGAAATGACAACACTTGTCGCTCGTTTCACTTTGTTGCCCAATTACCAACTTCCTTTGTAGGCAAGAATTCAAGAGACGTTTGTGTTGAGATGTTGCTCCAGTTGCACTCTTGACAAATAACTCCTTGCAATGATTACATTGGGCTTTGATAGCTCCATTTTCCAGCTTAATAGTGGTCATTTCATCCCATATACTTGATTTCTTTTTTCTTTCCTTTTTCTCAAAAGGTTTTTCTCCTTCATTACCTACTTGTTGTGCACCTTCATTGCCTTGTTCTTCTAATATTTCCAGGTCTTCTTCACTCATTTCATCTGGATTTTCTTCAATGTCATTAAATTGCTCTACAACTTCATTATTTGGCTCCATCATAGGACTTGACGATGAACCTTGAAATGAATGAAATGGAGGACTGTACATACCTATTAACCAAAACGTTTAGAACCAACACATATTGTCCATAAAAAAATAAGAAACAAAAAAACATGTTGTCCGAAATGGAGGAGCTAGGGAGAAAAAAGGAAAAATAAATCAATTGATTACTCTGGCTCCTAAAGTGACCAAAAAAGCATATTCAAACAAATGTGGTGGAAGTCAACTGAACAGTAGTGGAAAAGAATTAAATTTTAGTCATTGCATTGTCCAGCCACAACTTATGATAGTAAATGGAAGAGCTTACATTGGAATCAAAAAATCCAGCAAAATGTTTTGCGATTGCCTCATAATGTTTCCAGGATCCATATCACAATGTATGAGGATACATATAAGATGCAAATGCTACTGTTATTTCTAGTAGATTTAGAAAGCAGCCCTTATCTTTAATTATCAATGTTTATGGGATTACATTGTCAAAGTTTTCTTTATACCATGACTTGTGGTAATTCAAGATTTGTGTAAACATTAAGAGATATCTTTATATTTGACAATCGTAAAAAAAAAATAACAAAACAAAAAGTAGCAAAAGAAGCAAAAAAAAAAATTATATATTGCAAGAAAGCTGGTTTTACATTTTGATGTTAAATAAGTGAAGAATTTCATTTAAATAAGAATATGCAAATGGAGAGTTATCTAGTAGTTATTGATAATCCTAATTAAAAGTTAGGGATATATTAAATGACTTCGATTATTCTCTCAAGTCTAAAAGTTCTAGAGGTTTGTACTCTGTTTTCTATGTTTTCCATAACGTAGTGTATGATTTCAAGCCATATCTTCATAATGCTCAATTTTAATTTCATGAACTTTAATCCCTCAAGATTGATTAAGTACAACAGATTGAACAAACAAAGAAATTCGAAGTTCAAATTTTAAAGCAAAGATAAAAGAATCGTGGTCCTACCCCAAAAAAATAAAAAATAAAAACTAGGGAAAGCAGGATTCTTGCGTGACATATTAACAAGGGCAGAAATTTTTACCAAAAAAAAAAAAAAAAAAAGAGGAACGAAATCATCATGGGCCACTCTGGTTTACGATGGATGACCAACAAGCTCTTACATTCCAAGTGAAACTTGTCAACGGGAATTGCTACAATAATGTCCATTCGAGTTTGTTTGGGGGTCATGAATCATGATGAACGGGAAAGCTAGAGCCAACAAGATCACCACCAGGTAGAATTAATTCCATTAAATTTAATGGCTAGTCGAAAGCAAAGTAGTAATAACGCGCACATTCCGTGATGGACTCACCAACCAAGAGGAGCGGACTTAGAACAATTTTACCTTTCAAGCATTAGACGTTTAAAATCTTAGAATGTCAAGCATTAGCTAGGTTTAAAATACTTTGGGAACTAATAGAAAGGAATAAGGATTAAGCACTTACCAAATTAGACGCTCCAGATGATTATACCAGCCACCTGCTACGTACCGGTGATGGTGGACAGTGGTGGATGAACAGTGAAGCCACGGAAATCAGAGATTCACTCTTCACGGTTCTTCCAAGTGGTAACGACGGTGCTTTGGTACGGTAGGGACGTGACGGTAGGTTGTGAGTTGTGATGGTGGTGGCCTAGGTGGCTTGGTGGTCGAAAGATGATGATGGTGATTTTGATGAACAAAAAAGAAAGAAGTGGCGGAAGAAGAGGTGATCGATGGAATGTGTTATTAACCTAATGGGCGAAATGACAATTCTGCCCCCACTTACGAGCCTTATTTCGAGCTTAACGAACCGAGCCGGGTTCGACTCATTAGTTATTCGGGTTCTATGTTAGGCCCGAACTCGGCTCGTTTATATTAATAATCGAGCCGAGTTCGAGCCTTCATGAGCCGAGCCAAGCTCTGCTCGCGAGCTACTCGGTTCGATTAACAGGCCTACTCAACACGAAACATTTCTCATTTTCATTTCACTTTTCTTATGTCTAATTTTTAGGTACAAGTGTTTGCCATTGACCAATCATTCAACAGTAGTAGCATATATTTTTGGGTTTAGGGTTTACATTTTTCTTTTGAACTCAATTTATTTATGATTATAAAACTAATGCTTATTGGTATTCTTGAGAAAAATTATTTATTATGGATCCTTGGTAATGAAATACATATTCGTGCAAATGGGTTTTGAAGGCACCATTTTAGATATAATGTATTTGACTGAAATCAATAACCCATTATATCAAGAAGAATTTTGGATTATTATCTGAAAAGGAAAATCCTCCAATTATATTGTTTGAAAATAGTGCAACTTGTATAATTCAATTGAAAAAATTATACATTAAAGGAAATAGGATTAAACATATTTCGCCAAAATTCTTCTTTATTCGTGATTTGTAAAAGAATGCTAAAATTGATGTGCAACAAATTCAATCAGATAATAATTTAACAGATCTATATACCAAGATATTGTTGACTGTAACATTTGAGAAATTGATCAAAAATATTGGAATGCATCGATTAAAGGATCTCAAATGATATTTTGAATCAAAAGTCGAAATCAATACACAAAAATGGTGTACTATATTTCCTTCATTAAGATTTTTTCCCCTCTGAGTTTTTTCCTAATAAGATTTTAACCATGCATATTCTTTCTGTAATAGACATCAAGGGGGAGTGTTATGAAATAATAATGACTTTTGAGGTGATAATGCTATCACATTTATCTTTTTTCTTGTTTACTTTTCTATTTTCCTGAGTTCATTGGTTTCCTTAATTTTTTTAGCAAAGCACCAACTATATAAGTAACACGAATCCACCACCATATTAACATTTGCTTCATAACAATTACAAAATGTTCCACCACACAAGCAGGCAACATGATACTAATACACTCTCAAACATAGATGCCAACAGATTACATTCCACAGCTGTTTAAGTCTCATGACGGAGGCAACAACATTAGATGAAAATAAATGTTACATCTCACATCTATTTTAATTTTCAGACTAGAGGCAACTAGTTCTTTTCAGGTGCTGTGAAAAAGCTGTTAATGGATGGCATGATTTCTGGTTTCCTATTGCGGGCGTATTTTCTCAGAGCATGCTCGGCATATTTTTCTCCCTCGGCAAAGTTCTCCAGCACTCCAGCTGCCCTACTCTGCTTCGACACCCTGAACCAGAAATTTTTCTTTACCGATGTCACATGCAAGTATGATGACTTCTTTTCACGCTCGTAGTTTGGACGAGCCATATTAGCTCACATGCAACGCCAATCAAGTGAGTATCATTTACCATCACCCAGCAGTGATCACCAATACCGTCTCAACACATGGCAACCAAAGAGTAAAATTGGAAACTTTTCCGCCTTTAAGGTCATAGTGCACACTTTCTCTTCAATTAGTGAATAAAATAATAACAAAGAGAATTCCAAATCTAGACCGATAATAATCAAACTTAGGTTAGTTTGATAAAACTCTAAGTCTGAAAACTAATATCTAAAATCTGAATTTATTAAATAATTCAATTGTTACGTATTAAATACAATATATTTGAATGTATATCACATTCAGTGATGAGTTAATTGCCTGTCACTACTGACTTTGTTCATTAATCTTTAGATGAGGCTTTGTCACTTTGAACAATTTTGGTGTTTTTACTTTCTTAGAAAAAGTCAAGACTTCACAATCAAGAGTGTGGATGTCTACAAAAACGTAATGTCGTTAACTATGAGCTAAGGATAATATTGATATTTACATTGTTAGAAAATATAGGCTACAGGTGATTATGTCATTTTAAACAATAACTAGCAAGAATGGAATGCCGAATATCTGGAGCTTTTTCTCGAAGTGCCAATATTTTTGACCTTTTTTAGAATTAGTATTCTGCTTCTCTAAGCGAAGTAGTAGGAATGCCGAAAACTGTATTGATAAATACCATCATGCTTGCCTAACTTGATATTCTTTACTTATTAATAACAATTTAAGTTTATCTAGGCCATTTAAGTAAAGTAACTTAAAATGTAACACAGTGTACAGAATTTTATACTTTGAACCGCAGAGAAACAGAATGGATTTAGCGCTAAACCATATTAGAAATTTGTAAGCAAGAACCACCATTTTACATTTTGTTTTTGGGAAGCTAAGTCATGAACCTGCTTTAGACATTAGAGATGTTCAAAAAGAACCGAAAAAGCGAGTAATCGAGAAAACTGAATTGGTTCAAATCGAAAAAACCAACCCCTAGTTTTCAAAATGGTTAGCTTACCCGAACTTCCTTGAAAAATTAGGTTAGGGTATGGTTTTAAAATTTTAAAAACTGTGGTTAGTCAAACCTACTCACGTAAGTATAAGGTTGATTAAGATAACTAGTATCCAAACCTCAACTCATAATTATTATTTATACATGTTATTTTTAATAACTTATAAATGTGTATATTTAACATTATCTTCAATTTACTTTTGCCATTTCTTATATTCAATGTCACTAATTTCATTTATCCTACTACTCTAAGTTTCTTCTTTTAAAAATTTCTTTTCCTTTCTCTTAAATTCTATCAATTTCACCACTCTACTTATTTTGTTTTTAATTTTCGTGTAATTAACTTGGACAAACCAAAAACTGAAGATAAATTTAAACGGGAAGGCCAAAAAGAAGAGACCGTAGAACTATATGTACAGTACCTCACTTCAGGATTGATGCAAATGTTCCGGACCAACTGAAACCCGCAGATCCCTATGGCAACCCCAACTGCCGCAAATAACGGATATACCTATGTTGTGTAAATAGGAGAATAATCAAGAGATCAACGTTTACTCTACTACTTTTGGAAACATAGTGGAGCTGAGGAACCAAATAATAATAATAATAAGTGCGAGAGACCTCAGGCCTTAGCCAGCGATTCACGGAGGAAGAAGCCATTATTGAGCTGAAGACCTGGATGAAGATTTCAACCAAGCTGAGAACAAGAATAGAGAGATGAAAATGAGGTTTGGCCTTCCCTTTCTCCAACTGCTCTGTTTCTATCCTATCTTCTTGAAATTGGTTCTTTTACTATTATTTAATAATGAACTGCTTGTCCCTGGGGTTGGGAAAGGCGGAAATTGATTGGATGTACAAAAGCAGTTGCTCAAATTGCAAAACGACCAGTAATTATCTGCCACGTGCCAAAGTTATGTTGGGCCTTGTTTGATAGCTGAGTTTTTTCAGAAATTTGTATACTGCTAGTTTTTTACCTGCTTTTACTACAGAAATCTTAAAATTTCCAAAGTTTTAATGCAAATTTTAAGCAAATTTGTATAAAACTTGTTTGTTTCCTATATTATCTGTAAAAATCCTTAAAAAACTCCTAAAGTTTTTAATATAATATCCCAAAACACATAAAAAACTTCACTTTAAAAAAATTTTTCTATAACTTCTACAGTAACCTATAGTAGAGTTTTATACAAACTCCTAAAAAACTTATATGCCAAAAACATGAGTTTGACATGAGTACTCAAGAAATTTGTATTCTTAAGAAAAAAAAAAATTTTTTTGAACGTGTGGCATCATGCATTAGATACTTATCATTATTTTTTAATATTTACCACTCCAAATAACGGTTGGGACTGGAATACCAGTTTTCTAATTAAGTGCAAATGGAGATTTGCCTAATGTTTTGACTATATAGAATGCGCTTGACTCACAGCACTAAGGTCGTACGGCCAATATTCTCCATGGAATTGCTTTCTGGCAAGACTGAGTCACTTGGAGATGAATGCGGGACGAGATTAGAGCGGTGACTGTTTTGGTGTGTATTTTTATGTAAAAAAAAAGGAAAGGGATGGTTATTGCATAGATTTGCAATTCGAGACGTTATTGTATAGAAACCTGCGTTTTTAAACTTAAACTGGTCAATTCAGCGGATTATACGAGGAAAGATGGGAGTTCGGCAAATAATGGTTATGGGAGACTACTAAGTCTGCTGTGGTAGCGATGGTATGGGATTTTGGTAGTGACTGTTTTGATAGGGCGACAATGGTAGTAGTGATGTTAGTTGAAGCAGCTGTGGCAATAAGCGTGACTTTGATTAGTGATTTGTGATGTTGGTAGCCGTTGCAGCTAGGGGTGAAATTTTTTCGAACTACTTGACTTGATTAACCGAGTAGCTTGATTTCGAACTTGACTCGAGCTCGGTCGAAGTCGAGCTCGAGTTACATAACAAGAAAATCGAGTCGATCTCGAGCCGGAGAATTTACTACTCGAGTACTCGTCGAGCTACTTGACTCGATGAAAATTAATTTAAAAATTAATATATTATATTTATTAATTTACCATTTTAACCTTGTTGGTTTAAAATATTACAATCTTTACTAATATACTCGATTTCGAACTCGAACTCGATCATCTTGTCAAGATCGTCGAGTCGAGCTCGAGCTTTATTATTGGTCATTCGAGCTCGAGCTCGAGCTCGATTCTATAAGCTTGATCAAGATCGACTCGACTCGAATTCACCCCTAGTTGCAGCCATGGAGTTGAAATAGTTCATAGTAGTAGAAGATGAAAACTTCTCAAATTTTTATTTGACCATTGAATTTTTGGTAAATAGACAAAATATTTTTTTTATTTATTTGGCTGTTGCAAGGTATTTTTGGAATGAAAATATGAATGCATGTTTCATCGCCATTTGCATTTTTGGCTTGTGTGGATTCATTTGCCAATAAGTTTTGAGCATTTTTTGATTTAGTTGAGAACATAAGGAGGTTATGGGGAGATTTTCAAAAAATAAGTAGGTTTCCTAACTTTTTGTGTCAATCACCGGGGTGAAAAGACCCCCCATGTATGCGCAATTACATATGTACTTTGTAGTCTATCTTTAGTAATAATTCGTTGTTACAAAAAAAAATAGCAATTAAATATTCATAAAAAGTATTTCACTTTCATTTTCTTTCTTATATCCTTATTAATATTTTCATTTAATGTTTGAATATGTATTGCTGTTTTCTTACTTATTGTGTAATTATGATGATTTCTATGTTTTCTATTTATTGTATAATTTTAATTAAATTCATTTCATGTACAGAACAATTCTCAAATAATTAGCATGCTCTAACAACATGTAATTTTAAAAATAAAAAAATGCCTATCAAAATTTGTGAATATCCATGATATATGTATGAAAGATATTTTACCATATTATATCCCATATCTACTCATTGATGTTAATTTGAGGAGTAATAGTTTTGGTAATAAAATCATTTTGTGTTTAATTAACTAGTTGATTTTTTTTTTACAAAATAAAAGTGAACTTTCTTGGGAATTTATATTGTGATTTTTCCAAAGAAGAAAAGCTATATTTTAGCAATTGTTTTCACTGACACTTCATTGTATTCACCAAATTTTACCAACATAATATTAATATCATTACTAATAATTGAAGTTTAATTAGCATTACTCTATCCAAATTAAAGTAATTGGCCGAAGTAACAAAATCAATAATAGCTAAAAAAGAAGGAAAAAATATGCTTAATTGGATGCGTTCATTCTACAATTCTATTAATGCATAACTAGTATATGTTGAATTATATTTCCATTAATTCAAAATTTATATGCGTTGTATATTGACCAATGATTAAATTACTGATTAGTTAAACAAATCATGCCAAAACATATTATATGATGTATACTGTATTTGCACGCCTTTATATTCATGTCATTATCACTTATTCCTATTTTTTTAATGATGAAAAATTCTTTGGAATATATTGCTAAAAAAAGCATAGGATATTTACAAATTATTGAAATTGAATTACAAAGTGCTAATACTTTTAGGAGAAACTATGTATTGTAAGAATGGTTTAATAATTTTCTAATAAACATAGCTACTGCATCAAAATGGAAAAAAAAATTTGATTTGATTTTGATTAGATTACAAGTACTTCTATCAGTAATAATACAAATAGTGACAGTGGTGAAAATTTCAAAGTAAAATAGTAAATTTATACCACAAACTAGTAAGTTTTGATCATTAATCAAATTTACTATGTTGTCATAAAATTTACTACTATTCTATAAAAATTTACTATTATTTGAACTAAACTTACTCTTATAAGTTTTTAAAGTAAAATAGTAAATTTATACCACAAACTAGTAAATTTTGATCATTAATCAAATTTACTATGTTATCACGAAATTTACTACTGTTCTATATAAATTTACTATTATTTAAACTAAAATTACACTTTAAAAGTAAGCTTAAGATGTCAAATAATAAATTATTTTTAAAAAAAGTTATGTTTCATATTATTTTTTATTTACTTTTTGAGACGTAAAAGTTCCTAATTTATTAAGTTAACTTACTATTTTTGATGCAAAACTTACTTCTCTTTAAAAGTATATTTGAGATATAAAATAGTAATTTACTTTTAAAAAAAAGATGAGTTTCATATTATTTTTTATTTACTTTTTGAGACATAAAAGTTACTAATTTATTAAGTTAACTTACTGTTTTAGATGTAAAACTTACTTCTTTTTAAAAGTAAGTTTGAGATATAAAATAGTAATTTATTTTTAAAAAAAGGTAAGTTTCGTATTATTTCTGATTTATCTTTTAAGACATAAAAGTTACTAATTTATTAAGTTAACTTATTGTTTTAGATTAAAAGTAAGTTTGAAATATAAACTAGTAATTTATTTTCGAAAAAAGTAAGTTTCATATTATTTCTGATTTACCGTTTGAGGTATAAAAGTTACTAATTTATGAAGTTAACTCACTAGTTTAGATGCAAAACTTATTTCCAAATATTTAGACTAATTTTTAGACATTATCTTATCTTGGTGACTGGTTTAACAAATAATCAAATGGTCACTAAAAGTGTTTTTAACTGTAATATCAGGTAAAAATTATTTTGTTACCATAACTATCGTTACCGGAGTATTTTGCCTAAAACATACATAAAGAGCCATAGAAAGATATGCAAAACAAGCACTTATCATACTTCCTGTACAACTTCATTTAACATTTGATATTTCTAAATTTCTAAAATTATACAAAATTTAATGAATCTGTAGAACTTCCCACGTTCTGTCCACGTAGGAAGTGGTACACTACTAATGAGGAAACTATTGACATACAGCAGTACTCTATTTTTCGTTTTGCTTTTAATGCATGCTCGAATTTTTTTCCTCCATACATGGTTAAGTTCAGCACTCTAAACAAAACAAAATGTTGAGTACTCTAATTGCAAGCACATTCTGGAAATAGCCTGCAGTCTAATTTAGTTACTTGATACTTGGAAAATACTAGTATTAAAGACAATTCTGAACCACACATTAGCATGATGTTACTCATTTTGAAGTTATCGAAAATTTCAAAAAATAAGTTAGTCAAAGCATTGGCATCATTGTCAAAGGTTAAATTTGAAATGAAAAATCAAATTGTCACATATCTAGACCCGTTGAAATTAATTGTCTTATATCTTAGACCTCTTGCATAAACTTTTATTTCAAAGCATTGTTTTATTTTGCATCAGACAATCTATTCTATACAACCGCCAGACAGAAAGGCATGGGCTACAAAATTAACAAGGATTTGCAGTTGGTATGGGAGTGAAGTTTTTTGGGTGTTTGTATAAAACTCTACTGTAACTTACCGTAGAAGTTGTAGAAAAGCTTTTGGGAGTAAAAGTTTTTTATGTGTTTTGGAAGTAGTATATTAAAAACTTTGGGAGTTTTTAGGGGTTCCTATAGTTAAAGTAGAAAATAAACAAGTTTTATACAAATTTTCTAAAAATTTGAGTTAAAACTTTGAAAGTTTTTAAAGAGTTCCTGTAAAGTAAGAAAAAAAACAAATTTTATACAAACTTATAAAAAACACGAGTACCAAAAAAGTTGTAAAGCATGTATGTGAAGTTAAAAATGGAGTAGAGTTCAAGTGTGTTCATACATCTCCGTCATTCACTGATGTGATGCTGCTGGTTTATGAAGAGACGCCACTATAATTTTCCACTTGACTGGAGGATCAGTTCTCAAAATGATTCTTGCTGTTGAACTTCTTTTATCAAGCAGCTGGGGAAAAGAATAGTGATTCCACAATTGAGCAACTTTATTAAGCCTCAATAATAGAAGGGTTGGACACACACGGATGCCTTGGGTAATATGCATACCCCAAGTCATAGCCATGTCATTCAGACTTGTAACAGCAATCTTAGCCTATTTTCTAGTTCACACTGCAGCTGGCGCGGCAGCTTCTGACGATTTTGGGTTCATCAATCAAGGATTTCAGTCATCAAATCTGAGCCTGTACGGAATATCTAAAATCACCAACAATGGCCTCCTTCAGATAAACAACAAAACCAAATTACAAACGGCGCATGCCTTCTATCCTCATCCCATCAATTTCAACAGCACATCTAATACTTCAGCTTTCTCTTTTTCCACCCAATTTGTGTTTGCTATGGTACCTGATGTCTCAGGCTTGCCTAGTCCGGGAATGGCTTTGTGATAGCACCAACAAGAGTCCTTCCTCGAGGGCGTTCCACAGAATTCCTCGGCCTCTTCGATGAAAGGACCGATGGAAGTCCAACAAATCACGTTTTTGCAGTGG
The DNA here is from genome assembly GCA_013103745.1 of Gardenia jasminoides. Taxonomy (NCBI): domain Eukaryota; kingdom Viridiplantae; phylum Streptophyta; class Magnoliopsida; order Gentianales; family Rubiaceae; genus Gardenia; species Gardenia jasminoides. Next base: position 15,151 of record CM023097.1, read on the forward strand.
AGCTTGATACGTTCCGAAACCAACGATTTGCAGATATCAATGATAACCATGTTGGTATTGACATTAACTCTGTGAAGTCCAAGGTATCTCGGCCAGCAAGTTACCAAGCTCAAAACAAGAATTCGTCTGACAAGTTAACTCTTAGCAGTGGTCAACGGATGCAGCTTTGGGTGGAATACGATGGGGTGGATAGGAGAATCAATGTTACATTAGCTCCAATAGTGGCTGCTAAACCACGTACTCCTCTTTTGTCCTTGTCATATGAACTTTCGCCAATTTTACAGCAAACCATGTATGTTGGTGTTACAACCGACGCAACAATAAAGAAGAACACGCAGCCGCAAGAATAGGTTTTGGGCGAAATCAGATTTTTATTAGGGCTAACTCGGAATAGTTTAAAGAAGAACAGCTCAGCGAGGGTTGAAGAAACATGATTCAAGGCACCTTGACAAATCTCCACCTTGACTTGAATCTTCTCAGAACAGATATGACAGACGCCCATACGGGCCATCAGGAACTGAGGACATTTAGCAGGTCTAAATAATGTTTAAACTTACTATCAGGAACCGGCTTGGTGAATATGTCAGCAGGATTGTCAGCAGTGCCAATCTTCTTCACCCTAATCCTCGTCTCAGACCTCAAGAAATGGTATCGAATATCAATATGTTTGGTCCTCTCATGATGGACTTGATCCTTGGCTAGACATATTGCACTGAGACTATCACAATATATATTAGCCTGATCCTGATGTACACCAAGGTCTCCAACTAGTCCCTTTAACCAAATTCCCTCTTTAGCAGCCTCCGTTAGCGCCATATACTCTGCTTCAGTAGTGGACAGAGTCACTGTAGGTTGTAGAGTTGCTTTCCAACTGACTACAGAATGGCCAAGAGTGAAAACGTAACCAGTCATCGACCTCCTACCATCAACATCTCCAGCATAATCAGAATCTGAATAGCCTGTAACCAAACACTCTACATCACCTCTATAGATGAGACCAACATCAGATGTACCTTTTAGGTAACGAAAAATTCGCTTCACGGTGAGCCAGTGCTCCTTCCCAGGATTAGCCATAAATCTGCTAACAATACTGACTGCATGTGCTAGATCAGGTCTAGTGCAGACCATGGCATACATCAAACTGCCCACTGCACTTGCATAAGGAACATTAGCCATATACTCTATCTCGACTTCTGATTTGGGCGAGTGTAAAGGAGATAGTTGAGTATTTGCTGCACTTGGAGTATTCAAGGGCTTTGCTGTAGACATGCCAAATCTGGATAATACTTTCTCAATATATCCTTTCTGTGATAAGCAAAGCTTCTTCTGAGTTCTATCCCTGAAAATCTCCATTCCTGCAATTTTCTCGGTCGCACCTAAGTCTTTCATCTCAAACTCTGCACTGAGAAGACCTTTCAACCTTTGTATATTAGCTTTGTTCCTGGCAGCTATGAGCATATCATCTACATACAGAATTAAGTACATCCTCGAACCATCTTTCACGCTTGTTGTGATAAACACAACAATCATACCGACTCGTGTAGCCGAGCTCAATCATGTAGTCGTTGAATCTTTTGTACCATTGCCTTGAGACCGCTTAATCCATACAAGGACTTCTTCAACTTGCATACATGATCTTCTTTTCTAACATGAAATCCATCCGGTCGAAGTCATGTAAATCTCCTCCTCTAACTCTCCATGTAGGAAAGTGTCTTCACGCCTAGTGCTCAAGTTCTAAGTCTTGATGTGCAACCATTGCTAGTAACACCTCGATGGAGGTGTGTCGACCACCGGTGAGAAAATCTCTGTAGTCTACCCTTCTCTTTGACTGAAACCTCTTGCAACAACACGTGCTTTTATACTTGACGCCTCAGGAGAAATTCTTCCTTCCTTTTGAAGACCCATTTACGGTCACAATCTTTCTCTCCGTGGCCGTTTGACCAATTCCTGTGCTATTCCTGTGTAATGACTCCATTTCATCACTCATTGCAGCAAGCCATTGAGCTGACTCACTGCCCGAAATAGCTTCTTTGTAGGTGGAGGGTTCAGGAAAATCTATCTCCTCAGCAACCTGAAGTGCATAGCTTACATAATCCTGATACCTGCTGGGAGGTCGTACTCCCACTCTCCTCGCACGATCATGGGCAATACCATGCTGCTGAGTTTCAGATGCAGTATGGGATGTAGGTGCCAAACTTTCTGCAAGAGATTCAGTTTCAACAGATGGTTGTTGATGATCATCAAATTTCTGCTGTGAATCAAAGCCATTTTGAATGACTTGTAGCTCTACCTGTTTATCGACACCTGCACTTTCTTCAACAATAGTCTTCACAGGAGGGTTAAGTATAGAGTTTTCATCAAGAACTACACTTCTACTAAGTATAACTTTGTTTTCTGAGGGTGACCAGATTCTATACCCTTTAACCCCATCTCCATATCCCATGAACACTCCCCTTTTAGCCCTTGGTTCTAACTTGCCCTCACTGACATGATAATATGCAGTACAACCAAAAGCCCTTAAATTTGAGTAATTAGAGGACATACCTGCACCACACTTCATAAGGTATCTTACGCCTATACCGTATGAGGTGCGATTGATCAGAAACAAGTCAGGCTGACCGCTCGCCTAACCTCCAGCCCAAGATTAGAGAGCATACACCGTGCTCTCTCTAGAAGTGTCTGATTCATGCGTTCTGCAATACCATTTTGTTGTGGTGTGTGTCGAACTGTGTGATGTCGAGAAATCCCTTCATCTTTGCAGAACTCATCAAATTCCTTTGAACAAAATTCCAGCCCATTGTCAGTTCGCAACCTTTTTATCTTCTTTCCAGTTTGATTCTCCACCAGGGCCTTCCACTACTTGAAATTCTTGAAGGCTTCATGTTTTTCCTTCATAACGATTACCCAAGTCATCCTTGAATAATCATCAATCATGGATAAAAAATACCGACAGCCTCCCAAAGACTCAACTCGTGAAGGACCCTAACAGTCAGAATGGATGTAATCAAGTGTGCCTTTTGTTCTATGAATTGCCTTCCCAAACTTACTGCGATGTAGTTTACCGAAAGTACAATGTTCACAAAATCCAAGATTGGTGACCTTGTGGCCTTCTAGAAGATCACGTTTAGATAGAACCTGCATCCCCCTTTCACTCATATGACCTAGCCTAATATGCCACGCCTTGGTCATATCGCACTGTGATTCTAAGATGCAACAAGCTAGCAAGTGCGAGGTCAGTAACGTAGAACCCCTCAAAATGTGCGGTACCATGCTTAACTCCTCCGAGAATCACCAATGGACCTTTATCGATGCACGCTTCCACCTTCCCCTCTAAACTTGAAACCCTTACTGTCCAGGGTAAGAAGTGATATAAGATTCTTCGTCATTTTGGGAACGTGCCTGACTTCGTTCAATGTGGCAACCTTTCCAGCATGTGTCCTGATTTTAATGGAACCGATCCCAACAACCTTCCGTGCATGAGCCATTTGCCATCAAGACATTCCCGCCATCTATCTCGCTTCATATGTTGTGAACCATTCCTGCTTGGACATATGTGATAGGATGCCCTGTAATCAAGAACCCACACACCAGAGTGATGTGCTAGTTCGTTTGCAAATAGAGCTAGATCTTCATCCGAATTTATCTTTCGCTTTCTCAGAATCGAAATCAAGCATGTTGTTTTTCCTGCTGCTTCTTCTTCTTAGGACAATCAGATTTCCAGGACCTTTTCCTTACAGAGTTACACGTATCATCCGCTTGGGGCCTTTAGAGAACATCTTCTTCTTTGCGCCCTTCTTTTCCATTGTTTTCCTTACCACTAGTAACTATTAACCCAGCAGCCTATTTATCCGTAACATTACTAGTCGCCTTATGGCTAAACTCTATTATGAAGTGTCGATCTTACTTCTTCTAGAGTTACTAGCTTTACGCCAATAAAGGACCTGAACAAAATTCTCATATGACAAAGGTAGAGACACCAATCAACGCTGCATCCTCATCCTCAACTTTAATATCAATATTACGCAAATCAAGAAGAATCGAATTTAATTGATCTAAATGTTCTCGGAGAGGAGTACCTTCCGCATACCTAAGATCAAGACGCTGTTGCTTTAGTAGCAACTTATTGGTTAAAGACTTCCATATAAAGACTTTCAAGTTTAGCCCATGCACGCAGTGTGTCTTCATCACCTCCTGATGACATCATCCGCTAGACACAAAGAAGATTGTCGAGTGAGCCTTTTCCTCCGCACTTATTGACTCGCCGACGCTTCGCCAGATGCTTCGCAAGGAACCCGATTTCTTCTTTGCCAACGGACTCCACAGTTCCTGTGTTTAACAGGCACGCACCTTGATCTGCCACAGACTGAAACTATTTCTCCCGGTGAACTTGTCGACCTTGACGTTCAACGCAGACATATTGTTGCGAGATCAAAAAGAAAAAATGTAGCTCTGATACCAATTTGTTATAACCGACGCAACAATAAAGAAGAACATGCAGCCGCAAGAATAGGTTTTGGGGGAAATCAGATTTTTATTAGGGCTAACTCGGAATAGTTTAAAGAAGAACAGCTCAGCGAGGGTTGAAGAAACATGATTCAAGGCACCTTGACAGTTAGCTTTTCTGCATCCACTAGTCCAGCCGACAATTAGGGGTTAGCTATTTTTGTACTGGGATGGAGCTTCAGGATAAAAGGGGATGCACAAGCCCTTGATCTCTCCCGGCTCCCCAAGCTACCTCGGTTTGGACATAAGGAAGTGTCTAAATTTTTAACCGTGGGATTGCCCCTGCTCTCCATACTTTTGCTGTTGATTGTAGCTCTTGGAGTAGCTTATTATTTAAGGAGGAAGTGGAAGTTTGCGGAGGTACTGGAAGAATGGGAGCTTGCCTATGGACCTCACAGGTTCAAGTATAAAGATTTATACATTGCCACCAAGGGGTTTACAGAAAAAGAGCTGTTGGGGGAAGGCGGATTTGGCAGGGTCTACAAAGGCATTTTGTCAACCAACAAGGTCGAGGTTGCTGTCAAGAAGGTCTCCCATCAAGCAAGACAGGGAATAAGAGAATTTATTGCAGAAATTGTCAGTATTGGACGCTTGCGCCATAGAAATTTAGTATCGCTCTTGGGCTATTGGCGACGTAAAGGAGAGTTACTACTCGTATATGAATTCATGTCCGAGGGTAGTCTAGACAGGTTTCTGTTCAACCAACCAATGCATACCCTCAACTGGAGTGAAAGATTTCGAGTCATCAAAGGCGTGGCATCAGGATTACTTTATCTACACGAAGAATGGGAGCAAGTTGTAATCCACCGAGATGTAAAAGCCAGTAATATTTTGTTAGATAGTGAACTGAATGGAAGATTAGGAGACTTCGGCTTGGCAAGGCTGTACGATCATGGAACTCTACCTCAAACCACCCATGTAGCAGGATCTCTTGGCTACCTTGCTCCTGAGTATAGTAGGACAGGGAAGGCCACAATGAGCACTGATGTATACGCTTTTGGGGCCTTTTTGCTAGAGGTTGCCTGTGGAAGAAGGCCAATAGAACACCGAGCAGCAATAGAAGAGAATATCATTTTGGTTGATTGGGTATTTTCGTGCTGGAAAGCAGGCAATATTCCCCAGGCGGTTGATCAAAAGCTTGGTACTGAGTATGTGAAAGAGGAAGCAGACTTGATGTTGAAACTAGGCTTGTTATGCTTACATTCAGAACCAGAGATTAGGCCAAGTATGAGGCAAGTTCTTTTGTACTTGGAAGGATCAGTTGTCTTGCCAGATTTATCAGTATTGGCCATGGGCGTTTCTGCTGTTGGTCTTGGCTTTGCCCATCCTGCTGGTTTTGAAGATACGAAATCGTCATTTGCAACCTCCACAGACAAATCTTTCTCATATTCTGTAGAAGACTCTGTTCTCTCTGGTGGTCGGTAATTAAGATGCTTATCTTTCTGATTTTGTAAATTTAGGGGGGAAAAGGGAAAGAACAAGAAGAAGAAGAAGAAGAAGAAGAAAAGTGCGTCTAGTCCTGTGATCATTTTGTAGTGTCCATTTTCTGACATACCTGTTCTATTTTGTCGTCTTTCTGCCTATCAGAACCCCTTGGATTCTCTATTGGCATCTCAAATATGCAATGTTTTAATGTTGTAAGTTTGTTCTTTTCTGCTTTTCTATATTATCTAATTTATAGTTTCAGTATGCTTTGAAAAAGATGCATTAATAGCAGTTATCCATTAGCATCTTTTCTGAAAGCAAAATGTAATTGCTGCACTAAAACGTTCTGGAAATCATCCCACAATACCTATGAATAAGAACAAAGATAGCCCAGAGGACGGCAGCTTCGCCAATTAAATGCCCAAAGATCGAAACTGTCTAGTTCTTTATTCCAAAAAGACTCACATTTTTGTCACAACCATATTGAAGAACACAAAGGATCTTTAAAATTCTTTGACACTTCATTAAACTTTTCATCCATAACTCAGGTTTCTAGATTGCTAGAAATTAATAGTTAATTTCATTTATATTCCCCATCAAATCTCAAAATTAGCTTGATAAAGATTGTCTGTGAGCTCAGTATCTGTCTCAAGAGTTGAGAAAAGAAAAATAGACTTCATCGTTTAATCAAAGAAAGGGACCGTTAATCACGACAAAGTTTAAAAGCCATCCATTTAATTTGCCTGGAACATATATAAAGTATGTAAAAGAGGCAGTGTGTGTTAATCATCTTATACTTATTTAGTATCATAAAAAACACAACTTGGATTTTTTGCATTGAACCTAGCTAGTTGCCTGAAACTCTTGGACTAGCACCGTAAATGCTTAAGAAGTCACAGATGGATTAGGCTTAGGGGTTTCACAAGCTGAATTCTATCGAATTCAAATTAATATAATTCTTATTATATTTGATATAAACTTATGCAGTTTTGCTGTAATTAATTGTGAATCCTACACAACTTAGTTGTATGTGTTGAGAAATTTAAATATACACTCAAATTATATGAACTTACACCAAAGGTTATAAAAGCCACAAGGACTAGTTTAAACTGGATAGAACTTAATTTGTGAAGGCCCGTTGTACTGTTGGAGGCAAATTGCTTTGACTAAATCTTTCAAGAACCTTGTACTGTCATTTCTGTGCACTGCACTTCACAGGATGCTAACTGATTGTTACTCTTTGTTTTTCTTTTGGAGGGACTGAATCCACAAAAAATTGAAAAATCGCGAAAAGCACGAGCTGGATTTTAATGGATTGGTAGATACCTAATCAATTTACACTCACGTAATTGACTGACAATTAAAGAAATCCCTAATGTGCACGGTATTAAATGAATGTATTCCCTCGTAAACGGAAGACTGTTGACAATTCTTTAATTAGTTTACTAAGAAAGTCTTGGGATGGCAAAAATTCTCTACATATGAAAAGCAGCAATCTGGCCGGGACCAAAAAAGTTCAATGGGAGGGGTTCCCATCCTGCCCAGTCTTCTATCCCTAGTCTTGTTTTCTAGCAGTTATTCGCAGGAGTTTTTTTTATTCAATTTTTTAAAATGATAATAACTAAACTTATATCATTCTCATATCACAAAAATTCAACGTGGCGGGTCTCATCTCACGTCTGCTGCCCAATCTTGAAATTCTCTTTCCTCATTCGAGTTGTCACCCTAATTCTGTTTTTCCAAATGGTCTTTGTAGGTGCAGAGTTTTATTCAATTTCTTTTTAGAAATAATAGCTAATCTTATATCATACTCATGTGACACAAAAGAAAAAAGAAAAAAATCAATTGAAATACTCAACAATAACATTAATATTAAGAAAATATAATTAATTCTCAATCTGAAATTCAAAGTATTACGAATATGTACATAAAAAGTAAATAGAGAAAGAAAGAAACGAGTGAGGTTCAAGAAATATTTATGAACATGAACCTTGTTTTCAAAAAATCAAATTTGTTGTTTTTAACTGTTTAAAAAATACTTAAAGTAGAAACTCAATAAATCAGTATTTTAAATTATTTCATTTCATCTTTACTCAACCACCATCACTTATTCCATCTAGGTATCTTAATCTACTTGACCAATACCATCTAGTTTGGCTCAACTTGACCTAGCCCAACCCGACCCCCAATTAAAGCTTATTATTTTTTTCTTACATGTATTTTAATAAGTCTAAACCCAATACAAGATAAAAAATTTATCATTTTTTAGCTAGGATTCACCCATTCAAAACTCACGCATGTAATATTTTATCTCAACTCATTTTTCTAGATTGAGTTTTGTGCCAAAATTGGGTTCATTTAAAATTTCTTAGAAAATCATATATGTTTAAAATTAAAATATTTTAGTTATATAGTATAAGTAAAAAATTGAAATATTTATGTATTTACAATACATATTTATTAATGATGTATTACTTAATTACAAGAATAATATTTTAAAATAAATACATTTTAATAAATATACAATTAGTTTGTATATTCTTACTTATTTTGAGCATGTATAAGTATTAAACATATGAGATATTTAATTTAATATTATTATTCAAGTCATATGTAGTTTAAGTTGAAATTAACTTGACCCAAATTGAATCCATAATTATGTGCTAACTTTAATATACATTAAATTTAAACTTCATTAATTATTTTCTCTCACTCAACAATGATAATGTCCAATTAAACATAGTTGTATCCCTTTATTTCAAAAAAATAATATTATGAGCCAAACACGTTTATATTCTGTTTTTACATAAAAACAGAACAGCCATTCTATTTCATTCATAGCAGACCCGTGAGGTACCAGGGCATCTGATCAGCAATAATGGTCGACTCAAATCGTAGACGCACGTACTTTTTTATCCAACGGCTTGGGTCTTGAAAGTGAGTCTATTAAAGCCGGACAACCAATGAGACGGTCATGCGTACAATTCATTCTAATATTGTTCAAACTTCTTACTACTAAGCTTCGAGCTCCGAGGTCTGAAAGCGAAGTTCGGCTTCTATCTCCCTCTGAAGTCCAAGAAGGCGAGAATTGATAGTTCCCTTCCGAAATTTGTATCGGTGATAGGGACGGTTATTTTGGCGCGGCATTGGATAAATCATTTCTGGTGCTGCATGTTTGATTTGCGGGTGAATTAAGGTTAAGTAATATTTTATATTTTGGCTTAACTTTATTAATTTATTTAAGTGTAATTTATAGAGAATATGGACTATGTGCCAGGGCATTGGATAAAAGTTGAGGTTTGATTTGTCAAAATGGCCTTTTGTGTATAAGTTGAAGGTTTAGTTGATCCCCCCTTGAAATTAGGAGATGAGCCAGCTGATAAAAATGTAGATATTGGCGTTAATGATCCACCCCCATACCTATGTTGCCTCCTTTAGAGATTGAGAAGGATACTATCCGTAGGAACAACAAATGCAGTGGTTCAAGTAGCTCCAGTAGTGATGCATGCTTGCTTTATTGCTTTATTGCTTTATTGTTCCGTATCTTCATCAGTAGTCTTTATTGTTCTAAACTGTTGATGCATGCTTGCCTTATGAGATGTGCTATTTTGTCTTGTAGTTGTGAAGCTTGTTATTTTTCAATTCTGCCCCAGTGATTAACTTGTCTATATTATTACATCTATGAGTTATTGTGTTGTATCAACGGCTAGGGTCTTGAAAGTAAATTATACATTGAGAATAATATAGGACCAAATATATTTTCTGCTTTTCTATTCTGCTATCGATGGGGGTAATACATTTACACTTGCACTGGAGCTGTAAATTGGGTTAGGAAAGCTTAAGCTTGGGTCGGCTTGATGTTATCTGGTTCAAGTTTGTCCATTTCTTTTCCATTTGACAAGCACCGCTTGATTGATGTTATATGAATGTATGTATTTAATATATATATGTATATATTTACACCCCAGTGTATATATATTTATGTATATTTAAATATTTATGTATAATTTTATATATGTATATGTTATGAATATTTATATATATTTTTTTTATATTTATATAATGATATATATATTTATATATATGATATATGTATATATGTTATATATTGATATATATATATATTTATATATATATTAATGTATTTATGCATATATATTTATTTATATATATGTGTGTATATCAAAATATATGTATATAGTTATATATATTTATACATATGTATATATTTATATATATGTTTAATGTATATTATTTTATATATTTTTATATTTTTAAATATATGTATTTATATATTTATATAGATTTATACATTTATTTATTAAATATATATGTTTATGTAATATTTCAATATATACACATATATGTTTATATATTTATATAATAAATACATTGATATATATATTTATATATATATTTACATATTTATGTATATACATTTATATATGTTTATATATTTATATATACATATATATATATGCATTTATATATATATATATATATGTATAAAAATACATATATTGATATATATATTTATACATATGTGCAATATATATTAATTTATATATTTATACAAATTTTTATATTTAGAAATTTTTAAATATATGCATTTATATATTTGTATAGATTTATATATATATGTATATATTTATGTGTGTATATTTATATATACATTTATATGTTTATATACATTTATATATACATATTCATAGATATATATTTACGTATAGATATGTGAAGATATTTATGTATGTATATTTGTATATACATTTGTATATTAATATATGTTTATGTATATATGTATTTATATATATATATTTACATACGTTGGACTTCACAAATGAGGGACAAAGTTGCACACTAATTGTAGGGACTATAGTTAAATTTGTGGTCAAGCGTAATTAGTAATTGAATTTTTATATGTTTGTGAAATATATATTTATGTGTCCAGCTCATTAATTACATGTGTACTGAGTGAATGTAATATGTTCCTAGGAGTGAAAGCCATCCGAACTTCGCCTAGATCTTGGAAGCACTTCCCTGCCGGTGTTTTCGTCAAAGTGATATAATCTTAAGAACGTGGACATACTAGTTGCGGGACGTTAAAGGTTAGTACTTACTTAACAATTTGGGTTAGACTTATTTTTTTAGTTGTTTTGCAATACATGTAACTTAATTGAACGTGTGTGTATAAAGATTTAATTGATCCGTGTACATGAGTTTATAAATAATTTTATATTGGCTGTATAATTTAATTGCAGTACATGTCAATTAATAATTAATTATGATATTTGAATTCATAGTTAATTATGGCAAACCAACGTGAAATGTTTCGGATTAATTAATCTATTATTGCAAAATATCTCATCATATTTGCTTAGTTACATGGGAATTTCGGTTGACATATGCATGTGTATTTAATTAGTTAAAATGGTAGAGTGTTTTATTGCAATTATACTTATCTAATTGTACGTATATTTGAGACTTCAATTACATGTCTATTTAAATATTGCACATGCTAATCTTAGCGGTTATTGAAGTTTGAAGAACGTAGTACATTGAAATTAACCATCAATGGTGCATTAGTAAGTTTGACAACATAGTTTAATCAAAAAAGATGTAGTCAAAAAACATAGTAGTTTATTCGAATTATTAGAGTCTAGTATACTTGTTTCGTATTTCAACACTTATAATTAAAATGTACGTAAATAAATAATTACCCGAACAATCATTTTGTACCTGTGATTAGGGACCAGCATATTAAAGTTAGGACTTTGGTCGTTAACAATTGAATTTTGGCTACACAACGTGAAACAGTTAGGAAAATTATACAAATGTCGGCCAACCACAGCTTAGTCATTCAGTTATACTGGGGTGGTACCATAGTCCATTCTGGAGGGTCAATGTCATATGACCCTCCGAGGTGCAACAAAGTGCTACTGGTACATGAACATGTCGGGTTTCTGGATTTATTGGATAGAATCTACACGGTAATGAGTGTAGACCGAAATGCCATGAGACTTAGTCTGTGGCTAAGAAATCTTGTTGGAACTGGTGGTTTTACCGGCGTGCCAATAGTAGATGATGGGGATGTGGCGGCTTTGTACTATATGAAAGCAGCTGTTCCACATGAAGTCGCGTGAGATTTATGTGGAAGTAGAGCACATTTCCCCTGTCGACCACGGTGCGGCAGAATTAGGAGCAACGGCCTTCGTACGGCCAGACATCTGAGGCATATGGGACGAGCACCTCATACAGTGAGCCTGCTGAAGCACTACACTTAGCAGTCTCGCGCGAGATAGCTCAGTTGTCCATGAGTTACGCATCTTTAAACGACGTGCAACCGGAGACTGAAAATTGGTCTGCGATGTTGTTCGATGTGCCCCTGGGAGCAGGTCCACATGAGGGCCAGCATTCACACTTCAATGAGTGTGATATCGGTTCATTTGACCCATCCCCTACTCCAATGAGACCTAGCACAGCTATATCTCCTTTTGGAGTTGGCACGAGTCATGCCATGTGGGACCATGAAGGGTACCAGTGTCCTATTTTGCCAGATGCACATGATGTAGCTGAGTGTGACGATGAGGGTGATTTTGAGGATGAATCTTATGAGTCGTAAGCACCCTCGAAAGGATAGCGAGTGAACTCCCGGAATGGCGGAGACCTAACATGATGGTTACGATGTAGATGATCCGCATAGACTAATGTCAAGGCCCCTAGTAGTCACACTTCCGCCGTGAACGATTACGCGAACCCTCGAAGGTGTGGCGCCTATTATGGATTTTGATCCAACAGCTCGGCGTGTACATGAAAAGATGAAATTATGGGATGAGCACACAAACGATTTGGAAATCAGGCAAGTGTTTCAAATGAAGGATGATGTATAGAATGCTATCCGGTTGTGGTTAGTTAAGCACAATCGAGAGTACAGGGTCAAGGAAAGCAGCCCACACACATGGTATGTCATATGCAAAAGCAAAAAAGTTCATCCAAGATGTCACTGGTAGCTTAGGCATTGTACCGGAAGTCTTATAAGATCTGGATGATTGTAACTCTTGTGAGTGAGTATACCTGTGTTCGACTCTCAAATTCAAATGACCATTGACAGCTGTCATCCGCTATGGTGGCCCGACATGTTATTCCCCATATTGAAAATGATCCGTTATTTCCATTAAGGAGATTTAGACAGCAGTCAAAAATCATTTCCAGACGGACATCTCCTACAAGAAGGCGTGGTATGCACGGCGACGTTCAATTGATATTGTGTATGGCGATTGGCCAACGTCTGTAGCCGAACTACCCGCATTCATGAATGAATTGGTATCAACCAACCCGGGCACTTCTGTTGTTTGGGGGTTTCATCCACAGAGCACACCTCAATGTCCCATTTTTGACTATGTGTTTTGGACTTTTTTCTTACGCCATTCGTGCATTCCCACACCAACTTGTCGACATTTGTGTTGATGGCACTTTCATGAAAGGTGCATACAAAGCCAAGCTTCTAGTTGCGGTTGGCATATTTTGAGCATCGTAATGAATGTTACCACTTGCTTTTGCAATCGTTGATGAGGAAACAACGAAGAGTTGGTGATGGTTTATGCAAAGAACCGCACCAAAGACGCGTCTAAATCCTGAAAATATTTTATGCTATCTCCGACAGTATCGGCATTATAAATGCAATGCGGACCTTGCCCGAGTGGGCGGAGCCCGTTGCTATTCACCACTTCTGCCTTATCCACGTTCGATCTAACTTCACAAAGAAATTTAGAAACCAGAGGTATGGTAACTCCTGCACCAACGACATATTATTTCTTCTTACTGTTAGGTTTGTAATTGAGATGTTACTTTTGATCGTTCATCCGTAGGCTAAAAGATCTCATTTGGTTAGCTGGAGAGACACCCCAGCCGAGAAAGTATGATCGGTGGATGAATGAAATTTATCTCATGAATGAGGAGGCTGTCATTTGGTTGTGGTTGGTCTGCGGCCCCACATCAATGGTCATTGTAAGGAAGGTTATCGATGTGGGCACACGTCTACGAATGTGGGGAGTGCTTCAACAAATTGCTTAGGGCGGCAAGGTTGCTACCTATTAAGGCCTGTGTGCAATATACGATGACACAGAGTGTGGAATTGTTCGAGAGGAAAAGAAAAGTTGGGTCTGCTCCCAAGTTCAGGCTGCCCAAAGAAATGTGGAAAGTGTATACAGCAAATGAGATGAAAGTCCGTACCCATTACGTTCAGCTGTTCAACGGTGAAGAAGGACCGTACTGTGTGACCACGGCCAACGTGATAATCGCGAAGGTGGAAATCGACAGATAGTGAAATTTGCGAACCGCACGTGCACGTGTGGAAAGTGGTCTGAGTTTAGATTCCCGTGTTCACATGTTATGGCAGCATGTCTCAAATCTGGGTCAAATGCATTCCAGTTGGTTGGGCCTGAACATACACATGCAACCTACCATGCAACATATCACAAAAAATTCAGGCCACTAAGGCACCCGCAGTACTGGGCTCCTTCACAAATGAATGTTACAATTAATTCCCAGAGGCTTCGGGATAAGAGGCCTAGACCGATGCGAACAGCTCGGATCCGTAATGAAATGGATCGTAGTTGCCCTGATGCTCCTCGCCGGTGCAGTCACCGCTCTCAGCCCGGTCACAATGTCACCGCATGTCCATATTCCAGTCACTTTCTGTGATTATTACATGTCGTGTGCGAGTCTACTATTTTGTGCTTTTCTGTGTTGTAATAGGGTAGAGGCCATTGGCCTTAAAATGTACGGAACCGTATTTCTTGTATATTGTTTGCTTATCATTGTGCATTGTCATGCTATGTCACTTATTTGGGTTGCAAAATTTCCGGATGTTTTACTTCTATACTACTTTCTGCTCCTCTAGTTCTTAGTATGTCATCATTTATTGTTAATACTAAGCATACATGTCTAATTTCCTCAGGGAGGAAATGGATGATTTTTCATCATTTTTTCAGCCTACGCCACACCCGTGTCCAGGTCCGGAGGATGAGTCGCTTCTGACATTGCAGTCAGGCCATCGCTCTCGGGATGTTTTCTTAGAACGTGAAACGCATTTGAAGGTCAAGCGGTACGATGGCTACTTTTGAGATGTGGTATCTGGTTTACAGAACGCTCACATCTTGCGATATCTAGACATAGCTGGCTTTGGAGGAGTTGTCAGCGCCAGGAGTTGTCAATATGATCAAGCGCTAATTACTGCACTTATTGAGCATTGGCACCAGGAGACACACACATTCCATCTTCCATGAGGAGAGGCTACCATTACACTCTAGGATGTTCAGATCCTCTGGGGATTGAAGATCGATGGCTTACCCGTAACTCTTGTGGAACGGGAATGAACGATGGCTGAGTTGCGGGGCATGTGTCAGGAGTTGTTAGGTTTTTATCTCGATGACAGTTTCTTCAAAAATAAGAGAATGAACATAGCAGCTCTACACCCCCATGTCTATGTCCAGCTCTAGGCAGACGCATCTGATGAGCGTGTACGGTGTTGTGCATGCATGTACATTCTTCTCTTACTGATCGGGCAGTTATTTGCAGACACGTGTGATAATCTTGTCAGTCCACACTGGTTAGATTATGTGAGAGACATAGAGGGGATAGCGCAGTACAGTTGGGGCAGCGCTGTTTTGGCTAACCTGTACAGATAGATGTGTCGTGCTTCGTGTGGACGCACTCTCAGCACCGCAGGGCCATATTTGCTCCTACAGGTATATACAATTACGTTTTTGATTTCTTATCTTACAGATATATAATGTTTACCGATTTATTTTCTTTTGTTACTAGTGGTGGGCGTGGGAACGCCTTCCTAATATTAGGCCATCTATTGTTGTTGCTGTGGGGCCAGGAGACTACCCACGTGCTGGACGGTGGGCCACAAAGCACAATAGGGTGAAAGCTCCACAGAATAGTTTGCCGTACTACAGAGACCAATTAACCAAATTGGGCCAGTACGAGGTGATAATATAATAATATGATACTGTTGATTGCGTGCGACTCTCGTCCCTTTTGTCTAACAAAACTACTGTGAAATAAGTTTCTTACTTTATCCTTCTACGCAGTTTATTTGGGAGCCATACACGGTGGATGTCATTGCGTCCTTCCCTCCGTATTGTACCATTGATGCACACCTATGGTGAGCACGTGTATCGCTCATATATTGGCATATTGTTGAGATGCATCTGCCAAATCGGGTTTTCCGACAATTTGGGATGGAGCAGCAGATTCCAGAGCATCCAGAAACGTACGAGGCGCTGCATGAGCTCACACAATCAGGCTTTCAAGGTGCAAACTGGGCTTATTTGCATAGGGACTGGATAGAGTTATGGAGTAGGAGGGCATCGACATTGGTTCATGCCATTCCGGTAGATCCATACGTTCCAATAGTGTCCTATATGCGATGGTATTCAGTTCCTACAGTCTGCTACATTTCTCCACCTATACCCCAACAACCCCCCAAGGACGGTCTCCGCGGACTG
The DNA here is from genome assembly GCA_013103745.1 of Gardenia jasminoides. Classification (NCBI taxonomy): domain Eukaryota; kingdom Viridiplantae; phylum Streptophyta; class Magnoliopsida; order Gentianales; family Rubiaceae; genus Gardenia; species Gardenia jasminoides. Next base: position 31,596 of record CM023097.1, read on the forward strand.
GATGGCACGAGTACATGATAATCTCAACAACTTATAAATAAAGTGTGATTACATGTTGAATGTGCCATGTCATAAAATATGGTAAATTTATTCGAATGTCTAATTATTAACAGATAGATTCTATCACACGCATGGCATGGAAGACGTGTGATTCTCTTGCCCAAGGATCGACTCAAGAGGATATGCATGCATCCCTTCAATCCATCCAACATGAGACTTTTGGAAGCATGAACTATTTGCAAAGGGGCATGCATGCTGAACTTGAGGTATATGATCGGCAAGAGGCAAATTCATCATTGTATCATAATGTGGCGTACATGGAGCACAAACAGCGTGTTTCGGAACCTTCCAGGCGGAGCTTGTTCAGCCGAAGGGATCGATGCCGCCCACGAGTCCAAATGGCCGCTAATGTAGATGAAAACACTTCACACGACACAGGAGACCAGCCAGATCCCAGTACTGGATTCGACTCACCGTACATTCCAGTACACAAGGAGAGTGCTTTCGGTGGCTACCAAACTCCCTCCCAAATACTTGCATTTAGGGTCTCATTTCCATTTGCTGACGAGTTGGTTAATGCTCATTTCAGAGATGAGGATATTCTAAACTACATCTCTGGGTCATGTGGAGATTTAGCATCTACAGTGCCTCCCAAAACCACACCCAAGGAGGCAGCATGGCTAGTGCTTCCGACCCTCCGTCATGTGTGCGCTGCGGAGAAGCTTTTGTTCAAACGGATGAAGAGACAGATGATGAGCCACCAGAACTCCACCTAGATCTCGCCCTTCGAAGGTTTTCTCGGCAACAGGCTCAGACCTATGGCCAGCATAGGCGAAAGTACTGGAAGTGCAGTTACTCAACAACACTGATGGATAAAGGCAAACAAAAAGTAAATCGGTGATGCTATGTTACTTTTTGGCACATGTTATGGACTTATGTATAATTTAATATTTATGATTGTAAATTTTATTTGACAGTGTAGACGACTTGACTTGGATGATTTATCGACACGCTACATCCTAAACCCATATTACTAGACCATCAAAATGATGGCGCAGTTTAGGCCTTAAACCCTAAACCCTAAACCCTAAGCAAATAAACCCTAAAACCTAAACCTTAATATAAGTAAATCCTAAACCCAAATATAAGTAAACCCTAAACCCTAAATCCTAATATAAGTAAACCCTAAATCATAAGCCCAACTAAAAACCCTAAACCTAAACCCTAAAAACACTAAACCCTAAACACAAGACCCTAGAACCTAAACCCTAATATAAGTAAACCCTAAACCTATAACCCTAAACCCAATACCCTAAAACCTAAACCCTAATATAAGTAAACCCCAAACCCTAAACAAACCTGATAAATTTGTAATGTCCCTAAAACTCTAAACCCTAATATAAGAAAACCCTAAACCCTAAATGTTAAACCCACTAAAACCCTAAAACCTAAAATGTTTAACCCTACTATGAAAACAGTAAACCCCAAACTGACCACAACCCTTAAACCTAAGAATGGTAAACCCTAAACTCCAAACCGTAAACCCTAAACCCTAAAACCCAACCGCAGATTTAATTAATTTCCAATAAAATTTTCTCCACTTAAATTTAATTTATTACAATGAAATTTTTTACCCTTCAACCGCGGATTTATTTTTATATATTATGCTGTGCAACCCTAAACCGTAAGTTCTAAAAACCCTTAGAACTCTCAATTCTAATACTCTAGAAACCCTTAAAACCCTAAACCCTAAACTCTAAAAACCAACAAAACTCTTAATTACTAATTACGCTTGACCACAAATTTACGTATAGTCCCTATAATTACTGTAAGCTTTTTGCACTTATTTGTGAAGTCCAACACATTTAAATATATATATATAAATAGGTATATGCATAAATATATATAAATATATAAATATATGTATAAATATATATAAATATATATATAAATATAAGTCAATATATAACATACATGTATATATAAATATATATAAACGTATAAATGTATATATAAATATATATACATAAATATATATATATATTATATATAAATCTATATAAATATATAAATACACATATTTAAATATATATAAATAAACAAATTTGTATAAATATATTAACTTATATTAATATATATTAAACCTATGTATAAATATATATATATATATATATAACACTTATACATATATATATACAAATATATATAAATATATAAACATATATAAGCATATATATATAAATATGTAAATATATATAAATATATATCAATATATGTACATATAGGTGTTATGACATACATATCAATATATATATATATATATATATATATATATATATCAACATATAAATACATTACTATGTATATAAATAGACGTAACATTATATATATATATATATACAACTATATAAAAATATAAAAATATATATAACATATATACATAAATACATATCACATATACATATATATATTTACATTAATATATATATCAATATATAAATATATAACGTATATATATATATATATACATATGTGTATGTATATACAAATATATATATATACATAAATTAATATATACATAGATAAATATACATATCTAAATATATATATATATACATACAAATATATATAAATATATACATATATAATAAGTATATAAATATATGTATATATATATAAATATACGTAACATATATATATATATATATATATAGCTATATATACATATAAATATATATGACATATTTACTACTAAAATTGTTGACTAAATCATATAAATTTCCGGGGCCCCTCTAAGCAATTTTTATGAAATTTTGTCAGGTAAAATGTCTTAGGCCCTTTTTGCAAAATTAAAAAAATTTGACTGGTTCCGTACACCGGATGTGCGGCACCAGAGACAGAAATTTCATGTCTCTAGTTCAAGAATAAAGACTAGAGACATGAAATTTCATGTCTCTGGTGCCGCACATCTGGTGTGCGGAACCAATGAAGTTTTTTTAATTTTGCAAAAAGACCCTTGCAATTTGGCCCTTCGATAATTGTTTTAAAAAAAATTCCTCCCTGGTGCCGCACATTGAATGTGTTGCACCAATAGATGGGGAAACCAAAAAAAAATAGCACCAAACGAGGGAGTTTTTTTGAAATTAGCAATATTTTGAGGATTTTGCCCACCAAATGGCCCCTAACAAAAATGTTTTCTTGTTTTGAAAGTTAATAAATAGAATGCTACAGTAATACACCAACCAAAAAAACCCAAAAAACAACATACACAAAGTTTGTTTTTTTTTTTTTTCCTATTTCTTTTTTCTTTTCCTTTTCTTTTTCCTTTTCTTCTCCCATAACCCTATGCCAACCGGCGACCGGCACTTTTTTTTACCCTCTCCCCCTCCTCTCCTCCTCCCCACTCTCCCTCACCCTCTCCCCCGCAATGAGACAAAGGAGGTGAGGGGAGAGGGGAGGAGGGGAGGAGGAGGTAGGAACTTAAAAAAAAATTTAAATAAATTATTCTAAAATTGCCCCAAATAAATTTTATTTTTAAAATACCACAAATGCTACAGTAATATTTTTGAAAAAAAAATTCCAAAAACAACTAGTCCAAAACCCCAAGATTCTTGATACGTTTTTGCCTCCCCCCCCCCATCCTCCATCTCTCTCCCTTCCCTTTTCTTCTGCATATTTTCTTCTTCACTTTCCTTTTTTCTTTTTCTTTTCCCATCCATTCCGGTCCCACAACTACTTTGCCCTGCATCTTGCTATTCTTTCTACCAATCAATGGCCAAATGGGAAAATAACAAATATAGTAAAACGAATCATTGCATTGAAATATGTACAAAACGTGCATTTTGAAAAACTTATAGATATAGTGTGCCAAAAACCACATGGATCGAAATGCAAAATCACATAAAAGTCACTTTGACTGACTTCCATAATAGTCGGACTTTTCTTGGTGTCAGGTCGTGCTAAAACAGTTGCATCATCATCTTAGAAGAATAGAGAAAAATGAGTAGAAGTAGTCGCTTGAAGTTGCCATGCAGTGAGTTCCCAAATGAATTACTGAAGCTAGTGAAGTGAGTAATCCTCGATACAAAAACTCAGCTTAGTATTCAATTAAACCATTTGGACAGGGAAAAAGACAACAAACCTCCAATTGACTACCTCCAGAATGAACAAAATGCAATTCATGTAGCAAAAGAATAAAGGTACTATATTACAACAGTCGGCTTAACAATATGATCCAACATCAATCATTTCCGCAGATAGCAGTTTCTTACTCTAGCTATAGACCGTCTACAGTCAGCACTTGTAGATCCATTGAATGAGTTCAAAACTGATAACGTGCTATTCACCTCCCATCATCTGTAGAATAAGGAATGCTAAAATTTCAAAACAAAATTTAAAAGTAAAGATAGACTTTCAACTATCAGGTATCTTTCCTAGCTAACAAACTCTTTTCTCAAAAAACAAAAACAGAGAAACAAATTGATCATCACACCAGAATATGAAGAGATGATACAAATAATATACTGGATGTTTGTCACTGACTTCATATTGGAAGCAGTATCTTTACCATGAAAATGAAAAACCATCACTCACATTCTCAAAATAACAAGGACACTAGACTGGCACCATTGCAGGAGATGTCACTTTGCATGGACATGTTTCAAACTAATAACGTCCACATGATAATGGAGCAAGTATAAGTCATCGAAAAACAAGGCTCATCTTAAAGTTATTACGAGATTCATAGAAAACATTTACCTTAAAAATATCTCCAAACATCCCTTGCAATGGATTCCTACGTCGTACTCCATAGAACTTCTCAGCAATTTCATCTAGCAACTAGCAATAGAAGTATCAAATAAATTCTTGTAAGAAATAGACACAAACATGCAGAACTGCTAGAAAATTATCAAGCAAAAATTAGAGGACATGTGCACTAGCAAAAATACAGCCTGACAACTTTTTCTGCAGACCATTTAAGTGTGAAAGAAAGCTTCATACCTCATGAAATATAGGTTCCCTTTCTATGCTAGACTTGTAATTCTGTCTTAACATGTTAAATAAAGGCAAAGCGTCTCTCTGCAACCTGCACCAAAATTTGAAAAGAATGTTTAATCAACTTAATCCCTTGAATCCTACACAAACAAAATAAAACATATTTGGTCAAAAAGAAGAGCTGGCGAGTTACACCTATTGATTCTTCAGTTAGAGAGATGATTGTCCTCAAGGCTTCATAAGCAATTGCTTAAATTGCAGTTAAGGCGCGTGGTTTGTCCTCGTGACGCCTAACACTCTGTTTAGTTTAACAGTTATACATTAGCCACCCTCCTATGGTTTCAAAGCTCCACATTAGCAGCCCTCCTATGGTTTCAAAAGCTAATATTGCTAATTTGGGCACTAGCCTAGCCGCATGTAATTAAGTGGGGGCAATTAGCTTTCAAAATGAGTTACCAAGCTTTGAAAAATGTAGAAAATTTTAAAAATCAGCTTCTTATTTGCCCCCACTAAAATTTAACAAATTATCTTTTCTATCTACATTGACCCACCAAAAAATTAAAAATTCATAATTGTTACCTTTCACTAGAACTTTAGATCTACTTAAAGTTAATTGTGGAGATTATTTCAAGAATAAATTCATTCAAAGTTTCTAAATGCAAATAGAGAGAATGATTTCCACTTCTAACTTTAAGCACAGTATGATTCAAAATGTATTAAACTAGAAAGATAGTACAATATAAACTTCAAAGCATATTAAACTTAGAAATTTGTGTTTCACATAAATATCCATTGGTTACAACCATACTATTTTTTCATTTCATGTGTTGTCAGAGATTGCCCCCCCCCAAAAAAAAACACAAAAGCCTAGGGTCTTGGCTCCACTCCTGGGTCTGAAAGCAAAGGTGCTTGCAGGAGAAGGCAATGGTGATGGCCGGATGGCGGAGGAGGTGATCAATGTGTGGAGAGAAGTTTTTAGCATTCTCACTTTGACCCACAATATTTAAGTAAACTTACAGTTTGACCTAGGAGGAAATGCACAAAACAAATTCTACCAATAAAATTAATCAAATACCAAATCTACCCTTTTTGAAATTAAATGTAGCAGCAAAAAGTTTACTTTCCACTTTAGTACAAAAATGGGGGCTAATGTATAGGTTTTGAATCCATATGAGGGTTATGTGTCCCAACGCTAAGCCACAGGCTAGCCTAAAGTTTATTTCTGTTTCCAGATCACCAATTGATCAGGTTGGATAAACAACAAAACCTAGAATTGCAGCAGCAACAATAACAAACAAAAGAAAGATCAACAAGGCTTCCAGAGAATTGCTTTTCTTTGTTCAATTGACTATGCAATAAACCACCCTCCAATACAAGTTTCCTCAGAAGTTATCAACTTCAGATCATAATATCCATTAACTGCAATTCACCCCCAACCTCTACTGAAGGCAGATAATCACCTAAAATTTTAATGGAAGCACTTTACCACTTTATTATATAACTTTGTGGCACATTACGCACGAACACACACAAGTCCATTGAAGGCCACAGTTCAAGCTTGTTTGCCCAATAAGAATGGAATTTCATGTGGATGATCAACCAGCTTTCCTCTAGAGTACATGTAGAAGGTCCATTCTTTGGGGGACTCTAACCTAGAAGCTTTAGAACTCTTCTCTATATACTCAATCCCATTGCAAGAAGATCCTTTTTACAAAATAAATCAAAAAGATACCATAAAAGTAAACTCATGATAAAAGGAAATTATCCAAATGGAGTTCAAGAAGCAAGATAGCTTTGTATATACAAGAAGGAAATTGAGTTCTTGCATTGGTCAACATACCATAATCAGACAAAATGTGAACTATGAGTTGGAATTACATGTTGAGAAAAAGTTTAAGAAGCAACAAAAGCAACGGAAAAGGATGTAGCATTGGTTTTAGAGGGGAAAAAATTCTAGGAAACAGAAGTGAAGAAGAACGTCTTGTTCCTTTCTTGCCTTCGGTTACAGGACAGAACAGAAGCATGAACAAGCAGCATTCAGCTTGAAACTCAGAACATCATGAAAAATTATTACAAACCTAGCAACCAGCATATACAAGTCTTCCCAGTGAACATTGCCACCCTCAACCCCCCTTGCAGGGGGAAAAAAAGGTCTACATATGTAATTTATTTACAAGTCAACCCCATTCACTGGGCAGGAAAAAGTGGAACCAAGAAGATGATGATTAACCTTCACACCTTATTCTTTTGTTAGATGATAGTAATTACTCTTCATTTTGCACCAAACTTGAATTTGGCTATGCTGAGTTCCAGATGTATTATCTTCTTAATTACGACTACTACCCCTTCCCCCAACTTGTCTCCCCATGTTAAAAGAATTTCCACACAGTTTGTGTAAATTTTGAGACTTAAAAGCATTGAAGATGAGGATCAGCTATCCCAAAGATGAGAATATTAGTTAAGCAGAGCATTCAACAACTAACAACTTAATGTATGATGATCTTCAACTTTTTCTCTGTCTGCGTCTTGGAAGTCATGGAACTAACTTGTAAACGTGAAGAAGTGAAAAATAAAATAAAATCAAATGAAATCAAAGAATAACATCAAAGATGACACAAAAAAAAAAAAAAGTACATAACTAAGGACATCATATTTCTTAATGCTATTTGAGATCCAGCATCATCAAACTCTAATATACAATATCCAGGACTTCTATTTTCTTTTTCTTTTTTTTTTCTATTAATCTTTTTTTCCCAATTTTTGGGGCAGGGGTGGGGAGAATTGTTTTAGCTGATAATTGTGCCTCCAAAGTTAATTTTTGAGCCAAACAGTTAAAAGCATCAAGACATTATAGAAATATGAAAATAATAGTTGAAAAGACATACGTCAGCAGAAGATAATTGATAAACTGGATTAGTTCCGATTGTGGAAAGTCAAGCTCCTTAGACAGCATTTGCTTCTTCACCTCATCCATGAGACCATTAGCATCTCTCAGGTTACCTAGAGATAAGTACCTAAACAGGCCCATCAGAAAATTAGTGGCAAGGAATATCTCAATAATATGGTCAAGATCCAGATGAGGATGTGCAGTTTGCTCATTGGCAAGTAGTTTAACTACTCCACAATCAACATGGTGCTGAATCAACTAAAACTTGAAGTAACATACATTCCCAACATATTAATGGAACTAGCCTTTTCTCATCTCTTCTAAATTTTGGAACTTCCAAAATAGTTGTGAGGCTTTCAGAATCTCTTAATCATACAGCATTTACTTAAGCAGAAGTAGTGGATTGCCCAATTATATGCGAAAATTGTGATATGATTTAAATGCTACTTAGTACATCAGTTTTTACAAGAATCGTAACATTTCAGTCCTTTTAATCTAAGAACCCATGACAACCAACAACTACCAGAACCCATGACACATGCCCTCCCCCCAACAAAAAAAAAACGAACCACGAACTGTAGGTACTTTCTTCCACTTTCATATATGACTTTTTCAACACATCATATTTTATTCAACTTCTCCTTGGCTGCCATCTCCCACAACAGATATACATGCATGCATTTTTTTCCTTTTAGTGTGAGTGGGAGGGCTCGAACCCGGGACCTCCCACTTACACAAACCCCAAAAAAAAAAAAAACCAGAAAAAAATACAAACATGCATGCATATGTTAAGGGAAGTGTTCAACTGTATTTTACTGTTGGATCTTATAGTTTAATTTGATACCATTATCTGCAGATGGTAGCTATAAAAGACAGAGAAAAATGCATTAGAAACCAAAAATCTATACAGTAGAAACAATTTGATGTTGAACCACGCCCACTCTAGCAGTAACATATGTTAAAAGAAAACAAAAGCAGAAAAATTAAAAGCCACAGGCTCTACATTCAACTAGGTAGTTTAAGCCGTGTGTGAAAGTTCCCTCCCTGCATAAGTTCCCTATAAATAACCCATTTTGATACAAAAGCTTTCCTCATTCTCTGCCTGGTAGATAACTAGATGAAACAATAAAAGAGTTGATAAAGGAAAGGAACACTGCAAAGACTACCAATTGTCAAGGAAGCTAATTAACAGGGTTTCTAATCAAGAGATCCTTGCCTTATCCATGCATGAATCTCAGTACATTCCAACTATGTGTATCTATTGCTTCTACTCTCAATAAGTTAGATTGTTTGAGATTCAACACTCAGATGTGGACAAATACTATTATAAAGTCTAGAAATTCTGCTTCCAAAAGAATTCTACAAATTTATTTTTTCATGTATACATCTCCCTGGAAGCAAGAAATTTGCTTGATTAGACACCTTTGAATGAGTCATATATCTCAACATTTGCATGTCAGCCTATATTGAGCTGGACACAAAGTCACACACTCATCTATAGAGGGATAAGGTAGGTGAAGTGGTCAGTTAATTCCATAAAGTTGTCCATATGAATCTGAACCTTATTTGTGAACCATTCAGTGAAACCCATTCATAGCTAGAGATAGTCAGATGCAATTCAAGATAGAGGCAATGTGGCAATATTCACTCTTCTCCTACTAAATTAAAGCATTCACTTCACAACTGCCTTTAAAGTGAACCTTTAGGTCTAGCTGCTGCAGGGCCTGTGACCATTGGAATGGGACTGAGGTGATAGTATAAGCGAAAGCAGAATTCCACCAGGATGCAATGACTGAGCGAATATTAGATGAAATCAACAGTAGTAGAGAAAGCGAGGGAATAATTTTGGATACAGAAAAGCAGAGAGAGTAAGAATCAAAAACATATAACAGCAAGGGCACAAGAAAAAAATTCACGTTTAGGGATATAAGTGCTAACAAAATTTAAGCAACATAAGAAATGAAATGCTGATTTTTAACATGTTGATTTAAGCAAAATCTGAGTACTGTTAGAGAATCTAAGCAGCAGTCTTGCATGCTTCAATTGTGCAGGGAATACTACAGAGATGTAGTGGTTTTGAGGAGGCAGATATTTCCATGCATCAGAATGGGCTACTATGCAATAAAATCTTAAATCGTCACAAAAGAAATAAGGAAAAGATAAAGGCATCCAATCAGACACCAAGCAAGTGTTTTTACTGGAATACATCAAACAAGAACTGCACTTACATCAAAATTGCCCTTGCAATGGCCAAATCATCTTCACCTGGATAACACTGCATGAATACTATGAATTATGTGCAATCCAAATCCATCAGAAGGATGCTAGTATGACTCAAAAACAGTTGCAGGTAAGGCAGAAAGAAGAGACACCTATGGCAGTCATGACACACGAAATGGGAAGAAATAAATCTAAGCATCAAGATATCGTTGACCAACAAGGCCAATGCATCAATTTCCAAGAGCAAATAATGATTCAGACAGTAATTGCATAATGCAATAGTGTATTATCATTTGGGCCTCCTCTAATGGAGATAACATGTCAGAAAACACAATTTATTTTAACTTACAAAAAAACCTTATGTAGTCCACCATGATGTGAATGAGTTTTGATATTATAGTACATTTAAGATCCCATCAACAATTTGTTTAATAAGCATGATGGCCGACCTTGCCCATGAAATCCACCAGAGTTGAAGCAAACTTTCTAGGGTTCTTCCCTCGAACAAAATGAAAAGACACTTTGGTCATGTCCTGCAAAGAAACAATATTATGAATGCTGTGATGAGACCAGCACAACTAGTATTTCTGAAACTCTTGATTTGGAAGATCTCCCATGTAAATGTGTGTTTGATACAACAAAGTACACAACATAGTTGCAATAGACTCATCTAACATTTGGAACTACTCAAGTTGGAAGATTAAGCAAAGAAAAGCAATACACTATCTACAGCTAGAACTAGGCAAATTATTTAAGCTTAAACAAATTCTTCCACAAAGAATTTGGGTTCTTAAATTGGTTTTCACAAGAGCATCTCATTGCTTGCAAGAAATCTACAACCAGAATAATTATACTCTAAAATGGTGAGAATAAGCATTTAGGCATAACCCACCATAGTAGCAAAATAATCTCTAATCTATTGAAGGACAAAACTACTTCAAACACTGCTGGCAACACTCTGACAGAGTTGCCATAGAAAACCCACAAAACAACTTACTGACACTGACCATCAGTCAAAGTTGCATTGCTTGCGAATAACCAACTTAACCATACTCCAAAAAGAATCAGCTTGTTCCTCATTTATGTGAATCAAATTCATTGAAAAAGCAAAACAGCAAGAACCAGGGAACTAAAGTTTCCCAGCAGACATACCACCTCAGGAGATTCAGAGTATATATATTCAGCTAGCATATCGTGAATTTCTGGGGATCCATTCCTACATGCTCCAAATTCCACAGACCACCTAGCAAGAAAGTATCAGTATTACATATCAATTATAAAATCATGAACTTGCATACAGTCCAGTTCAGTCCTGGACACCCAAATACAAAAGACGACGCATGGAAGCAGCTGCTTACACATAAGGGACACATTCTGCAAACAAATAGACGAAACTTGTCACGATACAAGGTTTAGATCATATAATCTTTGGTCAAGATGATATCTGCTGTCTTTTTCTCTGAACAGCTAAACGAAAAAAATTGAACACACATTGAACCCTAGGAGTTGGACCCAAGAATGAAATACCACAAATCTTTTCCTACTTAAAACTCTTTAAGGAACTCCATAGGATCACTCAGCAAATCAATCTTGAATGACTTATACAACAGATTCAATGCATTAAAGTATTTACATACAAGAATGTCACTAACATGACATTGATCAGAAACTTTAATGAATTTTCATATGTCAGTCAGCTAATAGAAAGACTTCCCAGCAGGAAAATTCTTCTCATATTTAATGTCATGCAAATTTTTTAGGACTTCCCATATCTAATGTCATCCATACCTTAAGAATAGCCAATTTAAGTTTACAAACCCTTTGAGAGTACTCAAAACCAATTGTACTTTTGTGATTTCAAACATCAATTAGTATTGCTTTGTTTTATGCAAATTTAAAAGCCCAGGTAAAGTAGAAAATGGTATGTACAAACTTCACAGGCTTAAAAATTCAAAACCAAGTTTTCTTTTAGTACAGATAAGCATGAAAGAGAAAAATTCTTGGCAACCCTGCAGTCAATCATATCCACATGGATGTGGACAGCTACCAAAAGCCAGCTTAATTGATTAGCTAATAAACTACAGTTTTCTTATTTGAAAAGGCATTTGTGGTCAAGCAGATCAAATTCTCAGAAATCTGCTGTTATCAATATTTGATGAACAAAAGAGAAGAAAATCCAACTTACAAGAACTCAAGTCCATTATTACAACAAATTTCAAGTATACTAGGTAGACGGAATACAAGATCAACAATTTAGTGTTGTGGTAAGCAAATGCTTTCTTCCTTAGCTCAAAAATTATTCAGGAAATAAATTTTTAACATCCAAACAGGATTTGGAAGGATCAGCGTCACTGGGAGTGCAAGATTCAGCAAGTCTCCCTGGAAATACAGCACGCAGTCTAGCAACCAAGATGATGGTAGAGTCAAACACACTTTCGCTATGGGCTTGAGGACACATAAAGGCTCATTTACTATGAGAATCCTATGTGCACAATTTTGCTAATCTTGAAAGGCTTCCCCTATCTCATTCGGAAAAACTTGGACGAAAAATACTAACCAAGTTTACCAAACAGATATCATAATTCCTCACCACCAACCTATTGACATCTAAATTAAAATCCTAAGCATATTTGTGTTCCTTATTCACCTCCCCAAAATCACAGGTTTTGCTAACTTTTAAGTTATTTAAACAGCAAGAGGCTTCAACCCAGAACTCTGGCTCCTCTTTTTTTTTTCTTTTTCCTCTGCCACTTGCTCTCTCATCAAAGCTATATCTTGTGGAGACCATGTCCAGTGGTACATAATATCATGTAGAAAGTCACTGATTGGGTACATTTCCATTTCTATACTCTACTTTCATGTAAAATCTATTCTAATATTAATAGTCTACCATTTACTTTTAAAAGCTTATGATTGTGAAACATCAATCTAATAGAACAATAAAAATAAATGAGTTCTGCCTCTTATTTAGGGCCGATTATGAAAAAAAATGGGGTTCCAAAAGGAAAGATGAAAAACAATCTAGGATTGGACATTGACATGCTACAAAGTATTCTGAACAGGTCTATTCTATGGATTCTATTGAAGATTGAGAAGAAGGAAGAAAGAAGAAGAGAGGAATGATTCTAATAAAGTTTGACACAGAAAAAAAGGATGAAGGGTGCTGAGCTAGCGATGTCCAGAAAAGTGACTCTGGTCCCTACATAAACAATGGCTTTAAAATGGTTTGTCAACCACAAATTTTTTTCCCCCAGAGGGAGGAACCGCTCAAATAATCAATATGCTTATAAGGGAAGGGAAGCAGGGGTTCTTGAATCTGTATTGACCAAGTTCCAAAGGGGTTAGTAGTTCACTTGAGGACATTTGCAAGAATAACAGTTTCTGCCTATAGACCAGTTATATTATATATAGAAAAAAAAAATTTCTACACAAACACAATTGCAAGCTACAACTGGAATTCAAGATGCAAATCTTTTCTTTTATTCCTTGATAGCTATTGAGCATGGAGATTTTAAGGCCTATAAATTGCAGAATTAAAGCGGGCTGGTGAGAAATGAAAAATCACCTCAATAACAGGACTGCTTATCTACCTTAAAATTCAATTACATCTCATAACCAAACCTCCAAATCTCTAACCAGTGCTGTAAAATGGGGTTTTTACCATAAGCACACACTTGTACATTGGAAAAACTTTAACAACAAAAATAAAAAGGATGTTGAGACATGACAACACATCAAAACAATTATGCAAAATAATCAATGACCCCAAAGCACAATCTTGCTGAATATGCAAGTGCACTATCTGACTATATACTATTATCCCATAGAGACAGCATAAAAGCTTACTTAATAGCAGCTCTTATAAATGATGAGCAGCCCTCGACTCGTACTTTTGCAGCAGCAAGGGCTTCAGATAGTTGCTGCATGTCATCATCACCTGTCAGGTCAAGATGTTGCGGCACAGATATTCGAGGGAACTTCTTGTAGATTTTCCTGACACGATCTAAGATTAAAGCTTGTCAAGACCATTAAAAAAAGGGCTAAAACATTATATCTACCAAATCTGAAGCTACAAAAGGAAGAATCCAAACATAAGCAGAATATTGGATTTTCAACTTTCAGCCAGAAATCCAATTTATCTGTGAATACTTAAACAGAGTTGCAAAGGAAGTTAAGAGAGGAAAAAATAACAGATAAACAGCAAACCAACAAGGCATACCAGAAAAGAATGAAATAGAGTATGTGTTGGATCATTACACATTCATATCCTCCAGGGTTTGAAAAGCCATGGCACATAATTTTGAAATCCTAACAGCAATTTTCTTAACGGCAATCTTTGCTTGTGCTCTAGAAAATCCTAAACTTTCCAAATCAGAAGGTTCCTAGAGCAGTTATCCTCCAAGCAAAGATAACTTTAGAAATTTCACATACAATCCTCAAGTAAACCACATTGTTCAAAGCCATTCCTTGCACAGAAGGACATGAATGATTTGACAATGATTTCTGAGGCACTAAATATTTGAGAACACGTAAGACAATTTTCAACCAAAATTCCCTCAGAAAACCCGATATTACATAGCTAACTTAGTTTCCATATCCCAGAATTCCCAAATCAAATCAATTACTAGTCTTAAGGGTTTGGCTTAAACTTGCAAATGAATTTATAACTAGCAAACACAAATATGGATTCCTTTTTTCCACTTCTTCTAGCTCGGTAAAAGCTGCAGAAGAACCTTGCTGGCAAGCAATGTTAACAGGCACTTTTCCAACATAACCTTTTCCAGGAGTTTCTGAAATACAAATACCTCCTATTCCAAATAGTGGTCTAATAGTCAATCTTGCCAGAAAATTTTAGATTAACAGCAAAATCAGAACCCACATAGCTTCTTTGTTTTTTGGCACCACCACAAACGCCAATCACATGATATGAAGCATAAAAGCAGAAGTGAGGCTTGAAAAGTTCACAAATGGCACAGCCAACCTACATTCCAACCCTCCCCACAATCAGCCCCAAGGAAGAACTATAATGCGTATCAGATAGACAAGAACTAACCGAGAGTATCATCATCATAAGCATATTTTCCTTTGACAAGTGTTTCCACGAATAACACAGCAAGCTCAGCCCCGCAAGTAACCTAAATATGAAAAAATAACAGTAATAATGCACTTAAAGAAGAGGAAGTTTTGAGATGATACTGTGATATATTTTTTCCCCAGAAATTGTCATAGGGTTCAACCTTCCGCTAAAAAAAATAATGGAAAATCCTATGACATCGTAGTTGTGTTTGCCACTCTCCAGAATGCCAAAAAGAGGAAGGGGTTTGGAAAAGGTAAGATGAAGAAACTAGATTGCCCCAACCAAAGCTGATACAAATTTGACTGAACATGGTATGTACCAAGTTGTTCCCAGTCTAAAAAGATAGGCATTAAGGAGGGTAGAAGATGTCAAAAGAAGCATAGAGCATGACCTGTCCATTTTCCAATTGTAGACAAGCACCAGAATGAAGAATATCTAGAGCTTCAGAATATCTTTCAGCAGTCACATACCTGCAACAAACCCGAGCAACTGAATCAAACAGGCCATTGAACAGAGCAACCAAATTAGAAGGTGAACAACCTTCATAAGCACTGTTGGCTACAGAGAGAGTTGCAATACCTAGCACTAAATGACTTGTACATCTGTTGAGCTCCATAGTAATTGCCTTCTGTTACAACTTTCTCAAGCTTGGCAATATTCTGCAGTTTTGGAGGAAGAGCGGTGAGACCACAAGAACCAATCTCATAATTGAGTTGAACTGAGACTAGACTTAAACAATTTGGAGCTTGCTTGACTTGATAAACAAATATTATTATCAGCAAAAAGTAGCCAAGGGTAAAGGCAGGCTTTCAATTTCTCAACAATAGATAGATATGCAGATTCGAAATCCATAAAATTAGATGTTTAGGTCGTTCATCTATAACTCAATGGCCCGGAAAAAGAACGGTAACTAGTATAATGTACAAAAGAAGAAAAGGGGCAGGCCATTAACTAAGTATTCTAACATCCAATTACCTCTTTAGCAGGCGGTAGGGTCCCTCGCTTAGCTCTCTCCCGCGACATGATTTTTGATCCCCACCGGCTTGGCTGCAAAAGCACAGATGAGAAGATCCCTCTTCAATGCTTCTCCTAGGCAACCCTAACCGCAGCTCCAGAACGTGTTACAAACTAGATTTCTTGGTGGGAACCGCGGAATATGAAAGGAAATCCCAGCAGAAAACCTGCAAAAACTGTGAGTTTAGACCTCTTCAATGATTAAATTCTTGAATTTGACCACATGACTATTAGCCCTCATCTCAGGGAAAGACTGCTGATGTAAAATTTACAAAACTTTCCGGTGCTTCTGTTCAAGGAGAATTCTCTAACAAGTGCACATCCGCCAGTTAAAGGAACTGTGGAACCATCAGTAAATCTGGACACAGCCACGAATGATAATCCAAAGAAATTTTCCTTCTACAGTGGTCGCGGAACTAATTAACCTCAGAGTCTTAAAATACACAAAAATAAAAATGTGTATTTTGTTGGCAAATTTATCAGAATAATGTTAAAAGCAAAATTTGTTTTTTCCTCCATCAAGCGGTGCTGCACACTAGAACTAATTGTGAATTTTTTTTTCCGTATTTGCAAATAAAATTCTGGGGACATGTGTGCAATTTTTCAAAGATTTTTCTTCGTCGCATTGAATTTCATGGGTAAGCAACCAAAAAAAAAAAAAATTCACTTGAGAGGTGCCGCACATGCAATGTGCGGTACCCCTCACATTTAATAAAAAAAAATTTATTTGCAACCCTAAAATCCTAAGCAACCAAAAAAAAAAATTTCACTTGAGAGGTGCCGCACATTACATTTAATTAAAAAAAAATTTGTTTGCAACCCTAAAATCCTAAGCAACCAAAACAAAAAAAAAAAAAAAAGAAAAATGTGTATGAAAAATGGACTCTGATTCATGGATTCGAGTTGCCCCTTCTTCTCGACGATTCCAATCACGATCAGGTTTGTCTTAGTTAAATTACTCCATGTTCTGCTCAATTTCCGTGTTCCCTTTTACCTAGAAATTGCATGGAAATTAAGACTTGCTGACTTTGTTTATTGATTCATAAATCTATTTTTTTTGGGTCTAAGTGAAAATGTTTAGAAGGTTGAGAAGTTAGATGAAGTAGAAAATGTGACCTAATGATATTTTTTTTTGGTTCGGACGTGAAGCAAGCTGAAAGTTTCAAACTTTTTTCCTTTGTTCTGAATTTTTTTTTTCTTTTTCCTGTGTTCTTTATATTCCAATTGTGTACTTGAGGGGTTTTGGCATTAGAGAATTCGTAGTTGGGTTTCCATTAATAATATTATATCCTGATATATGCAGACATGCTTTGTTATTCTAGGTCTTTTTCCTTAAAAATAAGAAAAGGATGAATTTTTTTTTTTTTGGTTGCTTAGAATTTTCGGATTGCAAACAAAAAAAAAAATTTTATTAAATGTGAGGGGTGCATGTGCAGCACCTCTCAAGTGATTTTTTTTTTTTTTTTTTTGGTTGCTTAGGATTTTAGGGTTGCAAACAAAAAATTTCTTTTTATTAATGATACATGTGCACCTCTCAAGTGAATTTTTTTTGTTTTTTTGCTTAATTCAAGACAGGTAAAATCTTTGAAAATTTGCACATATACCCCTGCATTTCATTTGAAATAAAAAAATTCAATTAGTTCGTCGCCACATTTGATGTAGAAAAAAAATAGCATTTGGATGGACAAATTTGCTTTTAACATTATTCTGATAAATTTGCCGTATTTTGTTACCTCCAAAAAAAGAAAATTTTATTTTGTTACCTGAGCCTGATCTTTGCCTATTTTTCAGAAAATCAAATTTGCCTTGGAGCACATCACATAGACTGCTGACTGGGATCCTTTTGTCCTCTTAAATAGATTGGATGCATTGGTGAATGCGTCTGGCAAATGTCTACAAAAGCATAGGAGTAAATGGCAAAAAAGGTCATCAAAATTTTTAAAGGGTTAATTTCAAAAACCTCCCCTGATATTTCTGACTATATCACTGGCCTCCCTCTAACTTTCTTTAATAACACTAACCTTCCTTGAGATTAATAATTTTGTTACATACCAATCCAAGATACAATAAAGAAATAATACCAGGAGAGAGAAAGTTTTACTATTCCAACAACACCCTTCAATCTAGTACATTTGTAGTTAATGACTATAGATTAGTGATTGCACATTTTAGTACAATAAAAGTTTAGGGGGTGTAAGTGCAAATTTGGTAAAAATAATTGGAGAGAAGCAAATGTAAGGAATAGACATTAATGATCATCGGTTGCTTGTAGTAAAATGGTACCTAAATTTTCTTTGATTCTAAAGTGTAAATGAGGTCAAGATTACCTTAACCTCTCAATGTCAAGACAAAATAAAAGCTTGTTACTCAATTAAGCTTGTCTCAAAACATCACAACTGAAGATTACTAGAGCAAAAGGTTTGGATCCATTCATGCTTAAAATTTGAAACTTTCAATAGGATACTAGCCCTCAAAACATGTGATGCAACCTGATCTTTCAAAGACATAACATCTGAAGGTGAGTCGGACAAGCAAAGCCCCCACAAATTTCAAGCTCATGCCTAAGATTGAGAAGAGCAGAACCAAGCATAACTCCAATCTGGACCATCTAGGATATTCAATGTTCAGACTCAAGACAACTCAACCTACCATGTACCAATAATTATTTTAAAAAAAAAGGGACAGGAGGATAAAGCAGCTTCTTGAGTATAAACCTACAAACAAATTCATCAGCTTTCCACCTCCAGAATCCGCCAGAAAGGATAGTAAAAAACAAAGTTACAGACAATGAACAAGCAAAACCAAGCACAATCAAAACCAAAAAGTAATATAAGTATTGAATAACAAAAAGATGTCAACTTAAGGACTATACAGAACCCACAATCCAGAGAAACAATACATCAACAACCAAGATTATGACTTTCTAAGAAGATAGGCATTGATCACCAGTAAATAAAGGAAGCAAGCCAAATAATATAATAACTAACATTAGATTAGACATCATAACTATACAAAGTCAACTTTTTGTTAATCCATTCTGTAATCCTGCAATGCAAAACACCTTTTTGTTAATCCATTCTGCCATTGCTAGACATTAACAGTTGATTGTCACCTAAATCATCTCAATTGTCATTGTTCACTCCATTCTTCCATGATTCGTGAGAACTTGAGTCATAGCAATCTTTCTCATTCTCAGAGATTTCATGGATAGTAACTTTGCCCCTACCAATGTTATCAACCTGCAAATTTTCCTTATCATTCACTATATTCTTGTGTATGCCAGTGGCACCTTCGTGAGGAGGGATAATATCCATATCAAATGCATGCATGTTGATCACAAGCTGAGATTGATGTATCTTGAACATGTTGTATGACTGTCTAGTCATTCATTAATATCCATATAGCCATATGCTGCAGGAACTTCACATCTCATGTGTAGCATATTCACACTCCCAACAGTTTATGCATTGCTCTCTCAGCATCATTCAATAAATCAATGTACTTGTACTACTTTGGATCAACATTAGGAATTCTGACTTTTCTTCACATAAAATGGAGTACAACGTCATGCATAGTAGTATTTTTACCTTCTTACAATTTCAGTAATTTTAACTAGTCATTTACAAGACTCCTCAATAAAAACTAATTACTGCAGTCTCAAACATCGATTGATCTAAACAAAATATCAGGTTAAACAACACATAGACCAAAGCATCTAATACTACCTAACAGATTACAAGTACTATCTATCTTTAACTACTTGCTCATAAGTAGCATACTCTACTTATCTTCAACTACCTGCTCATAAGTAGCATAATAGATTCTGGTCACACCTATTCTAAAACATCTAATTTTCATGATGATGCAACTAATGACAAACACAATCAGTCAAAAAATGGTAGACTATGTGTTCACCAACAATGATCAGATCACATAGTACATCACAAAAGGTATATCAATCGATAGTTTACACTTCATATACAATCCAACTTGCCGTTTTTTAGTTACAATGCAAGGAATGAAACACTCTCAACAATCAATACTGCAATATTTGCATGCAATACATAACAAAGACCAAAATTTAACATGATAAAATTGCAGCCACTAACTTGAGTATGTTGACCAGAGACACGATTTTCAGATGCAACAAAGAGGAATTTTATCCTTCCTTTCAAACTGCCTAAACCCACAGGATGCTTCACTCTGTTTTTGAAAGGGAAGGTTTCTCTCTACAAGAACTTCAAATGGCTGCCTTACATCTTGGACATCCGTTATGTCAATGTGTCAATCACAAAAGGGTGCCTAAAATTGGCACAGATGTGTCAATCACAAAAAAGGGCGCCTAAAATTGGCAATCTTTTCTTAGTTGTATATTAGTAGTACTTCCAAATTACCTTTTAATTCGGCTAATACAGTTACAAAATGACTTAACTGATTATTCAAACGTAAGTGTGTAATATTCTAGAATTTGTAAGGCTTGTTAAGTAATTTTGACACAAGTAATGTCAGTTTTGGACCTCATTTTCCTGAAGGGGGGGGTCAGTATTATTAAAGAAAGTTGGAGATAGGCTAGTGATATAGTTAGAAACCTCAAGGGAGGTTTATGAAATTATCCCTTTTTTAAAATTACAATGGTTACTCAGTAAATTTTTTTCTTTTTTTTTTTTGCTAAAAGATCACTCTTCTCTTTAAAATGCGCCACATAAGTCACTCCAGCAAGTTTATTGATTAATCCAGATGAAAATACAATAAAATATTCAAAACGAAATGAAAGATTAAACAGAGGCAAAAGGTCCAGAGGTTTTTGGCGCACAGAGTTTCCTCGCAAGCCATGTCATAAAGTGAAACCCTTTCTCTATTTGAAGCTAACCTAAAATATATTCCCCACTTTAATCCTAGATCTGCTACCCGTACTCTCAAAAGAGCCATGCGAAGAAGTTTCAAACCAATTTTATTTTGCAATTGTGGCACAAGAACTGTGTTGAAGACCTCATAGGCTGAGAGAAATCTGGCACGAAGATATTTTGAACGTGCTTAAGTTAGATGATTACAATCACTGCATCTGGATGACAATATATGGTATGGTAGTCAAAAAACTATCAATCTGTCTCAACAGGTCCATTCCCATTGTTGGTATCAACAAACATTATTGAGCAAAAGGAAATATTCCCATTGTACCAAAGCAACCAATCATCCAAAAAGCCATTGCTACATAACCATAATTACATCAAAAAGTTAATTCCAAGCCACCTCCCAACCTTGAATGGTGACTCTTTCCCCAAATATGCATAGTTGGCATTAATAGCCCCTCTTTCTGTATCAGTTAACTTCTTTTTCTTCTGGACTCTTATCTGGCTTGTTTTGGCAATAGATGAACTTGGCTGCACTTGTCCACTTGTAGTTGAATTTGCAGCAGTAGACCTACTTCATCTTACCTGCAAAAAATGGCATATTATCGAGCAGCACATACATATAGAGGACTATCATGACCAAAAAAGTTTAGGTTATAACTGGTGTTGAAATCAACCTAATTTGCCTCTTCTATGTTTGTGTACCCTCTTCTTAGGAACCTCTGGTTGTGTTGGATTGATCTTTTGTATCAAGGTCGGCAGTCCCATGGTCTGGATGTGGATTTTGTTCAACTTGAACAGTAACTTTGGGAGTTGTAGCAATACCTGCATTTTTTTCAATCTGAGCAGCCATGGAATGACAATTAGATCCATTAGTAGTAGCTCTAAAATCAACAATCCCATGGCCTACAGATGCACCATTAGTTTGGGAAACACCAAGTCATTCTTTATTGTTTTATAGCATCACTAGCTACTAATTTGTAAGTGTCTCTATTATGGCTTGCTTTCCTACACTTCCTGCAATGTATAACAACATTTTTTCAACTTTTGAATAGTGTTCTTATAGCTCTATCACTGCTTGTAGTCTCAGTCACATCTTTGATTCTAGCTTTTTTTGGCCTACTTGATTGGACACATTGTACCCGGAGGGTTCCAATTCTGGATTGCTAGATGGAGGCCACAATGTCTTCCCATTATTTGGGTAAAGTTCATTCTTATATATTTTTAGAAATAAATCTCTCTTGTAACATTTATTAGTATAGTTGCCAGGGTCCTCATTATTTCTATGAATTGCTGTAATGGCATGGCAACAAGGTAGCCTACTAATTTGCTATAACCTACATGTTTTCATTGTAGGACAGCATATTGTTCCCCTAAGGCCTCTAACCGGATAGCCTCCATCACCATTGGCAACTAATTTCTATTTTCTAGAATGTTTTATCCTATCTTCAAGTAGTTCCATTATTGTTGGACCAATAGGCCCAGTACACTTCCTCATCCGAACTGCTCTTTCCCCTATCCTACCCATCAAGTACTCCCTAATCCACTCCATCATACCAATGATTGATAAATCCCCTGCCTCTAATATTTTTACATTAAAGGTTTCACACAAATTGTTAACAAGCATAGCTGATTTAACATTTTCAGGAAAGAATGCCCTACACCAATGGTGAGATGCTATGGCCCTCTTTACCTATTCATATGCAAGTGCATCATACTGTCTTAAGTCTTCAAGTTTGGTTTCATACAGCTCTATTGTAGTTGCTGCAGCAGTACTCCAAAATGTGTCCTTCAATGCACTCCCTGGGTGCTTTTTCTTGAAATTCCTATACAAATGTTGGACACAAAATTTGTGCTAGCAGTATGGAAGAAGCTCCAATAATGATCTATCAAGTCCCTAGAATAAGTGTGAAGTATTTCTAAATAACTTGACTAGCGTATAAAATAAACTTTAAAATAATCAAACAATGTACCAATCATAGGAATGGTTGATCTTTTTGTTGGTCTAAAATAAATGTACAATGGCTACTGGCAAGGGCAATTCCTAAATATTCAACCAATAAACTAATAAACCATAACCATTGCTCTCTTACCTCCTTTTCAACCATGACCCAAGTAATAGGCACCGCCTATTATTAGGATCTGTCCTAATAGTAGTTAGAAGTTGACCAAGATACTTACCCTTTATATGACACCCATCCAATGCTATTACGGGTTTACATCCTTCATTGAAACCCTTTTTCAAAGGCTCTAGGCAGCAGTAGAATCTCTTGAAAAAATTTTTTGTTGTAAGAACCGGTTCTTGGATTGAACTGAATATCAATAGTTATATTTGGGTGTGTTTTTTGAAGTTCTGGAGCACGTCTCCATATAGCAGCATATTGTTCATGAGCATGTCCTTTGATATTTTTGCTTACCAAAGTTCGAGTCTTGTATGCCATGCTCCTACTAATCTCGCATTTGTAGTGCTCATCTATGTTTTTTCTAATCTGCTGAATAAACATATCTATATTGGACCTAACTGTATCCTCATATCTCTCGACTACCCAAGATATGGTCATGTTGAGGGGATGGACAAAAATACCCGCTAACCCAAAAACTCGTGGGATCCAATTTGATCTGATCCGCTCTGAAAAATAGAGTACCTAATCCGCATTATTTTTTCGAGGTAAAAGAGGGTCGGGAACCTGCTTATATAGGAGACACAAGATTAAAACCCGCGGGTACCTGACCCGTTTGTATATATTTATTTTTATTTTTATTTTTATTTTTATATATACATATACAAAATATTATTTTTAGAGATAATTAAGCAATTTTATTAAACAAGTTATACACCAAGTATAGGTCCCTATTATTTGTTTATAAAATTTATTTGTAGAGATCATGATATTATTTCTTTTAGAAAAATGTTTAATTAATATAGAATATTACTAAACTGTCACGAGGTGTTTCTCACAACACAGAACACACACACGTAATGGCACTAGTAAGATGCTTGCTAGCCAGCCTTCACAAACACATACAAACACAAGCCTTCATGGCCGCACACTTAATTAACAACGAAAGACAAAGCACACGAAGTGTACAACCAAAACGGCCAACCTTGCATTTCCAACACATAGAAGGACATTTCTACAAACACTTGGCATGCAGAACTATCTGAGGGTGTCATTTTTCCTTTTTTTCTTACCACCCCTTAGTTTCTGCCTAGTCACGTATTTATATGTCTCTAACCCGGCTGACAAGGACCTAACCGCTAGTCTGTTAGGTACATCTGAGAATCAGGGGGAAACCGGATAAGAAAGGCTGACTTGGCTGGTAATCATCTGCCCTTGTCATCAGCAACTGTTGGCAACCGTCACCAATTGTCAGCATCTGCTTCTCGCGCGTGCACAACAGTTGACCACTCCGTGCACGCAGAAAAATGGGCATTGTTTATAACAATTTTCATTTACTTTTGAATTCTTTTATTTTTATTTTTATTGTGTTCTCTTTGCATAATTATTTCTCAGTATGAGACTTTTTCTTTTGTGTAAAATTTTATATTGAATGTTAGATGAATACGTAAAATATAAAAATAAATAAGTATAAATTATTTTTCAAAAAAATTAAATGATGAGAGGGGCGGGATGGGTACCCACCAACTTGATCCACTTTTAACGGATACTCTTTCAAAATTGACTTCAACTTCAAACTGTGAATTTATCATAAACTAGTCAATGTTAAATTCTTTGTACATTGCTGTGCTGCCTATGATCTCCTCATCTAATGAGTTTGGATTGCTGTTAAGTTGTGCATCTGCATTATCCTCTAAGAGTGGGTTCTGATCACCTTGTGTTGATGTATCAGCTTGCTCTCTTTTTTGAGACACCCTACCACACTTCTTTCTGAGTTTCCTAGCTTTCCACTCCTTCTCACTTGTGCATTGCCATATATGGATGTTGGCAAGAGCTAATATGTTGGCCGCTGACTTGTTGTTGGCTGACTTGGTAGCTGCTAACTTGTTGATGGCTCACTTGTTTGGCTGCTGACTTGTTGGTGGCTTACTTATTTGACTACTGACTTGGTGGTGGCTCACTTCTTGGCTATGGACTTGTTGCCTGCTAATTTCTCCCATCTTCATGCATGATCTTAGTCTCCATATTTCTATGAATTGAGGAAGTGTCGACCACCATGGCCCTCAATAGGAGCATTACTTTCTCGTGTCTCTGTCGTTGCACATATATGCTGTCATCTTTATAGTATTCATTATATTCAGCAAATTCCCATTCATCGGATATTGAATCGCTATCAGTTTCAAGTGGTACTGTCCCTCCTCTAGAGTGCACTTTAGATGTATCTACAGTGGCATCCTCAGCTGTTGAGCAATACACTTTATCTACATTTGATTGACTTGGTTCTTTACATTGCACTTCCATTCTAAAGCAGGAATCACTTTAGACCTAACACCACTCCTTCCACCAGGTTTTCCACCACTTGCCTTATTGTTACCACCCTTCTTTGCTGGTTCATTTCTAGCCAAGTCAACCTTATCAGGCTCAAGCTTCTCTATTACTACTGAGGACCTCCTCCCAATTGGGTCATCATAGATTGACATTCTTTCTGCATCACAATCATCAAAATAATCAATCTCACCATTCACACAGCTTTTGTATTTATCCCCTTCAATTCTACTACCAGGATGCAGTTTAATTGAAAATAGAATAGGTTCATCGACTGCAATAAGAACCCAATCATTAGTTTAAAACTTAATTTTGTAGACATGTAAAACACCAATATAAAAGTAAAACAACTAATCAATAGACATGTCAAAATAACTTTGGATTCATTAAAAAATCCTATCTTGTACACATAATCTATGCTTCAAGTTGCTTTCTTCAAGGCAAATAATCAAATTTAATACGACTAATCAACATGTGGGAACATAATTCTATCTTTAATCACCCAAGTATGAATATGGGACCCCTTGCTACTTACTGGTATGACAAAAAAAAGGGTCTAATTTTATCCTGTCCCTTCCACCCCTGTCTATTTCCCCTTATTTTAAATCCTATGATCATTTTCACCAAATAATTATTTATCATCTCGGTCAGGTAATGACACATACTATAAAATCATACAATAAAAGCCACATTATCAACCTAAATTTCATTCTTTAGAAATTTCTTACCATAGAGTGTCTATGGATCAACATATTCCCTCTCGGTCTTTTCATCCAATCCATTACATTCATCAAAATCAGTAATTGTTGACTACTGAAGATTGTCGCCCTGCTTTAGTGCTGTTAATTGAGCCGAGTCGAGTTGAGTTTTGAATTATCGAACTCAACGCGAGACGCTATCGAGTCAGGCTCGAGCTCGCTCAAATACATAAACGAGCCTTAAAACGTGTTCAAACTCGACTCGAGGGACCTATTTGTGACTCGAGCTCGAGCTTGAACTCGACTCGTTTATCAAAAACGAGCCGAGCTCGTATGAGAAGTGGTTCCAAATGCACTCTTGGCAAATAACTCCTTACAGTGATTACACTGAATTTTGAATGTTCCTTCGGCTTGCTTCACATCTTCCATGTCATCCCATATTTGTGGCTTCTTTTTCCTTTGCCTTTTTTCAAATGGCTTTGCTCCTTCATCAGCATCTTTTTGCCCTATTTCTTCCCCTTCTTTCGCATGGTCGTTTATCATATCTAAATCAATCTCTTCTTCGCTCATCTCATCAGAATTTTCCTCCATCCCAAGTTCTTGCTCTACAACTTCATTTAGTGGCTCCATAGTAGGACTTGATGATGATCCTTGATGCGAATTTTACTTAATTAGACCACACAATTAGATCGTCCTCCTTGTAGGTGTTATCTCCAGTTTGACTGAGTGACAGGGTGTCCAAGAGTGTACCCAAAAAAAAAATTAATACACTCGAAGTTTATCGCCTACAGCAATCTAAACTCGAATTAAATAGCAGGTTTTTTTCTCTTCTTTTTTTTTCTAGAAAAGAAGAATTTTTTCCTTTCTTTTGGTATTAAGAAGAAAAAAGATTTCCATTCAGTAAAGACCACACACAATCCAAATATTTTTCATTCAAGAAATTTCTGCACTTTATTGTCATCAGCATGATTCGGCTTTTTCACATTTCATAAGTACTTGCTCCAGATTTTTCTTTTTCAATTTTTTTTGTTGTTTTGGTTCGAGAAAAAGCACTTGCTCAAGATCGAAGTGCTTTGGAATCTTGGATATACCCCAAAGGCCAGAGCTTATAAAGAGATTTATGCTTTTGGCAAAATAAATAATCATAAAGAGATCCATAGCGTGGAGAATCCCCGGAATTGGCCCCCAAATTATATCCACCGGTGGATCCTTGTCCTATTGCTTTTCATCCCACCTTTTTTCTTCTTCTTTTTTACTATTTCTTTATAACCTTTTACTCAATTCCATGTTTTTCTTTCTCGATTTTGCACATCAAAAAATCCATGAAGTTGTTCATTAAATCACAGTAGCTATAATGCTAACTTAATAACACTATTGACATTTGGTGTCAAAACCCCAAAGTTAATTGAGTGATTATGTACCCATCACAAGTTGAGTGTCATGCAATTAGGCATTAACATAGTATAAGAGTAAGTCTACTTGCCAGAATTCGGTGGTTCTATTTTGAAACTAGCCAAACTAGATTGGCTAGTGGTGGCGACTGCTGACTTGTACTGAAGCTTACTTCTACTTGGGCATCTTGGGACCAGGATTGGAGAAACAATTGACGGTGGTGGTTGGTGGTTGAGTGGTGGATTGGCGCTGAGGAGGTGGCCGGTGATTGAGTAGCAACGGTGAGGAGTAGGTAGTGGCTGAATGAGCTACACAGTAACACAGCGGCGGAGAGTTTGATAAGAATTAGGAAATGAAATCTGGGAAGAAAGAAATGAAACCCTAATTTCAGATCTTGTATCATGGCAAAATGACAATTTTGCCCTCCTTAACGAGCCCATTCGAGCAGCTCGTTTATTAGACCAAATCGAGCCAGCTCGACTCAATTAATGATCGAGTAATTTTTGAGGTCAAACTCGACTCATTTACTAAAATTAATGAGCCGAGTTCGAGCCTTATTGAGCAAATGAGCCGCTCAGTTCGCTTAACAGCTTTACCCTGCTTAGATGATATTAGATTTTGCTTCTTTCATCGCTCGTAAGAGATGATTGAATTAGGGGTTTTGATCTAAAGCATTAAGCTTTATTTTGATAAAGTAAAGTAACTGGAAAGGTGTTTGATCTGTAATTGCACTTATCCCAACACATCTGAAATTTTTTGCCCATGTTTAGTCTGCCGTTTCAAATATTTTATTGTGTTTCTGTTTGGATTAGCCAATGAACTCACTGGAGTGACTAGTGTAGTGCATTTTAAAGAGATGAGTGATCTTTTTGGCCAAAAAAGAAAAGGCTTAGTAAGCAACCGACGCAATTCTGAAAAGTTTGATAACATTTTTCGCCATTTAGTCAAATTATAACACCCTAATTTTTCCCCTTTTTTAGAAATACAAATTTGTCTTAAAACATATCATAGGCTTCTTTTGTTCCCTTAAATAGGTCGGACGTATTCACCAAATATGTTTGGCAAATATATGCAAAATTCTTTTAAAAAAATTCGGCTGAAAAATAACTTGTTTTGGAATAAATTACATTAACCTCCCTATAATTTTAGCTATTAACACATGATGCCCCTAATGTTTCAAAATATCTACTTCACCTTCCTATGGTCTTATGTAAAGTGAAAACTTAACGGAAAATAACCCATGTAACATCCTTAGTTCAAATGCCTATAGTGTTCTTATTTAAATGATACATCAATCGATGATTTAACTATCTTGTAAAAAGTATAGTGGGATTACGTGGATAGATGCAAAAATTATAGAGGTAAAATGGATATTTATACAAATCATAAGAGTGTTATATGAATATTACGATTTTATCAGATGCACTTTTAGAGCGTATTTGTATAAATATCGTAACTAATTGTGCGTTCCATCCATTTTTCACTTTACATAAAACTACAAGAGAGTTATATAGCTATTTTGAAAGTTTAGGGGGGTCATCTGGTATTATGTAAAATCACAGAAGAGTTATAAGTAATTTACCTTTTTTTTTGTCAAACGGTGACCTTTATATATATATTATAGAGGGAAAATTGCCAATTTCATACCTAAACTTTTATTTTTTGTCGATTTCATACCTAATTTTTAATTTTGGCCAATTTAATCTCTAAATTTATATTTCGGTTCCAATTGAGGATCTCCATGGCGATGCCACCGCAGAAGTTCAATTAAGTTTCTAATTGAGCACCTAAATAGGGGTATTATGGGTATTTCAGTCCTGGGTCTGTTTGGGAAATTTTACCACGAATAAAGCTTTACCACTTGAGAAGAAAAATCCAATTTAAAATCAAGGTTTTAATCAATGCTGTGCTAAACAAAATTGAAGCAAATTCATGATGAATAAGGAATCAAAGGGCATAATGACTCTAAGGATGGAGCAGATGGGCAATGAAATACACAAAGGAGGCACCTTTGAGAAAGGGGAGTCAAGCAAAACAGTAAGTTTAAGAAATTAAATCTGGTTTTTTTTTTGTTTATTTTTGCTATGTCAATAGTTTAATCGCATTGAGTAGAGGTTAGTCCTACTTCATACTATATGTATTATGTAGTAGCAGCAAGATTGAGTCAAATGGTTATTTTTTCTATTTTCTTTTGTGAAACAAGGTTTCATGTGGCTTCAAAAAGCTCATCTTTTCTATATGTTTCATGTGGTTTTTTTTTGGTTTTATGTAGCAGCAGCATGATTGAGTCAAATGGTTATCTTTTCTATATGTATTATGTGGTTTCAAAAAGGTTATCTTTTCTATTTTCTTTTTTGGAGCAGGGGTTCATGTGGTCCCTAACTAGACAATTATTTTGTGTAATGTTGCTTTCATGCTCCTTGAAAGCTAAACAAAGATGTCTAGAACCATGTGCTTGTATAAAATCCCTAAACTTATGGTTGCTCTTGGGTAATGTACAAGTACGTAGGCCTCAAAATTCGCAAGGGAAAGCCATTGTTGCTACTGATTTCAATATTTATGAAGGTGATCAAATTCCTATCCATGAGGATTCAGATTCCATGAACACAGAGGTGTTAAATAGTCACTATGGTTCGTTGGATGAAGACACTACAAGAAAGAAGCCAAATTTTATAATGTTCAGGCCAGAAAGAGGATTTTCAAAATTTTTTGTTGGTCTACTACTTGACACAAAGAGGATTTTCAAAAGGACAGTTGAATGTTATTCTGTAAAGTGTGGCGAGGAACACACCTGGAAAAGAAATGATAAACAAAAAATAAAGGCAAAATGCAAGAATGAGAAATGCAAATGGTCAGCCTATGCTTTCAAACAACCAGTTTCTATGGCATTTGTGATTAGAACAATAGGGCTTGAGCATTCTTGTGGGAGGACCTTCTATCACATATATGCAAATTACGGATTCCTACCAAGACATTACATGGAGTTCTTAAGATTGAATAGAAAAGTGACAGTTGGTGAATTTAAGGATAAAGTACACCAGGAGCTGAATGTACATATTACTAAATATCAAGCATACAAGACATTTGCAAAAGCCCAAAATTTGGTACAAGGAAAGAACAAGCAACAATATGCAAGGATGTGGGACTATTGCGAGGAATTATTGGCTTCCAATCTAGGTTCAATGGTGGATTTGGAGACAGAGGTTGATTGTGACAACCCTATCTCCCCCTAAAGTGAACCAAAGAGTTCGGCGGGCCACCTACCTAACTCTCACTGAGACTACTAGCAAGCCAAGTGTAATATTTAAAATTAACCACTAAGAGCCATCTTATAAGACAAGAGCCATCATCAATATTTACACGAAATCTCAAATCCTACCTATGTTATATTCCAATTGTGTCTCAAGTACATTTCAATCTCAATTCATATTTACTAACACTTGTCAAAAATATACAAAATATCAACATTTAACAAAAGATTGGTCAAGACTAGTGTTGCCAAGATCCCTTTCACTTCACTACCTTGTTAAGGAAAATCAAACTTAAAGGGGTGAGCTAAAACCCAGTGAGGTTCAAGAAAACATGCAACATACAAGTCAACTTGCACTCATAACCTTTATAACAATCAAGGAAGTAAAACTAATAACATTTCACATAAAATAAGTAAATAATACGCAATAAAAGGATATAGGTGGACACGGGGCGTATAGGTGACTACCATTCTTAGGAACGTAGCACTTACTCCTATTCCAAGATTTCTAATTTGCCATGATCATGTCAAGTTTGAGTCATGAGCTCAAGTAGCTTTCAATCAATTATGTTAACACTCCGTGAATATCACACTCACAAAACTGTGGACTCCACTTACACGCCCTCACCCGTCTACTTACACCCCATGTACCGGGCCCGCACGTCAAGGAATTCAATTGGTAATATTCTTGCATACCTTTCAAGTTCAAGTTCAAGTTCAAGTTCAATTCCTAATATTTATCAATTTTCCCGATCAAGCTCCTTTTTGCTAGGTCGAGTAGATTGACTAGTCAATGGGTTTTGGGCGTCCCCACAAGTGACAAGTAACAATTAAGTCAACGAGTCAATGCTCAGTCAACAAGCAAGTCAAGCACAAGTTATCACAAGTACAAACAATATCAATCAATCATGTTCAATAAGGCAATAACTCAATTCAAGGAGTGCGAGCACAATAAAGTACACGCTTGCCTTCACAAGGTCATGTCATATTCAAGCAATTCAATCATGTCAAGTCAAGTACAAGTAAACACGTGCTTGAACACTAGCCAATTAATAAGTAGCAAGCAAGAAATTCCTTAGACTTACAAGGTTGGCTCACCCTCAAGATCGCCTTGATCACCTGGGCCAAAAATAACTATTAAAATTATCCATTCCAGCTTTAATGAGCGACTAAAACCTACTTCTCTCGCATCACTCAAACTTTCTAAGTTTGTCTCAAGCATCAGTTTATTTCACAGCTCAAAACTAGGGTTATATAAGTCCAAAATTGACATGGTCTATACCGTTGGAACTAGATTCAAAACACTAAAAGTTGTTGAAGAATATCATTTCCAAATTCAGTTTACAAAATGGTTTAAATTTAGAGACAACTTGCTACAGCTACAGGGTCGCAGGAATAACAGGTTTCAAAATCAGTCAAACTTGCAGGCTCGCTGCGATTTATAGAAAATGAACCAAAGTGAGAATTTTATACCGTTGGAAAGCTCTTTGAATCTAGTTTCAAACATCATAAATGGCACTTGATTTCAACTCTCGTACACCAAAGTTATGATAGTTTTTCAAATGCTGGTTTAGGTGTTCTATTTTTTCGAAATTCCACCAAACCAAGGCAATAGAAGCCTCTTTCTTTCACCATTTTTCAAGTACAATTTTGATCAACTCACCCACAACTCAAAGTCCAACATCTAACAAGGTTTCTTGAGTAAAACTTAGTCAAACTATACTCAAATCTTTCACAAAACCAAGTCAAAAATGAAAATACATTTGGCCAAGAAAAAGCAGTAAATTTTCTAGGTTGCTACTTCTTCACTTAACTCTAAAGTTACTCAACCAAATGGCAAGATTTTCAAGAGACATTCAATACACATATAACCCAACATTTGACAAGCCTTAGAGTATCAAATAAAGCCACCAAAATTTTGAAATTAAAGCTAAAAAATGGAACAGAAAATTCAGACAGTTTGCTAACTTTTCTCCAAAAAAATTTTTTCCAACAACTTTCTCTCCCAAATCGAGATGATATCAACACAGCACAACAACCACAAAGTACAAGGAAATTCCTCAAGGCATCTACTTAAAGGCTACCTGAAGTCCACTACCTATAGTTGGGTTTTAAACCACCCAACTCAAGATACAAGCCAAAATATCATAGCTCTACTTAGATCTAGCTAATAAAGGAACAAGAGATGAAGGTTGAGAATGACACCTCTCTTCCAAGCGAAAACCCTAAGTTGTGCTAGCCCAAGATCCACCAAAACCACCTCCACAAGCTTGAGTCTTCAAGGATTAAGCTGCTCTCAAGGTGCTAAGAAGATTGCGTAAAGAATGGAGCAAGATTTGAGCAAGAAAAATTGAAATTTTTCTCCCTAAAATGGAGCTTCTTTGTTCGGCCAAAGAGGGAGAAAAAGAGAGAGAAAAGAGTGAAAGGAAAGAAGGAAAATGAGGTTCTTGTTTAGTGAAATGAAATACTTTTAGTGGAGGAAGATATTTTAGTTATAAGCAAGAAATTGAACTTTAAATAGTGCTCCGATGTGACACTATTAACTCTATTTTCTCCTTTCACTAGTTTACCCCGTTCCATTACTTACATCACTAATACCCCTTTGCTAATGATCAAACCCTAATTCTGAGCGTGAAATTCGACATTCATGTAGTAAAAGAAATGAGTCGATTCAAGTATGCGCGACAAATAAGACAAATTTTTTTTTCATGCCAATGCAGGTGAGATGGAATATTTAAATAAAATAGAATAAAAATGAACTAAAATATAATAAAATGAAAATTGAAATAATGTTACGAATCCTTACATTGATGACATTAGTGGGAAAGGGAGATTCTAAAGATTGTATATTTGCTTTTCAGCCTTGAAAAAAATGTTTTAAAGAGGGGTGTCGACCTGTACTTGGTGTTGATGGCTGCCATCTAAGAGGACCACATTCGGGAGTACTATTAACTGCTGTTGGGATAGATGCTAATGATTGCATTTATCCTGTTGCATATGCAGTAGTGGAGATAGAGAACAAGAGATCTTGGACATGGTTCATTGAGTTTTTGGAATTTGACCTCAATATGTATGACCAGAAGCAATGGATTGTTATTAGTGATAGACAAAAGGTATTTTATACAAGTTACATAAACATATTTTGGTTATTTCCCTTTTGATTACTAATTTCTAATATTTTCTATCCTTTTGCTTATTAGTCAAGTCAAAACAGTAAATAGAGACCTTTATGAGTGATATTTAATTTCTGCCCTTATGTATGTCTGATATGGTAAGGTCTGGGTTCTACCATCCAAGAAATTTTGCCAAGTATCTAGCACAGACACTGTGTTAGACATCTTCACAACAATTTCAAAAAGTTACGTCCAAGTGAAACTTTGAAGGTATGTTGTGGGCTTGTGCAAGATCCTCCTATATAAATATAAGTTGAAGTATACATGGATGTCATAAGATAGTATGATGAAAATGCATACAAATGGCTGGTGGAAAATGCATCACCATACCATTGGTCCAGGTCACATTTTAGGATCACTCCTAAATGTGGCATTCTTCTTAACAACCTATGTGAGAGCTTTAATTCTGTGATTTCAAAGGTAAGAGAAAAGCCCATTCTTGGTATGCTTGAAAACATTAGGTTATATCTAATTGAAAGATTGAGGCAAAGAAAGAGTGGATGAGAAAACGGAGTGATGAAATATATCCCAAAATTCAGATAAAACTTGACAAAGCCAAGGATAATGCTAGGTCAAGCATTGCAAGATGGTCTGATGATCATAGGTTTGAGGTCACGAACATGTATGTGGGCACCTTTGTTGTTGACTTAAGGATAAAGACATGTACATGTAGGAAGTGGGAGCTCACTGGTTTACTATGCGCACATGTTATCTGCTGCATTAGATTGACTAAAGATGAGCTAGAGGACCATGTTCATCCTTGTTATTCCAGAGATGCATACTTGAAGGCTTATGAACCAGCCATTGGGCCAATTAACGGGCCTAACAACTAGAAATAATTAAACAAGGTTCCTATATATGCACCAAAGAAGTTGAAACTTCCTGGCAGGCCCAAAAAAAGTAGGAGGAGAGAACCACATGAGCCAAGGAATAATTCTTCAGGAATCACAAGACTTTCTAGGAAGGGTCCCACATGTATGACCTGCTCCAAATATCACCAAAAGGGACATACAATAAGAAAATGTCACATAAACATTGAAGGTGATGAGATAGCTGTTGGCAACCCTGTAACAAGACCACCAAAGAACATTAATAGGTGCGGAAAATGCAAGGTTCTTGGTCACAATGCTAGAACTTGCCCATTGGCTGCCTCAGAAAAAACTAAGAGTGCGAAAAGTGCTATTAATATTGCTATATGGGGAAAAAAAAAGTGCTCAAAATGCAATTGGTATAGCTGATATATTATTACTCGTATATTACATATCATATATTACCTCATCTACCCTAATCTTGTTTCTTTTTGGCAGCTCCTACTATGAATATAGAGAATAGAAAATCACAACAGAATGAGATAGTGCAAAATCTTGCCACATGTATGTTGATTGAGGATATTTTAGGCTCCGTTTGGATTAGCTGTTTTTGGAGTTATTTTTCAAAACACCATCAGAGATTTGGGATGTGAAAACAACCACTGCTCTTCAAAAAACTTTTGAGGGTGTTTTTGAGATAATTTCTTGTGGTATTTTTAAAAGTAAAAATTTATTTGGGGCAATTTTTAGGAAATTTTTAAAATCAAAAATTTAGTTGGGATAATTTTTTGGAGCATTTTTAAAAATAAAAATTAGTTTTAGGTATTTTTGGGACATTTTTAAAATTAAAAATTTATTTGAAATATTTTTGGAGGTATTTTTAAAATTTATTTTGGCCCACAAGAATAATGCCACTTGTACAAATCCATACCGGCCCATGTGGGATAGGAGGGCCCGCTACGCGGGCCAACACTGATCAGCCCTCCAAGCTGATCTTGACCGTTCAAACCTCTTGGGTAACTTCTCCAACTTTCAATCTCAGCCGTCCACGTAGCAGTCCCGAGTGTCTTAGTAATAGAAATAAAAAGAATTTTTTTGCCGGTCGCCGGCGCTGGAAGGGAAGAAGAAGGGCAGTGGGTTGAGGGAGAAGAAGAGGAAAGAAAGAAAAAGGAAAGGGAAAAAGAAAAGGAAAAGGAAAAGAAAAAAATTTATTTGTGTATGTGTTAGTTGTTTTTGAAATATTTGTGTATGTGTAGTTTTTTTGGGGTTGTTTTTGGTTGGTGTATTACTGTAGTATTTGGGTGTGAAAAATAGTTTTCAAAAACAAGTGCAAAAATAGGCAATCCAAACAAAGTGTTAGTTTTTAGCGTAATGTAGTTGATTTGTCCTTTACCACTTCATTACTATGTTTATTGTTGTGTGTTTGAGTTTTTACTGATAGCTTATGTAATTGCTCCTAATTGGAATATGGAAGCTGCTCAAGTGCCTGAAGAAATTGATGTGCAACTCACCACTCCAATACAAAGTTCTCATAAAAAACGCAGGAAAAGGATGGCTGCTGTGAAAAGAATAAAACAATTAGTAATTTTTTTTTTCTGCCATAAAACTTTATATATTTTTAACCTTGCAAATTCTCACTAGATATGCATTTGCAGTGTCACAGGCTATTGGATGAGGCGGATGATGCTATGAAAGATGAAGTTTAGACTAGCTGAAGTATTTCTCCTGTCTTTTGTGATACAAAGACATGTTTGGGATGAACTATGATATTTTAGTGGTTGGAGATTTCTCTTGCTATTTTTTTTTTGTTTTTTATTTTAGGTTTTTGTGTTAGGTACTGGCTGGATTAATGACTAGGACTAGCTTCCCTTTGTCTTTTATTCGTGGTCCACATTTTGTAGTAGTTGGTGACTGCATTTGGTTGACTAGGATAAGCTCCATTTTGTCTCTTATCCCTTTAACGGAAGGTAGTTGTCTTTGGATGCTATGCCATCGATCAAAGGACCCCTTATTGGTTGTCTCTAATCATTGTGTACATTTTGAATTGACTGTGATATTTTGTGGTGAATGAAGTTATTTTAGTTGATGACTACATATCAGATGATGCCAATGGAAATTGTTCACAAATCAAGCAACACTCTTAGGCTACTTAGTTTCATATTCAACACTCCTAACAAGTTTCTTTGGAAATCTTGTTTCCACCAGCAATGACCAAGCACCAAAAATATGCAACAAACAGTCTCGCTTAATTAGGCTGCTTAGTTTCACATTCATCACTGAATTTATACACACATATGACTGGAGCTCAAAACTACTAAAAGCCCAGGACATATCCCTAGCAAATGAACTACAAAGATTCATACAATGTCCAAAGCTAGTTCAACAGTTTCAATCCCTACAAGCCTTGCTTCTACCTTGGATTAACTCCAAGTACAACAACAACTAAAATGCATCAAATGATACAAGCCAACAACAACAATTTCACTTTTTTCTTCAATTTTGTTATTTCAATCTTCAGAGTTGCATTTTCCTTCTTGGCATTTCTAAGGTCTTTCAAAAATGAAGCCATCACACTCTTCACTTTTTTTGGGGCATAGGTGGATCATACCATAAGAAAAATTTACAGGCACCAGGTTTTTACAGTAAGTACCACTTCAAAGTCAATAGTCAAAAAACCAAAAATATTGAAAAAATATCAATCATCTAGCACACACGAACACAGAAAAATTACCCCATAATTTTTGCAGCCATGAAACCTTCTTGATGGGTTTGACTACGCCCATGCAGTCACAACTCGACATTGTTCAAGGCAATGGCATCGCACGATTTTGTCTCCAATGTAATATTCCTTATTTCCTTCATAAATTAAGCTTCCTGAATCTGAACCATTTGAGGCAACGCTATCTGAAGCTCGAATGCTAGCTGATATAGAGGATGTTTTCTCCCAATTCCTTCTCGTATGCATCTAATTGCACTTGTTTTGTAAGCAAGTTCGGGATATTTGGTGGAAATCCCTTTTTTAGATGAAGCCTAGGGTTGGAATTGGGTTCTTTCATTGATTCGCTTCTTTTATTACAGACCCAGGACTAAAATACCCATAATACCCCTATGTAGGTGCTCAATTAGGAGTTTAATTGAACTTCCATGGTGGCACCACCACAGAGATCCTCAATTGGAACCAAAATATAAGTTTAGGGATTAAATTTGTTAAAAATTAGGCATGAAATCTACAGAAAATAAAAGTTTAGGTATGAAATTGGTGATTTTCCCTATTATAAACTCTTGATATACAAATTTGAAGTACAAAAGGTGGCAATTGCCCTCGTATCTTCATGGGCACTATGTTTAAGCCACATTGGGACATTAGAATCCTATTTGATTAACTTTATAGCTAATTGTGCTAACTTATGACTACATATGTTAGGGATGTAATAGAAATTGTATTGTTGAAACAAGTCATTTAGCTCCAGTGTGTCTTCTGTCACTGTACCAATAATTGTGTGTCATAAATCATTTGCTTGTATGCAGTCTATAACCTTCTTGCAATCAGACAGGATTTCAATTTAGTTCTAGTTAGCCTCTTTAGCCAGATGATTACACGTACTTCTTCCAGTACTGATATGTCTTCTCTTTTTTGACATCAGTGCCCATGCTTTCACTACCATTCCTGAAGAGTTGGTTGCCAAAATTCCTTGCCCAGATCTCAGCATATGTGTGGAAACAGCTACATCAGTGTTGATGATTAAAACTCCTTGTCTTCTTGGCATCATTAGTGTTCTTCATTGTTCTTGCAGTGCACTCTCTGGACCCTCTCTCCACAGCTTCCTTGGATTCTACCCATTCCTATTGAGCTTCGTTGACAACATCTCTTTCACATGGCCTATAGTTTGTGATCTGCACCTTGTTCCTGGTTTTCCAAATTTTCCAGAGGATGTTGACAGTTAGATCTATATGCTTGCTTCCTTTATCTCTTCTTTTTGCTTGTAATTAGCCCTTCTACCATCTCCAGAAATTAAATTCCAGATCTTATTTCACTGGAGCTAGTTTCCATATTCTTCTAGCTATGCAACAATTGAAGAAAACATGTTCCAAGGTATCCATTCGATCTCCATAGACCTTATAGATGCCATCACCTATCTCGATCCTTTTATTGATTACTTCATTAACTGGTAGGCTATTATGTATGCACTTCTAAATAAAGTGTTTCGACTTATTCTTAAGATTTGAGTCCCAAATATGCTTCCACACTTTCTCTTTAGAGATTCTACACTTGTCTGATCCATGTCTTCACTCTGATTTCTCCCATTTCCTTGCTCCTGATGTGCAATTGCATATTGAGATTTGATAATGCTGAAGCCTGATTTGGTATATTTCCATACGAGTTTATCATTCCTCTGGTAGATGCTCAGTGGAATCCTAACTTTGTTGTTTGCATCCTCTTCACTCAAAACTTCTTTGATTAGCTTATTATTCCACTTCCCATTTTTTCTCAGCTCACTGACTTTTTGTACCTTACTCTTCTGCTCTCTAGTACTAGTGACTATGCCTGTTTTAGTTCCTGTGATCCAACATTCATCCCAAACATCAATCTCTTTTCCATATCCTACCATCTTCATTCATCCCTTTTTGCAATAATGTTCTAGCACTAGAAACATTTTTTTCAAACCCACAAAGCATTTTTTGGGGGTTCCTTTTATCAGTCATAATTATTCATGCACTTTGCTTTTAGGATTCTACTGCTGACAAGCAAATTTGGAGATGTGAGAATTCTCCATATTTTGTTAGCCAGTAGTGCAATACTCTAATTTGAAAAATTCCTGAATCCAAGACCTCATTTCCCCTTTACCTCAGAAATCTTATTCCAGCTAACCATGTGTAGTTTCTTTTCATTCTCATTTCCACTCTACCAGAATTGGCCTATCTTCTTGCAAATTTCCTTACATAGTCCTTTGGCAACTCTGAAACAAGATAGTGTATAAGTAGGAAGGGCCATGAGCACTGACTTTATCAAAATTTCTTTTCCAACCTAATTCAATAGTTTTTGCTTCCATCCTTGAATCTTGTTGATGACTGACTCTCTGACATAGCTAAACACTAGTTTTTTTGACTTCCCAATTTCCATTAGGAGTCTCAGATACTTGCTGTTATTGTTTCCTTCATGTTTCCCATCCTTTCACATATATTCTCTCTGCTCTCCAGTGAGGTGTCCATCTATCTTGATGCCTTATTGTATGTGTCCAGGATTTGTTTGAGTTTTTCTACCTCCTGCCATGGTTCGAAGACTTAGCCGAATCCGAGACGACTCAGCTGAGTCATCACCGGAATAAGGGGTGACAATCCAATATCGTTCAGATTTGACTCCGAAACATGTAACTCACCAGGAAATTGTCAAGACTCGGTGGAGATGCAAAAAAAATAGCCGAGTCACTCGAGTCATCCCGAGTCAACTCGAAGTCAAAAGATGAGAGGAAAATCTGATAAAAATGACAAAAACGAGATTGTCGCGCCCCATTTTTCTAAAGGAGAGGGAATGAAAACCCTCATCGTTTTGGGTTTTTTAGTTAAAAATTGATTTTTTGATTTTTGAAAAAGAAATGGGTCATGGGACTACAAAAATGCAACGATTTGGACCCAAAAACAAAAGTTTAGAAAAGGGTTTTTAGAAAAGTTTGGAGTCGCCACTTGGTATGGAGTTTAGGTGTACCAAATCACCCAAAAATTTTAATTAATGAAAATAAACTAAGAAAACCATTTTTTAGACGACTCCAGGTCTTTTGAAAACTAGAGAAAAGGTTCGGGGTCACGGTTGAAAAGGGAAGGCAAAGATTGATGTTACTGCGTCTCTAAGGCACCCTTCTAACCTTGCCAAAGCTAGTTGCGTGATTTAGTTAAAAATTTCCTAATTCTAACTTTAAAATTTATCACATTTGGATGTTATCTATATGGATGCAAAACCTAAACCTAATGTTGGATCGAGAGGGGCAAAATGTCTCCTTGAGGTTTGATTGGAATTGATCACATTAGTTGTGTCATCCAAATTTGATCCCTCGAGGAGGTCAAAAATGCAGTGATGAGACTCAAAAAACGGAAACTAGGGTTTTCAAAGGAATGCAATTTTATAAAATCTCAAGAGAAAGAAATTGGATTTTTTGAAAGATCAATTTTAAGTCTTGAGAGGAACTTGAATTTTCAAAAGATGCAATTTTAAGAAAAATGGATTTTTGACTTTGAATTGCTAAACATGAAGAAGAAACTTGATTTTTAAAGAATGATTTTGATAGAAGTTAAAATAATGCACATGTATGTCCTAAAGAGGGATAATGCAACATAATGGGTGCGGGGGACTAAATTCGTGACTTCAAATCTTCCTTTTCATAGAAGGAAATAAAAGCGTGCTAAGGCTAAGAAGTCATACTCGTTCTTTTCCCTAATTCAAAGGGTAATGCCCTAAATGCACTAATCTATTTTTAAAAAAAGAAAACTAAATGACATGTTTCGCATACGGGATGGGAGAATAGTAACATGCAAAAATGGAAAAGAAACTCTAAAAGTGAACAATGTGTGAAATTTGTATCTAATGCATGAACGGCATTAAGGGTCTAGCATTGGACTAGCCCTCGTCTAAAAGTTCTCACTAACATTGGATTAGTGAGAAATCGAAAGGAAAGGCCACAACTAGCATTGGACTAGTGTGGTGACGTCAATACATTTACACAATAAACATGTAGACATAATAATAAAGCAAGTAAACACATAAAACACATAAACACATAACACAGGCATAATATCTAGATGCAAGACCCTAGGAAAGCAAGTAAACACATAAACATGCAAGCATGCAAAATAAGTATATAAAACCTAATTATTACATTGGGGAACCTAAATACATTCTAAGGGAAAAAAATACGGAATAATAATCTAACTATTACATTTTCTAGAATAAATACACTTTTTGCAAAATTAAATCTATCTATTACAACTTGGCATCCAAGGCCTCCAAATGATTTGCCCAAAAATTAAATGACATAAATAAAGACTAGACATGAATAAAAGCAAAGGAAAACTTAATTTAAAACATGCAAGATCATGCAAAAACACATAAGAGCACATAATAAGGGAAAAAAGTTACCATCCCTTGATGTGATGTCTTAATTGAATCCTTAAATGAGGGGAATGGTTATCTAAGACTCAATGTCAACAAAAGGGATCAAGGTACCAATTTAAAGCAAAAATCAATCAAAAATTCAAAGAAAAGGTATCAAAACAGATTCTGCAAGCAACATGGTCAAGACTAGGAAATCTGAATAATAGAGTAAGATTCGGAACAAAAGAGGGAAATAGCAACAAAACCGAGGAAGCAGAGGTTGTAGAAACGCAGACAAGCAACTACGTCCGCGTTACATGCAAAATGCAAAGTTCAGAGGGGAAACGCGGACTCAGCCACGTAACTATCCGCGTCTCTTCCTATCTTCAAAATATTAGGAAGATTGCTTCCAGTTTTTCAGACAATAACAAACAAAATCTTCCGAGGCAAGGGTACCTATTTAAAGCATTAAACATCATCATTCAGATCATGTCAAAACAAGCTAAAACTGAAAAAGGCCAAATCTTAAGCATCAACATCATCAAATAGACAAAAAGGAAAGCGGAAGAAGCTGTCGGGCTAGAATAACCCCGCGTTTCTTCACATCTTCAAATATTCAAAGCGGGCGCTGAACTAAGACGCGCAAGAACTCCGCGTTTTCACATCTTCAAACATTCAAGAGGAAACGCGATCGCTGGTAACCCGCAAGTATCAAGCGTTCTTCACATCTTCAAAACGTGAAGAACATTTTTCAGAAATTTTTCAGAAATCACAACAACATCAACACAGAAGCATCAAACGTCTGATTTTAAACGTCAGAACAAGACTATGAGCCTTACCAAGGCCTTATAAACATAACATGCTCATATAACAACCAATAATCATCATCAAATGTTATAAAACTTAAAAAAAACACATTTAAGACCTTGGTTCCACCAAAAGGTCTGATTTTCAGCAATTTTCGACCAGAAAAATAATAGATAGAGTAAAGGAAGACTACTTGATTCGGAGGCTTGAAAAGAATGAAAAGGAATCACCAAAATTCAAG
Source organism: Gardenia jasminoides (assembly GCA_013103745.1). Taxonomy (NCBI): domain Eukaryota; kingdom Viridiplantae; phylum Streptophyta; class Magnoliopsida; order Gentianales; family Rubiaceae; genus Gardenia; species Gardenia jasminoides. The sequence continues at coordinate 74,538 of CM023097.1, forward strand.
AAATCTTCACTAAAAAAAAAACCCTAGTTTCTATCTTTTCTCTCTTTTCTTTTTTTCTTTGATTCTCAATCGTTTTTCTTTTCCTTCCTAATTTCTTTCTTCTCTCTTTCTGCTCACTCTCAGCCTCCCTCTCCTCTTTTCTCTTCTTCTTTCAGAAAACCCTAACATGGGTGATTTATAGGCATTAAAACCTACAACCAAAGGCTTTGATACTTTGAGGGTTTTCTTGGGTTAATTTTGATCATTGGATGTGTTTTATTTGTGCCTTAAGGATCAAGGGTGATTTGGGCATTAACTAAATCGATTACTTGATGTCAAAGACACAAAAAATACAGCTGGAAATGAGGAAGGAAAGGCTGGAAAAAACGCGCGCGTAATTTTTTTTCGCTTCTGATCAGGTTACACGGACTAGTTACGCGGACAGATCCGCGTAACTGGTTCGGGTTTTGACTTCTTCTTCTTTTTTTTTTAAGAAAAACCTACAAAAATAAGAAAAAAGTGTTAGAATATTAAAAAATAAATAACTAAAAATTAATAGATAAAAACATAAGAAAACAATTGAGATAGTCAAAATTTGGTGTCTACAGAGACAATATCTAATGCACGAACACAAGAAAATCTGTTGGACAAACACAAAATACAATAAAATCGAGATAAAAACAAGCACAGCAGCAAACCCAATAATTCAATCTGCTATACAATAATATGAGTGAGAGAGAGTTCACACACCTTATTTCAATTCTTTCTTTCAAGATCAGAAACGACACTTTAATAAAAGAAAAGCAACCGCCAAGAAAAAGAAAAGCCTTGTCAGTGGTCGATGGAGGAGCCTTGTCTATCTACGAGTAATAGGGAAAAACTCCTTTAAAGAAAAGGAGAAGCTCAAGAGAAGAATGGAGATTTGTGTGTCTATGGATGGACTACAGAAGAAGAAGTCGTCCCACGAGACCGAGGGAAAATAGGTTACCAGATGAATCATAGTCTTTCTCCAAGGATTGGTCATTCATGAGCCTTCCTTTCTTTACGAGATTAGGCCAAAAGAAAGAGTAGATCATAGCCTGATTAACCGATCTAACTTTAGCTAGGTCTTCTATTCTTTGTGGCAGTATTGAAATAATGAACTGACGAAAACCGATCAGGTTTAGATCTTATTCAAGCCCAGTGGATTAGGTCTATAATTGGCCATTGTGACAAAATAGTAAGTTGCTTAATTTTTCTACTTTGATATTATAAATTAGAAATTGGGTTTATTGTTGCTTTGCATTGGGCTAAAGACTGATTAAATATATTTATGTTTATATTTTCCTACTTTGATATTATATATTAAAAACTGGGTTCATTATTGCCTTACATTGGACCAAAACCTGATTAAATATTTTATGTCTATATTAAACTTTAGGGTATTGAATTTGTTTTATTGATTTCTTATGTTAAAATATAATTTGTTTCAAATTAAATCATAATATTGATCTGATAAAGTACTCTAGTTATACAATAGATTAGTGTAAATTTATTTAATATTTTATAAAAAAAATAATAAATCCTTGTTATGCGTATGGATATGAATTTTTTCATTTATGAATTAACACATACTAAATTTCATTTTTGTTGAGTTTTATAGCTATTATAATTCCATGTAACTCTTAATATATCTTTCATGTATAGAAAAGAAATTTTAATGAGCGATCAATTTTAAATATGTAATGATAAATATGATCCAAACAATGATTTTTTTATAAAATATTTACTAATTATTTGTAATTTTTTTGAAATTTATTAATTATTACACCATGGACTAATCATGTATAATGGCATATATAACAGGTGAAATAAGTAAGGATATTGGTTGGGAACATGGGTACACCAATGGAGGGAAGTAGAAAAATTATGAGATGTAATTATTGTGGAAAAGTAATGCATGGTGGAATTACAAGATTGAAAGAACATGTTGGTCATGTTTCGGGATAGGTTAAAGGTTGTCCAAATGCTATAAAAGAAGTTAGAGATGTAATAAAAATGTATTTAAAGGCTGGTAAGTCTCAAAGATCTGCAATAAAAAAGAAAAAAGAAGAAATATTAAACTCTTTGTAAGAAGAAACTACATATGGCATTATCAATACACTTGATGATGAGGATGACGAACAAATTGATGAAATAGAAAATAAGCAAATGAAGCAAGCAATAAGAGAGAGTCAATACTTGCACTTTATAGAAAAGTAACGAAGGCATTCGATGTCTAAAAGTCAACCTTCTATGTCTATGGTAGGTAATATTTATAAAATAAATATTATGAAAAATTTGATCACTTTATTAAAATAAAATAAAGTTATTATTTATTTTTTTTTCTTTTGAAGCATCATTAATTTTAGGAAATATGGATGCTAGCACTTCATAGCCAACAATATCAGGAAGTAAAAGAGGATTGTCACGTAACTTTAGTGTCAGACAAGTAGATGAAGTAAGAAACAAAGGAATTGACTCACATATGTTTCCTTCAAAACAAAAGTCAATCAAAGCAATGTTTGCAGGGGAAAATATAAAAAGAGTTGATAAGGTAATCTCAAAGTTCTTTCATTTCAATACTATACCATTTCATTGCTGCTGACAATCCATATTATCAATTAATGATTGATGAAATTGCTAAAGTTGGTCCTGGTATTAAAGGCCATTCGACTTGTCAAATTAGAAATGAGTATTTAGATGATGAATGTGAAAAGCATGAGAAATATATAGGAGATATTTATGATAAATTTTCAACATTTAGATGTACAATTAACGTATGTGTGATGGGTGGAGCTAGGGGTGTGCAAATGCGAAAATTTCAAATTTACCGACCGATTTCAAAATGAATTCGAAAATTCAAAATCGGTGAAATCAGAATTCGGAAGTTAATTCGGTTTTTCGATTTCAATTTGGGTGAATTCGGTTTGAATTCGATTATGACCCTTTTAAAATCGGAATTTCCGATTTGATTTCATAATTTGAAATCGAAATTGGAAGTTCCGATTTCAATTTCAAATTCATATATATAATAATAAATAATATATATGTATATATTGATATAAAAATAATACATATTACTAATACTATATAATAAGATTAAGTCTAATTAAGTTATTTATATATAATCAATATATATAATTATTAATTATTTAAATTAGGCTATTTAGCATATCGAAAATTTTAAAAAATTAGAAATATAAAAAGGTACCGAATTCAGTGAATTCGGTTAATTACCGAATTTTGAATTCAATTCGAAACGAATTCGAAATCGAAATTGATGAAATCAAAATCGAAATCCATCAAAATTTTTAGGATCCAAATTTTGAAAAATTCCGAATTCATAGTTCTGAATTATCGATTTCGAATTCGATGCACACCCCTAGGTGGAGCACTCATACAAAGCACCCAATAATAAATTTCATGATATACTGTAATAGGCATATGATATATCACAGTTCAGTTGACTGCACAAATGTGAAGAAAACTACATAATATATTTTTAAATTGATGGATAATGTAGTACAGGTAGTGGGAGAAAGAAATGTTGTACAGGTTGTAACAGATAACGAGTTTAGCATGAAAGCAGCTGGACAAATGTTGATCAAAAACAAAAAAAAAGTCTATTCTGGTCACCTTGTGCTGCCCACTGTATTGATTTAATACTAGAAGACATTGGTAAGATGGAGTATATAAAAAAAATCATTGCATAGGGGAAGAGGATAACGAATTTCATATACAATAGTGATAAAGTGGTGAATCTAATATATATATATAAGGAACTGCTACGTCTAGGTATCACAAAATTCGCTACTGAATTCATTTCTATGAAAAGTTTTCTTCGACATTCTATAGAACTAAGAAGAATGTGCACATCAGATGAGTGGGTAGGATTCAATAACACTATCAACAGAAAAGCAGAAGCTATTAAAGTGGCAGAATTGATAATATCAGAAAAGTTTTGGAAAAATGTTAGAAATATGTGTGCAATAATGGAGCCTTTGGTAAAAGTATTAAAAACTATTGATCAAGATAATAAACCGACTTTGTGAATTATTTATGAGGCAATGGATAGAGCAAAAATGGCTATTCAAAAGTCAGTGAAATGTTGGGAGTGGATTTGGGAAGTCATTGATAACAGATAGTACAACCAATTACACTGTGATTTACATGCAGCAGGTAATTTAAAATATTACCTTACACTTTTATATATGTAATATATGTATAGCATATTTTTTGAATCTGGTCCTGTAATACTCTGGAACATGCATATTTAATATTGATGAAGTTCGAAAATGATTGAAAAAAGTCGTTACAAAATTGGAGCCAAATTTGGATGCACAAGTTGATGCAATAAATGAGGTATTCGCATGATTACTTTATATATATTAGTTGTTATATTCATTAACAAAAATTTAGAATTTCATCAGCTATGCATACATTATTTTTGTAGATCCAAGTTTTCGCAGAGAAAATAGGAGGATTTGGAAGTGCTATTGCAACAAAAGCATTATCGAAGTGCTTACCAGGTTTGAACTCAATTTATACTTATATAAATATTTAAATTTTATTAATGAGATAAATATTTTGTTAGTATTAAAGCTATTATTATAATTATTGTTATTTTGTTTGTTTAGCTGAATGGTGGCTTAATTACGGTGAAGATGCTCCAAATTTAAGAAAGGTTGCAGTTAAAATATTGAGTCAAACTTACATATCCTCTGGTTGCGAAAGAAATTCGAGCACATGATCATTAATTCATACAAAACTTCGCAATTGTCTAGCAATTAACAAATTGCATAAATTGGTTTTTGTGCATTATAATATGCGCTTAAAGGTGAAAATTTTGATGTATCAAAGAGATACTGATGATTTCTATAATCCAATTGATCTGAATCACAATTTTCATCAAGATGTTATACTAGATGATTGGATAAGATACATTAAGCAACCCGTATTATCTGAAAATAATCTGGAGTGGTTGGATCAGGGCATTCGTCAAAGTGAATCAGAAAAGGGTCAAGATGACAATGAACAAGATGATGATGATGATTTTGGTGATACATTGTTCCAATATATTACCAAGAAGAATAAGAAAAATGTTACTCAATCATCAATTGGAAAGCATAAAGGTAAGGCTAAGCAAACTAGTAAACATGTTGCTCTTCTATCTTCTAATAAAAGTAGTAGTGACAATAGTAACAGTGATGATAGTAACAATGGAAATGGAGGAGATAATTCTGTGAGACGCAGTGATGGTTACAATCAAGATAGCCAACAAATAGAAGGCATGCCATGGGCTAAAGGACCAGATAATTATTATGCTACTCAAGACACTGATCATGGCTATCATCCAAGTTAGAAGCACAATGTGAATTTCTCAACAAATTAACTGACTATTCAAGTCAGGACACTTTTGCTCACTGTTCAATCTCACAAAGGTACAAAGGAGTTGATGATCAAATGCACAATTTGAGTATAGATTCGAGTTATGAGTGTGATTCTAGTCAAAATTGGAGCACTAGTCAATTGGGATATGGTTAAGAGCAATCACATGGAATTAATATTGGGTATTACAGTGGATATGGACCATTTAAGGGATCTGAACATGTTGAAAGATCTACTAGTAGTTACGGTAGTAGATATTATGAACAAGCAATCGATTTGCATCATGATAGTTCTTTCTTTGACTCTAATAATAGTCGATTCTATGGACGTGACTCTGTTGGATCATGTAATAATAGCGATAGTATTAACTATAGAGAATTTGGATACTACTACCATGCTTAGGAATTTACTGGTGTCTCATCACTTCCCATGTATTATGATTATGGAACACATAGTCAATTCTCACAGTCAACAAATGTATCAGAAGGCTCTTACATGTTACCTACTCAAGACTCTGTGCCACTTCCACATCTGTTTTACCACCCATCGGGAAATAAAAATGACTTTGAATCGCATCATCATGCTACTTGGTATTGATAGGTAAAAAAAAATAAAATAATATTAAATATTTTTAAATCCTTACGTGACTCTTTTTTATCTTTGGCAGGGGATTGATCATGAAACAAATGAAGTTTCTCCTACTTGTATCACAAATAAACTTGTAAATAATACATATTACTCATGCATATTATTTTTAAAGGTTTTTTCTATGTGCTATTTTGATTTTGTTTGTAATGGTATTATGTTGAATGTTTGAAGATATTTATTATTTTTAATAAGGTAAAATAGTATATTTTAGAGATTTTCCTTACTCATTTTCTTGTTGGTTTTTTTTTTTGCATATGTTTTTTTTTTTATATTTTGAATGATCATTTACAATTTTTAGAATAATAAAATGATTTAAAATATGCGTCTCGCCGAAACCGTGATCGATATGCTAAAACCAATGTGGAACGATATAGACCGCGATCGCGACTTTGAACATGCCTCATGCACACTAGCTCTGCAGCATACCAAGAAATCATCTATAAAAAAGAGGTGAGACAATCCTGGACTACTCCTATGCACTTTAACAGTAGTGAGAGATATATTGGAAGTTGCTTTATTAAGTAAATTTGATAATCCTTCTACACGTATAAGAAAGAGATAAAATGATAAAGGATCCCCCTGTCTTAATGCCTTTAACACGCCTTTTTTTTACCATTTAAATAAAAGGAATAGGACATTGTTGATAGACGAGCCATGACCCATTTACCCATTCATAGGCAAAGCCCCATTTTCATTATCATCCTACTCAGAAAGGCCCGCTCGACCCTATCATAAGCCAGCCACATCGAGTTTGAGAGTCATAAGAAGGTTTTCCCATGTCTCTTGTTTTTAAGAAAGAGTAAATGTTCGTGAGCTATGACAACACTATCCAAAATTTGCCTTTCACAAACAAAAGCCGACTAAGACAAGCTAATACATTTAGATAAGACCTTTTTTAGCTTGCTAGCAAGGATTTTTGCAATCAATTTATACATAATGTTATAAAGGCTAATTGGTTTGAAATTTGAGAGGTTGGATAAGAGTTATTAAAGTCTCACTAATGGATTTTAACATGTGCCCTGAATGGAAAGAACTCTTGATGGGGGCATACCATCAAAGGCTATTTGACCCTTTTTTTCCTCCACAGGTTTAGTCAGTTATTCATCCACCTCTTTTGGTTGGCTGGAAGTGACTAGCTTCTGATAATAGTTGTTTAGTTCCTCCTATAGTTCTTAATCACATGTTGTCCGTCACCATCCTGTTTTGCAGCTTGGAAATTCTATTTATCTTCCTCCTAATACGTGTGCTTACATGCAAAAAGGATGTGTTCTTGTCTCCCTCCTCAGCTGAAAACTATTTGACTCTACTTTTTGTTACTTTCTTTTCCACCAAAATCCTTTCTTTTGTTTACTATCCTTTACTACAAGTAGAGTCTACTTTTATTTTCCTTTTCTTCCTTGATAAAATAGAATGATGAGTTTGAGGACTCACAATAGAAGGGATAATACAAACAAATCACAATTTAAACTATTCCACAAATGGCAAAATTACAACAACATACTAGATGTGTGATGACCCCACCTCCTTCTAAGGCAAACCAGAGGGTTCGGCGTCCACCTGCCTAACTCTCGCTAGGACTACTAGCAAACCAAAAGTATGATTACTAACCTTCCCCGCTAAAACCATAATATAAGACACTCAGTATTTACAACTTATCCTTAAACAAGTAATTCCCAAAGTACATCACCCAAAAATTACACTAACTTCAATCTTCACAAGTACAATTACATTCAGTTTTCACAATTTCAAAAGAATTAAGCTTATACAAAAGTGAGGACTCCTACAAAATAAAGTCTCTCAACCACTGAACTCCGTCTCAGAAACTTTAAGAAATTCAAACTTAAAAGGGTGAGCAAAATCCAGTGAGGTCAAGAAAACATGCACACAGGCAAGTCAAAGTGAAATTTTAACAATTAAAACAATCAAGAAAGTAGAATCGACAATATTTCACGTAGAGCAAATAGACAACACAATATAAAAGCATACAGGTGAACACGGGAGGTAGAAGTGACTACTGTCCTCAGGGACGTAACACGTACTCCCGTTCTAAATTTTCACATTTACCACAGTCACAACTGGTCCGCTTCACGAGTTCTGACCTCCAATAAAAAATGTGGACACTCTGTCAACCACACTCTCACAACCTGTCGATATTACTTGACCCTCACCCGTCTACTTACACCCCTTGTACCGGACCCACTCGTCAAACAATCGATAGTTGGTAATACTCAAATATACCTTGGTCGACGAACGCACTCTAACCGATAGAAAAATATCAAGACCCATGATTTACCAATCCCTCAACCGAGCCCCTATTTCGGGTCAAATTGAAAGGATCCCCGATAGGGTGTGGGCGTCCCCACAATTTCAATAGCAATAAACAAGCATTACAAATATTCAAGTATATTAGAGCAACAATTCCAATTCAATTAAGGCGAGTGCAATAAAGTACACGCTCATCAAATCAATTCATAACATGCTTCACATAACACTTGTATCAAATTAAACATAATTGATAAGCACTTGAACACTCACCAATACGCAAACAAGAGCAAGTTTAGATTTCCGAAGTCGAGTCACCCTTGAAATTGCCTTAATCACCTGAGCAAAATATAGCTATCAAAAACTATCCATTCCAACTAGAATCCAAACCTATATACGTCACACTTCAATTCTACCAAGACAACTCATGCTACAGTTTCTCACTCAACCCATAACTAAAGCTATACAAGTCAAAAATAGACATGGTTTAAGGCGTTGGAAACTAGACTCGACGTACTAAAAATCATTAGAAGACTTCACTTTCAAATTCATTTTGCAAGATAAGTCAAATCAAGCCGCAACATTAAGCAGATGTCAGAACACAGGGTTAGTAGTTTGCAAAATCAGTCGATTTCCAGGAATTACTGCGACTTGTAGAAAATGAACTAGCATGCAAATTTAATACCGTTGGAAAGCTCTTGGAGTCTAGTTTTAAATGACACAAGTGGCATTTGATTTCGACCCCTGTACAAGAAAATACACTCTATTTAGTGAAAGCTGTAAGTTTGCCCTGACAGTCCATTTTCCAAATTGCAAAGTTAAATTGCATGCGTCATTTGGCCAGTGAAAATTCATGGAAAAATTACCAAATTTTCTACACCTAATCTTCACTATATAGACTAAGTTAGTGCCAAATTTTAGCCAAAAATTTTCATGAAGAGTCAGAGTCTAAGGGTGACAAACAGCCCCCCTTGTTTCGGCATAACAAACTGCAGCACACAAACTTCTCTTTTGTAAGTTTAAAACCCACAAAAACTACCCCCATTTCTTTCCACATTTGATGCCAAGTTTTTAACAATGATTCTTGTATAAATGGTGACCAAAATACATCAAAAAATTTGACAAAAAGACGCCAAAATAGCAGCTGAACCAGACCGACAGTTAAACAGAAAAAAATTTCAGGTTTTGTTTCTTCACTTCATTCAATTTTAACACAAACAAATGAAGGGATTTTTGGAAGAGAATTTACACACACAAAACGCATCGTATCAACTCCCAATCCAGCAGCAAGGCCACGAAATTCTTGAGGCAAAATAGGGGAGAAAATTTCTAGAAAAATTTGGGCAGCATCACTCCTCTCTCACCAGATTTTTCTCCAAACTTTCATACACCAAAACTAATCTAAAATCCATCACCATAACACAATAACAACAACATCAACAATCACAACCGAATCTAGTGGGAGTCCAAGAGCCCACTTAAATCAACCAAAATCACAAGAATGAAATCAATGAATCAATGATGCTTCATACCACAAGATGGATGACTAAAAGAACAAGATTTAGAATGAGCAAGTTACCTCTTCTTTCAAGAGCAAAAATCCTAAGATAAAGGTTGTCTAGGAACCTCCAAAATCACCAATTTTTCCCCTCCTAAACTCAGCTTTCTCAAGAGTTGATGGTCTTCAAATTGCAAGAGAAAGAGTGGAAGATCAGGCAAGTTTCTTGGCCAAATTTGCAAGAAGTGGAAGTTGTTTTCTTGAGAGCTAAAGAAGAAGAAGAGGACGGCCAAGAGGAAATGGAGGAGAGAGGAAGTGTGTTTGAATTTTGAGTGTTGGTGATGGGAAAGAAAAATGTGAAAGACAAGGAGATGTGACACAAAGTTGAGCCATTTTATGTCGCGTCGAGGTCAACTCGTACTAGTGTCACGACACGACGCCAATAACTCCGATTCCTCTCACTTGTATACCCCGAACACAAAACTTAATGCTCACAACCTATGTCTAATGGTTGACCCTAGACTCGAACGTGAAATTTTAAACATTTATGTAGTATAAGAAATGAAAGAACTTAAACACACGCAACAAATTTTTGCATTCCTTGTCTGGGCTGTTCAATCTAGGAAGCTACATAAAGTTTCAAATAGGGAGTCCTATATGTTATTGATATCAAAGGCAATAATTACATGAGATAAAATATGAGATTAGCATGAATGGCAGTAAAAAGTAGGAGCATTGCCACGGCAAGCAAGAAATTGCATTAACAACCATAATTTGCAAAAGCTGAAACATAATTTTGCCTAAAAAAGTAGAAAATAAAAACACATTGGCCAACATTTAACAAATTACTGAAAACTTAGCATTCTGACATCAAGGTGTCTAAGAATTAATAACCAAGTCGACATTCCAAATGAAAATGCACTAATAAGAATTCATGAAATCTTATCATCTTTGGGAGAACAAGCTAAATTCGGTGTATGTTATCGAATAACAACCTACATTTGGATGTTTAAGTATCAATCCATAGATTACGGCAAAAGTACATAATCCTATCGAGAAGAAAAGTACATAATCCTATCCACGAGAAGAATTAAGTGCAAAAGTTCAAAGATAAATGCAGGGACAGATCAAATGACACGAAAATGAAATAATCGAAACTCAAGGGAAATATTCAAAAGAAAGAGCACAAACTTGATGATGCCTCGGGATGGGCTCTTTATGGCTGAAATAATCGCTCACGCTTCTACAACATTCTGTTGAAGCAAAGAACCTGCGGGTTGAATCCTTTCTTTGCATGTCTCTTTGTAACGTATTTGGCTTCGCATATGTTGCGAGGCCCGGTTGTGCTTGACTGTGACCCCATCATTCTTTGCTGTACGTTGATTTTAGCTTGGTAGCGTCTTGATGCATTCTTTGCATTTGTTGCTATCTGATAACCTTAGATTGTTGTAACATGGCGATGGAATCGTCGACTTGTTGGCATGGCGAGTTACTAGGTTGAGTCCCTAGCTTTGACTGCTGGTGGAGTCGAAACATTATTTTGAGAGGCCAATAGTTGTCGATGCATATTGAAAGGCTTTACGTTGACCTATTAGGCTGGCCGCAGGTTCGATATATTGTTCTGGCTTATCGCCTTTATTGTTGTTGTTGCATATCAGGCATGCTATTCTGTTGACCGACCAGCTGGTTGTGCTAATTATTTGTAGCACTAGGCTGCCCAATCAACTCTTGTTATTGATTGTTGTGCGGTAATGGTGTTGAGCCATGGAGGTTTGCTCTTGATGCAACATGGAAGCTTGTTACGGCCTTTGTTGTTGCTCTCTTCTTTGCCTCAAGACCGCTTGAGACTACTGGAAGTCTTGGTTGAGTCACTTGTTGCATAGAAGGCTGATTCTTTGGAGGCTAGATAGGAGGGCATTCTGATGACCGCATAAGTTCTTTGGAAAGTTTGAATTTGAGTTGGTGTAAAGATTTTTATCTTCTTCTTCTTGGATATGAGATTGCATAAGAGTGCCATCCCTCCTCCTTGTTGTAACTTTTGTTTCATGTCTTGATGGTGCATTGCTTTGTTGATAAAGATAGTCTTGTGGATTTTGTGTGCATTCGCTCGTAAGGGAACAACCTGCTGTTGTCTAACCTGCATTTGCCTCTAAGAATTAATGGAAACATTGGAAGGCATCACCTATCCAATAGAACTCCCTACTGGGAACACTCTGCATGTTCTGCAAATTGGAGTTTTGACCAATATTAGGCATGGGAGCCTGTTGCAAATTGCCAGCAGTCTAAAATGTAGAAGCCAAAATAGTAGAATTTTGGACTACAATTGATGTTATATTAGTCTGCATGTTTTTTTTGGGATTGCAATTGGCTGCTCACCACTGGCATGAAAAGTGGCTTGTTCTGAATTTGGGATTGCATGCCATGGACAGCTATCAAGAAGAACAGATCGCATGGAGAAGCAAAGAAATCATTCATTAGATACCATCCAAAGGATAGAACCACAACAAAGGAAAAGACATTTATCTCAAATGTCAAGAACCACAACAAAGGAAAAAGACATTTATCTCAAATGTCAAAACCAGCAAAGCACAACAACAAATGGTACCAAAACTAATCTAAAAGTAGTAACACAAAAGTCCATAAACAATCAGGTGATAACTCAACAGTTGTCAACCATTTAGACGCTGCTAACAGGAGAAACCTTAAGCCTAGAAAGATACTAACAAATCCAAGTAAGCAAGCTTAATTAGTGGGTGTGAAGTGGGTTGATCTTGAATCACCCACTTAGATCTAACATATAAGAGAGATATTAGTATGCCAACGGATTTTTGGCTATATCAAACGATTAGGATCTGCGAAAAAAGCAATTAAACATTTACCCATTGGACATCAGATAAAATTGCAAAATTTTGAATAATAAAAGATATTGATACAAAATTCCAGTAGGATTTGATGAATATTTATTTTGCACCTAAACCCCTCTATTTTAATTTTGCACCTAAACCCCTCTATTGAAGACAATGGTATATCTTGATCTGATCAAGTGCAGATTCTGGTGATGGCCGATGTGACGTCTGGCTCAATGTCTCCCGCCAGTCATTGTTTGAGTTGATCTTCTGGTGAAGACCGGCACTATATTTGGCCCGATGTCCGTGGCCAGTCATTGTCGGATCAAATTTTTCTATTTTAGTTGTTTCCATTCTCTTAGGTTATTTTTGTTGATTTTGGTTGATCAATATTTGGTTTTGATGATTAACAAGTCAAAATCATGATTTGGACTAACGATTTTGCACAAAGAACGGTACTTAGAACAGATACAATTATATTGGAATGAAGAGCAATTCAATATAGAAGTTTTGGAAGTTTCTTGCTGTCTGTCATATGCACAATCCAAGATCCAGGCATCCGACAGTCCAAGTAACTTCAACCATTGACACAGCCTATCAGATGTAAGATCAAAGAATAGATGTCTGAAAGGAAGAACAGGGAAATGGATGCATGCTTTGGACCTAATGTCACGCCCCAAATCTGCAGCTCGATTTAGAGTATAACACGCCATGAAACCCAAGGAGTACATCCCCTTAAATCTTACAACGCATCTTACTCAACTAAGCAACTTGCGAAATACCTAGGAAATTAAAACTTCCAAATTATCATAAAATAAGTAAACTCCAACTAACACATCTGGTCACATGCCACAAAAGTGTCTAATTTGTGGTCTAATGCCACTTGTTACATCTCCTTATTCATACCTAGAAATAAAATTCACTTAAGACTGATAAACTTATTTAAAATATAAAATTCCAACACCATGCCACCTAATTTTACTCTTCTTCCACGAATACTAGGTCATATTCCTCAGCATTGTCTGCAAGATTGGGTAAGAGAAGAGGGTGAGTATTGACATGTTCAGCAAATATCTTATGCACGAGTATAAGAGACGCAACCCCACACCCATACCCAAAATTGGCAAATATCCCCGGATCCTGTAATTTCAAACACAGAAATCTGACACTTCGACACGCACCTGCACTCAGACACCACCAAGCCCATGTAACATAGCTCTTAAAAAGTCTTCCTATTTTCCAAAGTGAGCTAATTAAAGCCTGAGAGAAATTCTAGAAATCATTAACTCATTTTCTAATAGGCTGCATGATATCTTTATATAGCTAGTCAAGCTAGTAACCATTTGTCAGACCAAAACATAGACACACTTTGACCGCATGGCACGTTGGGTTTTGTTAATACAGGTAAGATATCTATTCATATAAATTTGTCACTTTCTCACGAATAACCATGCCTGACCACTGTAGACATCTTTTAAACTTTGTAGAAACAACAAAGCTACTGGATCCAAAGGTTCATAATTAATTCATCTTAAGTATGGTGAAAAAAAATATAATAGTTCATGAAAACTACTAACTAACCATGAAGAGAAAAGTAACAACGCATCAGCATAGGCAAATATTAGAGAACATTAGAGCACCAACTCCAATGACATTCAAAAAAAGATAAGAGATGAAAATTTTGAGGGGATCAATACCACAATCTATGAAAATTTCGCCTGTGTTGACAGTATTAGCTTGTAGAGGATTAGCCATAGGATTTTGGGACTTTGTTTCTATTGTCAGCATCTTCAAAGATGTCTTTCTCAAATAATCGGACTGCAAACAATAAATGACATCCAGAAGAAAAAAATTTATAACCAAATAATGAGAAACAAGAGTATCCCAATAAAATGGACCAACAAAACGCAGCACAGGATCAATGGAAAAAGGACAAAAGTGATACATCTGCAGAATTGCCTGGCTACCGGGCCTGCAATTCGAAACACTTAACACTTAACTACTCAAGGGACACGGCCAATAGTAATTTTATAAACACTTTCTCCACAAGTATTAACACATGTAAGAACAATTATGTCACCAACTCTACTTAAAAGAGAGCAATAAAATATACCCTCCTTAAGTGAGTGGTTCAACAATCTCATTTCCAAGTAAACAAGTACATAACACATTCACATAAAGTATAAAGCAAATAACATGCATTGGAAACTCACCGACAAAAGAAAACTCGGTGTCTAAATTTTCATCAAAGTCCAAATCAGCTCCACTCCCTAAACAAATTAAAGAAAAGCAGAAATAAGCTTTCAAGTTCATTTGTCAAATCTAATTCAAGAAAGAAAACGTTCATTAAACTTTCAATTTGAACAGAATTTTTATAAAAATCGTAACTTGAGTTGTATAGGTCCAAAATGCGCAAGGTTGGTACCGTTGAAAACCTTATTAAAAGGGCTAAAACTTTGTAGAAGACACTTTAGCGAGATTCTAAACAGACAGCCCAGATTTTCGTATAAAAATACTACTTCAGTGAAAACAGGACAAATCAGGCTGGTTTTTCAGCATACTTTAAAAATTCGTCAAAAATTGTAGAAAATGAATTAGCCCCTGAAATTTACTCAGTTCATAGCCCTATAAATCTAGTTTCAAACGCCACCGACGGCACTCGATTCCGACTCTCGAGTAAGAAAATAGAGTTATCCAAATAGGGCAGATTCAACACCCTGATTTTTCCGAAATTCCAATTTTGCAGGGCAAGTTTTAATGTATCATTTGGATGACGAATTCTTATTCAAAAATCACCAAATTTGGTACACTAACTCTATTGTATATAGATTATGTTCATACCAAAATTCAGCAAAAAACTCTCAGAAGATAGATTTTCTACTGCACAAAGTGTACTCAAACACTTCCATCCAAATCTGTGTGGTTTTGTATTTTTCATCCTAAAGCTTCTAACTTCCCCAAATCACCACCAATTGTCCTAATTTTCGGAAACCAAGATAGAATGAACCTCCCTAGACCCAGTGATGGTCAAACATGGTGGAGGTTTTTATCAATTTATAGCACTAAAATAGTCCAAAAATTCGGACAGCAATCCTGATCAAAATTCCAGATTTTTGTTCCAACTTATCAACCCTTCTTAAAACAACTTTTGAAGGGTTTTTTGTGGGGAAAATTAACAACTGAAAACTCAACATTTAAGCATTAAAATCAGCCTTTAAGCCTGCAAAAATGCAGCCACGAAAACAAAGAAAAATAGCAACTCTTTGGCCCTCATTTCTCTCTCTCTCTCTCAGTTTTTTCGTTGGAGTTTTTCTTCCAAGTTCAAGCCAACAATTTCTACTATATCCACACACATTTCATCTGTTATCATGCTAGTAAACAAATACACATATTTGTGGGAGTTCCAAGAGCCCACACATCATCCAAAACCAACAAATGCAACTCAAAGAAACTTATTACTTTAAATTTTCAAGAACTAACACAAAGCTCAAATCTTTAGAGTTTAATCAAGTTACCTCTTGTTCTAGTTGGTCAAGCAAGCCTAGAATGTCCAAGATTCACCACTAGAGCTCTCCTTTCCACCACCAAAAGCTTGGCCAGCTTACACCCACAAGACCCCAAAGTTTCAGTCTTCAAGGCTAAGGTTTTGCAAGGAAGGGAGGAATTTTCTTGGAGAGGAGGACAGGGAATGGTGGCTGGCTACCTTAGGAGGTTTGGAGAAGAGATGACGAGCAATTTTTGCTAAGAAAATGAGAGAGAGAGTCGGCTGAAAATGGGAAGAGAAGAGAGAGGTGTTGGGTGTTTTTTGACATAAAGCAATGATATGACTAAAAGCCTTAAATTGAGGGTGGTTGTCTCCATTTAAAAATCTTGTATTGAAACTTAGTTTGGAGGGAAATGAAGTGATTAATTTGGCTAGAAATTGAAGAGGTGATGCTCGGCCATTAAGAGAAAGAAGAAAAGGTAATTAAAGTGAATTGGAAGGAATTAAATGGATAGAACAATAGCAAGATTAAAATCCTAGTTTTTGAAAAATTTGTCCAAATAGATTTAGGGTTTCAAAACCCTACTTCATCTCACTTTCAATGATTCACTTCTAATCCCTTTATTGAATTCTAAACCTACGAGTAATCATCATTACTCATCCTCACTATCTCGCTTTCAGCTCGAAGGTCTGTCTCGAAAAACGTATTCTCTCATTTTCTCCCTATTGATGCTAAAATGGCGAATTTAAAAAGGTAAACAGGATGTTAAAATCAATGAGGAAATAGTGTGAAATAAAACTGGATTACCTAAAAATAAAACGAATTTTCATTTAAATTTTCTGAAAAATATGTTTGAGTACGGCATTAAAAATAATCAAACGGATTAATGATAATAATAACAATATTTAAAATAGTAAATTTTGAGGCTCTCGCATCCTTCTCCCCTTAAAAGAATTTTGTCCTCAAAATTCTCACATTGCTAGACAAATAATTCTGGATACTTTTTCTGCATTTCTTTTTCCACTTCCCAAGTCGCCTTCTCGATGTCATGATTTTTCCATAGGATCTTAACCAAAGGAATTTTCTTCGTGCTCAAGTCCTTTACTTCTCGATCGAAAATCTTCACAGGCCTTTCCTCGTAACAAAGCGTTTCATCCATTTCAATCTCGTCTAATTACAACAAATGGTTCGAGTCTGGGTGATATTTCTTGAGTATCGAGATGTGAAAGACATTGTGAATTTTAGATATTCTGGCATGTAAATCCAACTGATAAGCCACTTTCTCAATCCGTTTAAGAATTTCAAATGGTCCAATGTACCTCGACTTCAATTTCTTTCCTTTCTTAGACACTACTCCACTCTTCACTGATTTAACCCGCAGGAAAACCTTATCACCTACCTCGAATTCCAAATCTTTTCTCCTATTATCTGCGTAGCCCTTTTGCAGACTTTGAATTGTTTGAAGCATTTCTCTAACCAACTTCACTTTCTCATAGACTTCCTCAATCCAAGGTATAGCAGTCGGGTTAAGGGGCTTTCTCTCACCCACTTCATCCCAATGAATCGGTGATCGACATCTTCTCACATAAAATGCCTCATAGGTGCCATTTGAATCGAAACATGATAACTATCATTGTACCGAACTCGACTAGTGTCATGTATTGGATCCAACTTTTTTCAAAATCCGTTATACAAGATCTTAACATGTCCTCTAGAGTCTGAATTGTCCTCTCAGACTGCCCATCTGTCTGGGGGCGATAGGTTGTGCTCAACTTTAATTTAGTTTTCAAGATCTCTTGCAACTTCTGGCAAAACCTAGAAACAAACCTAGGGTCTTGATCGGAGATAATGCTTACTGGAATCCCATGTAACCTTACTATCTCATTCAAATAAAGTTTGGTCAACTTCTCCAAAGGATATCTCATATTCACTGGTAGAAAATGTGCAGATTTAGTGAGTCGGTCTACTACTACCCATACGGCGTCATGTCTTTTTTGAGTTCTTGGCAGACCAGTGACAAAATCCATAGTAATATATTCCCACTTCCATTCGAGAATCTCTAAAGGTTGTAAAAGTTCTGAAGGTTTTTGACACTCAATCTTAACCTGCTGACAAATAAGACATGTCTGCACAAACTTGGCTATTTCTTTCTTCAAACCATCCCACCAGTACAACCCTTTTAGATCTTGATACATCTTATTACTCCCAAGATGAATGATATACTTGGACCGATGTGCTTCTTCTAAAATATCTTTTCTTAATATTTCGTCATTTGGCACTACTATCCTTTTTCAGAATCTTAATACACCCTCTGACCCTAGTTTAAAGTCTCGGACTTCCCCTTTTTGTACTCTCCCTAAAAATTTCTGCACTACAGGATCCTTTGACTGTGCCTCCTTAATCCGTTCCAACAATGGAGACCTTAGTTCCACGTTTTCAAAAATAACCTTTTGTGTCCCTAAGCATGGATTCCACTCGCTCACTTGTTCCAACATCTCTCATTCCTTCACTATTAACCCCACCACTTGAGCCTTACGACTTAACGCATTAGCCACGACATTTACCTTTCCAGGGTGATACTATATTGAGCAATCATAGTTCTCTAATAACTCTACCCATCTCCTTTGCCTCAAGTTCAATTCCTTTTGTAAGAACAAATACTTCAAACTCTTGTGATCCGTGACCACCTCAAAAGTTACCCGTCATCTGATTTGTGACAGTTGCTACTTATTCTCCGAAATCTACTCTCTGTCCTTGATTTTGATCAACTGCCGACCCTCGATCGTCGCCCATATTTAGGGGTTGTCTTGCCCCACGCCCTGACCTCGATCTTGGCCTTGTCTATCTTCCATAATCTTTATAGAAGGTGGACATTTTAAGAAAAGAATGCAAAAATAAAATAAAATATAATTGAATAAGGTAAAATAAAATAAAATAACACAAAATAAAATAATCAATTAACAAAATGAATTTTAGGGCTAACAAAAGGAATTCCTAGAACAGCCCAAATTTCCATATATATATACCGAAATATAACAAAAGAGTTAAGTACATCACGGTGGCATGTTTATTACAAAAGAACACACAAAAATCGCTTCCAACGGCCATTTCACTACATGAAAGCACAATAGTGAAAGCGGTAAATAAACATACACCCACAGAGACGAGAATCACTCTAATGGTTTCTCTTTACAAAAGAGTTGATAAAACCATAATTTTCCAAGTATAACTGCCCTACTCCTCCGCAGGACTACCAGAAGGGGCCTCCTCGGACAGATCCTCCTCGACAGGCTCGATCTCCTCAGATATGTCCTCCTCAACCGGCTCAAATTCAAAAGGCTCCTCCGAAGAATCCTCCCCTAAAGGCTCCTCTAAAAGTGCATTCGCATTCACCTCAGCAACCTCATCAATCAGAACATTAGTGTCAGCTAAAATCCTTGCAGTCCAATCCTGGACATCATCAACTACCCTAGTCAGTCGAGCCCTGAACCTCTGAACTTGATCACGGGCGGCCCTACCCCGATCACGCTCATTCTCAACCAATGCCTCCAGTGCCTCAACCTGTGCCTCCAATGTCCGAATTCGAGCATTATGAAATGTCAAGACATCCCCTAACCCATCGAGCTCCTCTCGAAGTGACCTATTGGCATCCACCAATTCCTGACGCTCGTCATCAAGAGATAGCACTACAGCATTTGGGTAGGTATATTTCGTCCTACATGCACATCTCGGGACTCCTCGGCGTGGAGTATACCGGAGCCGGGCTCCACTACCCCTCAATCTATATCGGATAGGCCTAACTGGCTCCTCATGTCCATTAACTCCCTGTCCATCAGCTCCGAGAACGCCATTACCATTCTCCATTCCTACAGATAATTCACAATTTAAGGTTAGAAACTTAAAGTTATCAATTTTACTAAAATATCAAACTTAAAGTACAAGAAACCATTCTAACTTTACTTATAAGGATAAGGACTTTAAAGATTTCCTTATAAATCTCTAATCTAAACTCTGATACCACCTGTGACAGCCCCACTTCCCCCTAAAGTTAACCAAAGGGTTGGCGGGTTGCCTGCCTAACTCTCGCCAGAACTCAAGCATCCGAAAATACTAACACTAAAGGATAAATCTAAAATCCACATTAGAAGAGAGAATGAAAACAGTAAAATGACATTTAACCTTAGAGTACAGACGTTAACTCAAAAGCACCTAAAGCTTCAAACCATAGCCTATTACATTTCCACGAATCAAAATTTACAAAATCATAAGAAAATACAATTCATAGTTCCAAATTCAGGACAAAAACCAAAAAGCAGATACTAGACCTATCTAGGTCTCTGAATTTTCGTCACCTGTTAAGGAAAAATAAAATAGGAACGGGGTGAATTAGAAACTCGTGAATTTTCAAAAGAACATGCACAGGCATAAAGCAGGATAAATGACATTTGAAATCAAGTAAAGGAAACACAAAACACACAAGTAGGATACAGTGGCTCTCAAGAGCTATTGGATCCAAAGGATCATAATTAATTCATCTCAAGTATGGTGAAAAAACATAATAGTTCATGAAAACTACTAATTAACCATGAAGGGAAAAGTAACAACGCGTCAGCATAGGCAAATATTAGAGAACATTAGTAGCACCAACTCCAATGACAGTCAAAAAAAGATGAGAGATGAAAATTTTGAGGGGATCAATACCACAATCTATGAAAATTTCGCCTGTGTTGACAGTATTAGCTTGTAGAGGATTAGCCATAGGATTTTGGGACTTAGTTTCCATTGTCAGCATCTTCAAAGATATCTTTCTCAAATAATCAGACTGCAAAAAATAAATGACATCCAGAAGAAAAAAATTTATAACCAAATAATGAGAAACAAGAGTATCCCAATAAAATGGACCAACAGCAAAACGCAGTGCGGGATCAATGGAAAAAGGACGAAAGTGATACATCTGCAGAATTGCTTGGCTACCTGGCTAGTTGCTGCAGTATAAATCTTTTCCTCAAACCTCACAGCAATTTTCTCAAGTTCTTGCAGTCCCTCTTGTCCAGAGAAAGGCAGATGCCTCTTCAAAGTCTCCATTCTGCACATGTGAGCACATCTGAACATTAAACTAAAACTGCTTACAATCTTACAGAAGTACATCAACAAAAGAAAAAAAAAAATCTTAAACCAGCTCCACAGTTGCATACTACCATTCAAAATTAACTTAGAGAAACAAGCATCTTAAAGTCAATAAAGGAAAACCAATAGCAGGTAACCTACAAGAGTTTAGAAACTAAACTAAATGCAGTGTCTTCTTAATTTCAGTTTTCGACATCATGGCTCCCAAGACAAATTGTGTTAATCAGGAGAGGCATAAAAGTAGAAGTAGTGCATGAATTAAAAGAGGAAGTGTGAAAAGAAGTGGAAGAAGAGTAGGGTAGAAAGGAAGAAGAGAACTTAGTCTCGAAACACACAGACATAAGGATTTCATTCTTGAAACTTCTTGCAAATCCATTTATATAATCTTAAATAGAAAATACTTGTAGTGCAATAAACTTGCAGCAAGGCAAACTTATTCTACTGAAACTACTCCTATAGTGGCAGACAATTGAAATTCCACCCAAAACAGACCTTTGGACTTCCCATCCATGACTGTCCATTGAACTTCCAATCATGTTTGTCTTTTAAACTTACACTGAAATCACCCATGAAATAAATCGTAATTCACTGACAAATGACAATCTTGCAACCTCAAATTTCTTCACACCTATGATAATCTTAAAAATTGGCCTGCATCAACAGTGCCCGAGGAACCCAAAAAAGAATTAATAAGACTACTACCCTGCATCATAACTGCCCAACAAACACAAAGGACTAAAGCCGTGTCCTCCAAAATCCATCAACTCCTGGAGTCCAGTTAACAAACTAATCACCATATCCTGTTTTACATACACCAGGGCCCGGGTGTTGAGGAATTGATATCACCGTTCATATTACTTCTTGGAAGGATGTCAAGTTCTTAGACTGCACAGGCATGTATTTTCAACATATTAACTCTCCCAGATGGGTATTATCTAATCTCGCCAAGAAGTTCTTCAAGAGAATCCATGCGTTTAAAATATCAGAAGAGGAAAATTCCAGCAAGATAAGCTCAAAGCTACACGTTCTTGGTAAAAGACGAAGTAGTGCAACAAATATAAGAATTCCACACATACAATATCAAAAAGACATATTGTATTAAAATACATTTCCTCTGGGATAAGACAGAATGCATGAAGCATTGGATGCTCCACGAAGCTTCAATTTCTTCCTCAACTCCATTCCCAAGCATACCATAAAATCATCCAGAATTTCAAAAATATTAGTCTCCCACAGCCAATGAAAATTAATTATTCATACTGGAAAAATAATTATCATCAACAACTGCACAAATAAAACACTTTTCTAGTACTATATTAAATAAAACAAATCACTGTTTTAATCCAGGTAAGAACCTTCAAGAAAGTCCAAAAAAATTTACCAGTTTCCAAACCAGATATCAATCGAAAAAATAAAAAAGAAAAATTGCATACATGTATAATCCAAAGTAAAGAGATAAAGCAAAAATAAAAAGAGGGATTACATCTTATTTACAATTCTTTGACGAGAATCAGCTTGGAGTTGAGTCCTCCAATCGCCACTGTCAATAGTAGCCGGTGGAGTTGCATTTGGGGCAGCAGATACTTCTCCACCACCGCCTACTTGACCGCCTTGGGGAGGACCCGGAGCCATCTGGCCTTGAGGAGCCCTCCAACTGTTGCCATCCATCGCCTGGTCAAAAAACAATTGGTTGACAGAAATAAATTGAAAAGCTGAAACCCAATAAAACAATTCAGAAATTTACCTGTGAACATTAAATCTAAGATGAAAAAGTTTTGCCAGTGAATAGTTGAAAATTTTAAATTGAAGGATGGAACTTGTAGTCATCATCTTTCAATATGTAAACAAGGGGACGGTCTTGCATCATATGCATGCTATAATAACTAAGAGTTACATACGGTGGTCACCCATGTTTTCAATATGGCACTTCATATTTCTAATCATTTTTATTTCAATGTATATATTCCTATATCAGATGAAAGTATGAAGCCCATCCAATGAGCCCCATACGTAGGTGACACACAACCACAGAGTTTACAAAACACACATGTCATGGATCTTTAACCCAAGTTTCTTGTATAAGCATCAAATGTCAAAATTGGGCCAAAGCTGCAAAACCAACAATGAGTCAACATGAATATGGTAATTAATTAAAAAAAAAAAAAAAACTACAATTCCAAGGGAAAAAATAGATTTTGTTGAAACTTAAAAATTGAGAGCAGATAGGAGATTTTACCAGATAAACAGAGTTAGGACTTTAGGTTCAAAGGCAAAACATAACTGATAGGGAGGGGGAGGATAGAGGAGAGGAGGCAAGAGGCAGGATCTGTGATAAGAAAGAGGAGAGTGTTATAGCAACGAGCTAAGAATGGACATATATTGCAGGGGAAAAGGGAGGGGAGACAGAGAGAGAGAAAGAGAAAGAGGTATAAGCAGGTGAGAGAGAGAGACTGGACAAACAGGTAACAGGTTACATATGCAATCGTTAAATTGACTTAGCTTTTGGGCTCATGCCTTGCATGGAAAACCCCAGGTTTAAGTTGTGTATATAGTTAAATACAGGTTGATGTTAAATAATTGAAAGTCTTGCATTTTATTGACACATCAGAACTCGTGCTTTTTACAGTTAAATTGCTAAAAAAGTAACAAATGAGAACAAAAGGGAAAGAAATTAGCTATGGACCTACCAATTGACAGTTGGTCTCCCCAATAGTTGGTAAAATTGTATTGCGTATTGCGACTTGCACTAGAATCTCGAACAGCAATTACACTGGGAAGGCCTACAAAACCAAATGTAGATAATATCAGTCCTGCAAATGCAATAAATAATGTGCCAGCCAAGTTTCGAAGAAGAAAAGGAAGTGAATGCTAATTAATTCCCTGTACTTAACTCAATAGACCAGTCTATATAACCTCTATTGATTGGCCATAAGCTATCCCATTAAAGAACACTCGATTTCATTTGTCAACAGCCACAGTTAAAGGACACTCATTTTTGTTAAAGAAAAGAATAGAGATAAAATAGAAATAAAAAAGAAAGCCAGAATGCACCCAATTGAGACAAAAACAGATCAAATTGCTACCCAAAATCCTGAACATCCTCCACTGCACACCAGAAGCACGCTATGCCCTAGATCATAATCTCTAATGCCAGCTTCACAATCAAGTAATCTTATGGACATGACAACCAAATTAGTAAAGCTTATATTAGAAACTATTAATATCAGCTTCATAAAATAGCATTTACAATGACATAACACGGATAATATGTAAATATCAGCCCAATAACTAAATAAGGGGCTTAAAAACCAAATCATGGAATTGTGGATTGTAATCTATAGTTATCAGCTCACATACGAAATAGCTTTAGAGGGCATCACCAAAGTATGGAAATGTCAATATTAATCCATAGTAATCAGCTTCGGAATTAAACAGCATTTAAGGAGTAGAGCTGCTACAGGTTCGAATTTCCTTTAACAAAAGATCATGAATTTAAATAAAGAGCTACCAAAAGGACACTTCAAAACACATTGCTTACTAAAGGAACACAACTCTTCCCTAAAACCTCATTTTAGCCACTAATGACATTGATTTTAGAGTATAGCTTAAAGCTAAACATTCACTAAAGACCATTAGAAAAAGACTCAACTATAACTGAAATACTGAAATGCTTATTAACTAGAAAACCTAATTCCACAACCATTATTTTCAAACCAACATAATTCCTCCAATCACAAAAATCTTTCTATAAGGAAATTAAGGACCCTGACAAAGTTGAAAATCCCCAACATAAGCATACGCCTTTAGCAAGGTAAACATTCTCTACACCAGCAATTCAACAGGCTCCCAAAGCATCAAAGTTGCTCAAAAGGCTTGATGCATTATTCCCAAGAAGAAAATCTGCATAAAAAAATTCTACATATACAACATGAGGTAAACAGATATAAACATGACTGTCGTTTGCAAAAGAAAAAAATAAAATAAAAACGTAGGGAAACATAGCCACAGACATTATAGACAGAAGATTACTCAAAAAAAAGGCCACAATCTTCAATATCATTCAGAGTGAACCACATTTCAGAGACTCGCCGGCACTTGGCAGGCAGTTCCAAGAACAATCCATGAACAGTGAAAAACTACAAAGTCGGAGGCTCAGGACAATGGTGTTGATCAACTCAATTTAAAAAAAAAAAAAAAAAAAGTGAGGGGCGTAAATCGTCGGTCCGAGTCGACTCGCTTCAAATCAGTACCAAACGAAAAAATAAATAACTAAATAAACAAAACCATTCATGCTACACTTAAAATAATGACAATTTCCCACGAAAAATCCCAAAGAAAGGGTTAATCGGTAAACAAAATCAATTGCACAAAATCAAAGTAAGAAAATTACACCAAAAACAAGAAGAAACTATCTCCGTACCAATTTTAGGCCAAACTTGTCTCCGCAGGAAACCTTGAAAGAACAACAACCGGGTGGAAAAGGTGAAGGGTGATTGACGCTTTAATCGGAAATTTATCGCAGACGGCCGATGGTGGGATTTTAGTTGTTTAGACCATAGGGGAGGTTGTGCTTTTGAATAGGCTTTCTCAGGTGGGTTTGACATTCTGACCTATTTATAGAAATTTATTTGTCAATTTGGTACCCGAACTTTTATACACCAAAATTATTTGTGCATCACGTTGTTTTTTCTTTTTTTTTTTTTCTTTTTTTAACCAATTCAATCCTCAAACTATTTTTCTTATTTTAATGTAGGAGTTTTACAGCCGCGCCACAACATTTTACATATTTTGCACGACCAGTTAGGAATAAATTTGTCATGTTAGGAGAATGGATGAGCTGAATTTCCAATTTTCATATTTGATTTATCAAATTTGCTATTTGCCCATCAACTAAACTATGAAATAAAAAAATTGTATTCATTCAAATGGTTATTGGACAGGTTGATAGTTTGTTTCCTATATTCTTGAATAAGTTTCTGAAGCCAAATAACTTTGACAATACTCATAGTCTCCAAAAGATTCTATTATCTATTTTCAAATCCAAATTTGTTTTCTCGAGGCTTCAAATTGAGAAGCTAATGGTCCTTCTTGATCCCACTCTTTGACTTGCTACTTTTCCCAAACCAGACCAGCCACTCGATGAGTCCAAGTTGCAAAACCGACCATAACACTGGTGCGATTCAAGTCTAACCTGGTGAATAATCGATCAAACTGGTAAAAAAATCAAATTTTTTGAGCCAGTTCATTCTAAATTTTCTTCTTTTTCCCCTAAATTTTTAAGTCATTCAATTTACATAATAAATGAAAAACCAAAGAAAAAAAGAAAAGCATTTGAATCGGACTGAACCAATTGAACAATGAACCGTGAACTAAAAGCTCGTCCGGCTCACTTACTGGTCCAAATTCTGAAAACATGTCTCATCAGTACACTTAAATTACAGTGTAAAAATGTTCACATTTATTACCCCTATGCAGATAGATTTTTTTTAATTATATATTTTTTGTAAGTTATTAATACTTGGGGATCCCTTAACCATTAAGGAATACTAAGCGGGCAATGGGTATTTGTTAGCTTAACCCATAAAAGAATACATTGGCTTTAATATTTAAGTCTTTTTATTTTTCTTAATGATTGGTTTTATATTTGACTAAATATATTACTCCCATTCGTGCTAGCTAAATTTTACAAAATCTAATAAAAGTTTTGCTAAAAAAAATTTAATATGCTACTTTATATTCATTTACTTTTTTACTATAAAATTGTGAAAATTTGTTTATAATCATTGTCAATTAAAATTAGAATGTAATGAGTGCATCATAGAAACTAATAGCCAATTATGTCTAAAATTTTAGTTAACAATTAAATTTCCACTTGCTCAAATGTATGGGATCACCTTATCATCGAAAGGCTAAAGTGGTTGAAGTATTAATCTTTAAAAGATGACTTTGACGACCACACCTCTCCCTAGGGTATCAGTGGACCACCTACCCAACTCTCGCCGGGACTCACTACAGTTCCTCAATCATAATACAGATCTCGAATAATTACAATTCAAGATCTCTAAAATAATAATTACATTTCCAACTAATCCAAATACTTCAAAATTACAACAATTCCAGATCGCGAGTAGTACAAGAGATAATCCTGCCAGTCATACTATGAAAGATCACTACACATGCCTTCCTTCATCTTGAGCCCTGTGGGGAGGAAAAAATAAAATATTTTGGGGTGAGTTAGAAGATCAGTGAAAACAAGAAGATTCACGCTTTATCAAATTCATGGACATTTGAATTAAATATCATTTTGTAAAACATTTGAGTTTTTAATAGAATAACGTGTAAGTCGAGAACATGGTCATACATTCACATTGAAAGTATTGAAGAATCTTTTCATTTAAAAGGATACAAGAAACAGCAGTTCCTTAAACAATCGTTCCATAAACACTTAATTTAACAAACAACATGCAGTAATCAATAATTCAATAAACATTCAATTCAAATATTAAAAGGATACAGTGTCCTCCGGGAGCAGTTGTAGTCTGTCTTGTTGATCACTCAACCCCCTACTCCTCCTTATAACTCCCAGTGGTAACACTCGAGTACACCGTACAGTGCCCTAAATTACCAACCTACCTGACCGAGTCCGCTTCTGACTCGAATAGGTCGATAACGAAGGGGGAAAGACCTTGTTCAGCTAATGTGTTAAAGTACACATGGCCTACAGTCATGCACAAATAATATACAAACAGTGGAATAATAAACAGTTGAACAGTATAAAGTGAGTTAGGTCGAGTGCGATAAAGTACACACTCGCCTAAGAACAAATATTTAACGCTCATGAGAACAAGTAACACCAAGTATTAATCACATAAGTATGTAACTCACACAACATGCAAGGAACACTCACAAACTCTTCATAAATTATTTCACTTGTAAAAGCATTTTATTTAGAAATAGTGGTAAATCACTTCTTTATAAATACTAGCAAATCCTTTCAACAAATCATTCATTTGCAAACAATAGCAAGATTTTTCATTTAAAAAGGGGTTGGAACACTCACCAATTAATCACAGCTAACAATCCAAATTAGGAGCCTGTTTGGTAGGTGAGTTTTTTGGGAGTAGGTATAAAACTCTACTGTAACTTACTGTAGAAGTAGTACAAAAATTTGTTAGATATGTAAAAACTTTTTGATAAATTATTTTTTTCTTTTCCTTTTCTTTTTTCTTTTCCTTTTCTTTTTTCTTTCTTTCTTTCTTTCTTTCTTTCTTCTTCCCTCCCCTGATCTTCTTCTTCTTTTTTTTTTTCCTTCCTCTCTCCTCTCTCCTCCTCCATCTTCTTCTTCTTTTTTCCTTTCTCCCTCCCTCCCTCCCTCTCTCCTCTCCCTCCCTTCATCTGGGACCAGAAAGTGAGATGGGGAGGAGAGGGACGGGGAGAAAAAAAAAGAAGAAGAAGAAGGCAACCTCGGGGAGAGAGAGAGGGGTGAAGGAACAAAAAAAAGAAAAAAAAAGAAGAAGTCGCCGGCCGTCATGACCAATGGGTTGGGGAGGAAGGGAGAAAGAAAGAAAGAAAAGGGAAGAAGGAGTTTTGTATGTATTTTTTAAATGGAATGAATGAGTTTTTTTGTGTAGTTTTTTTGGGATGTATGTTAAAAAATGAAGGAAGTTTTTTGAGATTCCTGTAGCTAAAATAGGGAAAAAACTAGTATTATACAAACTCACAAAAAACTCATGGTGCCAAACAAGCCCTAGAATCTAGTTCAAACTCTTCCCACTTCCTATAATCACGAAAAAGGAAGAAATAAGTTTCGCCTCACAAACAGCGAAACTAAACTCAAATAACTCATTCACTTGTCTTATCAAAGTTCTTTACAAAATTCCATTAACTCTGCTCAAACGAAAAGTAATCACTCGAGTCGAAACTTATTTTATAAGATTCCATTTTTCAAATCAAAATTTCACATAAACAACAACTCTATCGATGCACTCCATCCAGGCGATTTCTAATCTTTAGCACATTGAAATAAAGTGAGGTATTTCACCTCTAAATCACTCATTTGAGCTCAAACTTAACACCACTCTTTTAACCAAAGTTCTAACACATTTTTCAAATGATTTTCACTAGGTTTCAATGCACAAATTTCATGAAAATTAGCTAAGGTATTTCAAATCCACAAATTTGTCCAAAATGGCACTTTTCCCTCAAAGCTTAGTGAAATTCAATTTCTCAACATAAAAGTTCAAGATTTTAACTCTTTTAAAACATATACTCATAAATGAACATAATACATATACACTTAAGCAAAATCTCATCAATAAGCGTCATAAAATTTTGAAATCACACATCAAAATTGCCAAACAAGGTTCGGCCAACCCTTATCATTTTCCTTCAAATTTTTCAACTACAAAATCTACTTTCTATCCATAAAGGAACTCATTTCACGAATATCAATCACATCCACAATCAGGTCCTCAAATACACTACCTAAAAGTCACCTCAAGTCCACTACCTAAGTTGGGAATTCAAGAGCCCAACTCAAAATTCCAAATATAGACATATCTAACAAAATAAACCATAGATCTACTATATTTAACACTAATCAAGTTAGATTTAAAAGATTTAAGTCTTATACCTTCAGATCTTTCTAGATCTAACAAGATTAACCAAGATCTTGTGAACTCCTCTCAAGAATGATACTCCCAAGTTTAGAAACTCCAAAATCTCCAACCTTAGCCCACGATCCGCTTGATTTGATGATGGATTCCGTCTCCAAGCTCAAGAACAAGAAGTAACCAACCCAAGAGAAGCTTTCTTTCTCTTTCTTCTCTCTCTCTCACTTTGGACCTCCCTCTCTCTCTCTCACCCTCACACGGCAGCCAAGAAGTGGAGAAGAAACAAGCCAAAGCCCTCCAATAAAGTCTCACAACTTCAAGAAAATTGAGGAAGAAGAAATGGAAGACAAAATTGCAAGCTTTCTTTCTCTCTTTTCTCTTCAAACTCTCGGCCTCCCTCTCTCTCTTGAAGCTAAAGTGTGGCTGAAAATGTGAAGCTCAAGAAGCAAGATGTAAAGCTTTAAGGAGACAAAAAGGTGACATTTCCCCAATTTAAGGAAAAGTGGTCAAAAGACCACTTTTTGTAGCGTCGCGCGCGACACTCTAACTTTTACTGTTTTATCTCATTCCGACACTATCCAACCTTAAATATATCTCTGTAATATCTCTACATATGCTCGATTTCATTTTAAAATAACTATTCACACTTCAGAACAGAAATTAACGCTTAAACTAGTCGAACACACACACCGGCAAATAATTCTTGAAAAATTCTCTAAATTAATAATTAATCACTCAAAACATAAATGCACTCATATTTTAATAAATAAACACAATATAAATATCATTATGCATTTTTAAAATAAAATTCAAATTTTGAGACCCTCACAATGACAAATTGATAATTATTTTGATGTACGTAACTTGTCCATAAGTAAATGTATTAGACAAAAAATTGTTAAAATTTAGTAAGAAAGTGATCCTATACTATAGGATAATAACATAATTTTGTTACAAAAATCATATGAAGATGAGATTTTTTTAGTTACATGTTCATAAGAAAGCATGACATATTTTATAAAGTGAGAATCATTTTCCACCATTATATCGTCCCTGGACCACTAAATACATACTAAACATATAAATTTTATGAAACAGAATGATATTTGAAGAAATTCTTTCATTTTTTTATGTAAACAAAAGTCTTCTTTTTCTTTTTCTTTATAAAAAATTTATCAATATCAAATTTATAATAACTTTAAATCCATTTTTCAACAATATAAAAAGGTTATCTAAAAGTTTAATCAACTTAACTATACCAACTATGTAATTTCCTCATTTTCCTTTATGGTGAAGTTGTCGAGTTGTTGAGTATTGTTTCACACTTTGACATCTCTAATCTACACATTATATGCTGTAATGTCAATCAAATGTCTAGCTTCAACTTCAAATTGCATGATTCTCCAACGCAGTGTTTATAACCTAAATATCATAAAAGAAAAAACAACGTTAGTTTGATTTGTAAAAGTAGCCACACACTTGAACAAAAAATATTATGCATCCATTCTAATTTTCAAAATGAGAAAGATAAAATATAGACGTGAAGTATCAAAGTCATATCATTTAGTTACAATCTATAGACAAATATGACTCCAATATCAAAATTTAAAAATAATATTCTAATTTTGAAATTCAATTTTGAATGTCCAAGGCAATTGCCTACTTATTAACAATAATTAGCAAAATTAAAATTAAAGATTTATTCTTTGTTTTTAAATGGCTAACCTTGTACAATCTATAGACAAATATGACTCCAATATCAAAATTTAAAAATAATATTCTAATTTTGAAATTCAATTTTGAATGTCCAAGGCAATTGCCTACTTATTAACAATAATTAGCAAAAATTAAAATTAAAGATTTATTCTTTGTTTTTAAATGGCTAACCTTGTACACTAGGGATAGGGGACAACACTCCCATATTTTATTAGAGAACAAAACAAATTACATGGAGTTTAAGGGGGGCCAAGCCTGTCCTCAAGAAATTATTGGAAAACATAAAACCTAAGGCATTGTACTCTGAGATTGAACTAGCACTATTGAAGCCTGAATTACGTCTTGATGAGGGATCTCAAGTTGTTAGTACTGCTCAACGCTACAAGTTTTGATCCCCTAAAGGTTTCCATTTATCCAGTCACACGTTCACGCTAAAAAGTTCACGGAATCACTTCAAACTTTGGTTCAAAGGATTCAAGAGCATGAAGGAACTTACAAGTATATTGAGGGAGTCACATTAGATAATCCACATCATCCACCAAGCCTCTACTCTATATTGAAGACATTGGTATATCTTGATCTGGTCAAGTGCAGATTCTGGTGATGACCGGTGTGAAATCTAGCTCAATGTCTCCCGCCAGTCATTGTTTGAGTTGATCTTCTGGTGAAGACCAACACTATATTTGGCCCAATGTCCGTGGCCAGTCATTGTCAGATCAAATTTTGCTATTTTAGTTGTTTCCATTCTCTTAGGTTATTTTTGTCGATTTTGGTTGATCAATATTTGGTTTTGATGATTAACAAGCCAAAATGATGATTTGGACTAACGATTTTGCACAAAGAACGGTATTTAGAACAGATGCAATTATATTGGAATGAAGAGCAATTCAATATAAAGAAGTTTTGGAAGTTTGTTGCTGTCTGTCATATGCACAATCCAAGATCCGGACATCTGACAGTCCAAGTAACTTCAACCATTAACACAGCCTATCAGATGTAAGATCAAAGAAACAGATGTCTGAAAGGAAGAAAGGGAAATGGATGCATGCTTTGGACCCAATGTCACGCCCCAAATCTGCAGCTCGATTTAGAGTATAACACACCATGAAACCCAAGGAGTACATCCCCTTAAATCTTACAACGCATCTTACTTAACTAAACAACTTGTGAAATACATAGGAAATTAATACTTCCAAAATATCATAAAATAAGTAAACTCCAACTAACACATCTAGTCACATGCCACAAAAGTGTCTAATTTGTGGTCTAATGTCACTTGTTACATCTCCTTATTCATACCTAGAAATAAAATTTACTTAAGACTGATAAACTTATTTAAAACACAAAATTCTAGCACCATGCCACCTAATTTTACTCTTCTTCCATGAATACTAGCTCATATTCCTCAGCATTGTCTGCAAGATTGGGTAAGAGAAGGGGGTGAGTGTTGACATGTTCAGCAAGTATCACTAACCGTCCATGTCGGACCATACGTGTTATATATATATATATATATATGCATGTAGATTGCAAACAAATAATTCACATTTCGAAATCATAACTCAAATATCACATGAAATCATAGAGTTCATATTCATGAATCAAAGCATGGAAAGCTATCAAATTTGAATTCTTGAATCACAGAATTAAATCTTTGACTTAATTAGAGGATCATGTATTCATCGATCTCTGTGTACATAGCCTAATGTTTAACCCCCACTATGGAAAGGTCGTAGTTCGAATTCGAATTCATATTCACAAGGTTGGATCTAGTCCTGCCGAATATAATCATGATCATAATTAAGACGGTTCAATTACATTGATCATTTGTCATGAAAATTTTTGTGTCGATGCAATTGACATATAATAATTATATAAGACAAAATAAAATAAATTTATATGATATAAAAATTAGCAAAATAAAATAAAAATGATGCTATGGATCCTCACAACCTCTCCCCCTTAAAAGAATTTTGTCCTTGAAATTCATACCTTGACTAGGGAACAACTCTGGATACTTGTTCTGAACTTCTTCTTCTTCTACTTTCCATGTTGCTTTCTCAACACCATGGTTCATCCATAGGAACTTCACTAGCGGAATTTGTTTGTTCCTCAATTCCTTTACCTTCCGATCTAATAGCTTCACAGGTTTTTCCTCGTATGTTAGGGCCTCATCGAT
This sequence comes from Gardenia jasminoides, assembly GCA_013103745.1. Taxonomy (NCBI): domain Eukaryota; kingdom Viridiplantae; phylum Streptophyta; class Magnoliopsida; order Gentianales; family Rubiaceae; genus Gardenia; species Gardenia jasminoides. Next base: position 108,299 of record CM023097.1, read on the forward strand.
TTTTATATCCTCCAGTTAAAGTATATGGGATGGATCAGGGTGGTATTTCTTAAGAAAAGACACATGGAACACGTTGTGTATGCTGGACAGGTTCAATGGTAACTCCAACATATAGGTTACGCTTCCAACCCATTGAAGAATCGTGAATAGTCCTACAAACCTCGGCTGCAACTTTTTCCTTTTTCCTGCCATCAAACTTGCCTTTAGGGGTGTAATCTAAAGAAACATTCGATCTCCAACCTCAAACTCTAAGTCCTTCCTCCTATTATCTACATAACTCTTCTGACGACTTTGGGCGGTTATAATCCTTTGACTTATCAATTTAACCTTCTCACGCCCCTCTTCCATCCAAGGTATTACGGTTGGATCTAAAACTTTTCTGTTCCCTACTTCTTCCCAATAGATCGGTGATCAACACTTTCGACCATAGAGAGTTTCATATGGAGCCATTTGTATAGATGAGTGAAAACTATTATTGTAAGTGAACTCAACCAAGGTCAGTATTGACTCCAATTGATTCCAAAATCCAAAATATACGATCTTAACATATCTTCCAGGGTTTGAATTGTCCTTTCCGACTATCTATCTGTTTGAGGGTGGTAAGTGGTATTGAGATTCAACTTAGTGCCCAATGTTTCCTGCATCTTTTGCCAAAATCGAAATACAAATCGTGGATCACTATCTGACACTATACTTAATGGTATCCCATGCAATCTTATAACTTCATCCATATGCAACTTAGCCAACTTTTTCATCGAGTAGTTCATATTAATAGGTAAGAAATAAGTAGACTTAGTCAATTGATCCACTATGACCCAAATCGCATCATGACCTTTTTGCATCCTTAGCAATCCTGACACAAAATTTATAGTGATATTTTTCCACTTCCACTCAAGTATCTCTAGCGGTTGCAATAATCCAGAAGGTTTCTGATGTTCCGCCTTAACTCTCTAACAAATAAGACATGTCTAAACAAATCGAGCAATTTCTTTCTTCATACCTTCCCACCAGTAGAGGCATTTCAAATCTTGGTACATCTTATTGCCTCCTGGATGAACAGTGCATTTGAAACGGTGAGTTTCTTCCAATATTTTCCTTCTAAGATCCTTACCTAAGAACTCCCTATGATCCCACATTAAAATCCAATGTTTCCTCCTTTTGAACTTTCTCCATCCATTTCTAAACTTTCAACTCTTTCTTCTGAACTTCCTTAATCCTGCCTAGCAAAGTAGACTTCACCACAATATTTTCTAAAATAACCTTCTTGGGTTGAAGACGGGGATTCGAAACACTAATTTCCTCTAACATATGCCATTCCTTCGCCATTAATCCTGCCACTTGGACTTTACAACTCAAAGTATCAGCCACCACATTAGCTTTTCCAGGGTGATAATTAATTGTACAATCATAATTTTTCAAAAATTCCACTCACCTACGCTGCCTCAAATTCAATTCCTTCTGGAAAAATAAATATTTAAGACTCTTATAGTCGGTAAAAATCTTAAATGTCACCCCATACAAATAGTGTCTCCACTTACGCAATGTAAACACCACTGCGGCCAATTCTAGATCATGGGTTAGGTAATTCTGTTTATAAGGTTTCAACTTCCAAGATGCATATGCTATAATTCTTTCATTCTGCATCAAAATACAATCTAAACCCTCTTTCGATGCGTCCGTAAAAACTACGTATCCGTTCTTTCCATTTGGTAGGGCTAATACGGGTGTCTTAGTCAACCGTCTTTTCAACTCCAGAAAACTTCTTTCACATTTAGCGTCCCATATGAACTTTCCATGTTTCTTAGTCAACTCAGTCACAGGTCCTGCTATCTTAGAAAAGTTCTTAATGAATCAACGATTGATAAGTGTCTATTTTGTATGTTTGAAATATGTTTAAATATTTAGTTTTTGTGTTTTAGTTATTTTGGTGGCTAATTAACTAGGGTTTCTAGTGAAATTTTACATTTCATGGTTTAAGTAGAAAAAATGCATTTCTATGGATTAAAGTAGTGAAAATTTCACGTTTTTGTAGGATTAATGGCTCAATCATCAAATAAAGTGAAATGAGAAGATATTTGCAATGAAACTTGAAAGGAAAGTTGGAAAATTAAAAGTATTTGCAGTTGATAAAGTTCCAAATTGAGATGAGCATAATGCAATTCAATCATCAAGGAGCCAAGGGGTCAAAAGTCAGAAGATTTAATGCTTCAATTTCACGACAAAAAATCAGATTTTTCTGATCCACAGCCAATTCGTGACCCAAATCGCGAAATGACAATTGAAAATAGAAGACAGCTCGCGAATCCCTCTCAGCAGAAGCCCGACAACCGGATCCGTGAGGCAATTCGTGAACTGTGCCTCGCAGATCCACATCGCGGATCTCTGATAATGATCTCCTCAACTTGCAGTCAATTTCTAGAAATTTTTCAACTCATTTCCACTCAACTTTGAACGAATTTCAGTTGGAAATTGTTTGAAGAATATTGAAAAGTTGAAGAAACAACTTGTGGCAAATCCAAAACACAATTTGCATCAACTTTACAACTCATTTAAGGCTTGATAAGATGCATGAAGACATATTTGGAACATTTTAAGGAATAAAGATTCATAGAAGCCATTTTTCTTGACTTTTGAAGCTCAAACTTTTCTCGTGTTCACATGGTGAAGATTTGGAAGTTTATGGAGGAAATCTTCTATAAATAGGACCTTTGGTAGACATTTTTCATATATCTATGCAAGGCTAGAAACACTACTAAAAATGTAATCTTTACTAGTTTTTCTTAGTTCATTAGTTAGTAGTGTAGGTTAGTGTAGTTTTTTCATATTGTATTTGTAGTTAGATTTGGATGAAGAATTGAAAAGTAAAATGGAGTGTTGAATCTCTAGTGACATGGGTGACTTCTCTCCTATCACTTTTTCTTTTGTATTTGAGTTCATGTTTAGTTATAATACAAGTATGATCATTTCTTCCTTTTTCATGTTTAGCTAAAGTTTATGCCATGAGTTATGGATAAACTTTCTACATCCTGTTTGTGATGTTTACTTAGGGTCCGTTTGGATTGGGATGTTTTTGCTCTATTTTTTAAAAACTGTTTTTCACACCTCAAATGCTACAGTAAAAACAACCCCAAATACAACCCTAAAAACAACTCCAAAAACAACACATTTGTTTTTCACAATATTTTATGTTTTTTTTCTTTTTCCTTTTCCTTTTCCATTTCCATTTCTTTTTTCTTTTTCTTTTTTCTTCTTTTTTTCTCCTTTCAAATCTTCTTCTTCTTCTTCTTTCTTTCCCTCCTCCTCCTCCTCCCACCACCTCCACCACTCCTTCCTTCCCCCATTCCTCACTCCCCGCATGGATGCGGTGTGGAGGGAGATAGGGGAGGAGAGGAAGAGTGAGAAGAAGAAGAAGAAAAAGGAAAAAGAAAAAAGAAATGGAAAAGAAAAAAGGAAAAAGAAATGGAAAAGGAAATAGAAAATAGAAAAAAAATCTTCCAAATATATCTACAGTAATTATTTTTCGCTACAGTAATGCTACAATACTGTTTTTGAAATACAACTCCAAAAACACCTAATCCAAACGGACCCTTAGTTGTTCGATTCTATTATTTTGATCAAGTTATTTAGTACTTTGGCTTTTATAATCATGATTAACTGGCCATTAATTGTGATCATCTTAAGGTGTTAAGTTTGCAATGAGAATTGAAATTTGACACTAGTTCATGAGGTGCTAAACCTAGGTAGTCACTCACAAGTGTAGAGGAGCGCCTTTGTGGTTTTAGTGATTTAATTCATGTAATTTCATAGAGCAAATGAACTTGTAGTAATTTCATAACCACAAGTGTAGGTATGGTTTAGTTATAAATATAGTTGATTCATTATGAAAGTATGTTTTACATGCATTAGGAAATTACACCATGCTCAGCCAAAATAATAACATTAATTCAACCGGTAGTTTCATTTGCAAGAGTAGTAAGGAATTCCATAACTCTAGGAGTTTTTATTTGCTATTTTTACTTATTTTATTTCATGTTTGTAGTTTAAATTTACTTATTTACTTGTGATAGTCTAAATAATAGAGGAATTTGAAAACCACCGGTACTTGACAATCTTCCCTGTGGGATCGACACCTAATATACTCTATACTTAATAAACGATCTGTATACTTGCAGTAAACGGAGTGTTTAGGTTTTATAATTAAAATTTGATGTATAGTAAAACCTCGTCAACAATAATATCCAGCTAACCCCAAGAAACTTCAAACTTCCGTTGGATTTTCAGGTTGCTTCTAATTCGACACTGCTTCCACCTTAGTTGGGTCTACAGTAATTCTATCTTTGGAAATGATATGGCCTAGAAAGGTCACTTCCTCTAATCAGAATTCACACTTAGTAAACTTGGCATACAACCGGTGTTCTCTCAGGATTTGTAATACTATCTTCAAATGTTGTTCATAATTCTTTCGAGTCTTAGAATGCACTAGAATATCATCAATGAACACCACTATGAACTGGTCCAAATACGGCTTAAAAACTCGATGCATTAAATCCATAAATGCTATAGGTGCATTAGTCAAGTCAAAGGGCATCACTGCAAATTGAAAATGTCCATATCTCGAGTTAAAAGTTGTCTTGGGTATATCCTCCTCTTGGATTCTCAATTGATAGTAGCCCTGCCTAAGATCCAATTTAGAGTATACTACTGCTCCTTGCAACTAATCGAAAAGTTCATCTATGTGCGATAAAAGATACTTGTTCTTAATAGTGACATCAGTCAAATCTCGATAGTCTATACACAATCTCAAATTTCCATCCTTCTTCTTAACGAATAACACAGAAACACCCCAAGGCGAGTTACTTTCCTTAATAGACCCTCGCTATAACAAATCTTGCAACTGAAATTTCAACTCTTTCAATTCAACTGGAGCCATTCTATAAGGCGTTTTGAAAATAGGTGCTGTCCTCGGAACCATGTCAATCTTAAAAGCTATTTCTCTCTCAGGTGGTAATGATCTAGTTCCTCAGGAAACATGTCGAGAAAATCTTTGACCACCGGCACGTTTTCCAATTTCAACTCATCCCCAAGAATATTTATAAGAAAAGCTAAGAACATTGGGCTCCTTTACTCAACAATTTCCTAACTCGTATCCCTGAAATAAGAGTCGAAGATGCTAATCTACCCCTTACATCTAGCCTTAAAGTTGGTTCTCTCGGAACATGTAACTCCACTTTTTCATCTTACAATCAAGTTGAACATGATAACGGGTTAACCAATCCATCCTAAAATAACGTTATAACCTCTAACTGCCAAGCACATAAGATCTACCAATAATTTTCGCTCTCCAACCCATACTTCACAATTCCTATAAACGGAACTAGATATCAAACTTTGGTTCCCAGTAGGCGTTCTAACCTTCAAATCGTACGTTAGACTATCAGACCTAACTTCTATGCCCTTTATAAATGTAGGGTTAACAAAAGAGTGGGTCGCACCAAGATCAATTAAAACCCTAGTTAGACGATAAAATATAGGGATCGTACCTTCTATAACCTCAGTAGGATCAGGAATCTGATACTGGTTCATAGCATAAACCCTAGCAGGTACTCTTGATCGATTATCTCCCACACTCGATTGTTTGGAAATCGGTTTAGCAGTTTGCTGAGAACTTCCCCTGGCACGGCGTACCGTCAGACAATTAGCAATCTGATGCTCGACACTTCCACAATTCATACACTTCCCAGCGTTCCTTCAGCAATCATTTTCCACATGATTTGGTTTACCACAAAATCCACAACCTACGTAAGGTGTCGAAACAGAACCTCCTTGCGAGACATTCCTGGATTGACCACGCCTACTCGAAACTCCTCTAGCTATAGCCCCTCTTAATGCCCCAACAATCCTCACTCCTCCCATACCCCTTCCAATCTTAGGGGTTGACACATTCTTATCCAGTGACCCCCAATCCGCTACCACTTGAAGCACTTCTCTTTTTGGCATGAAAGGCTTTCACTTGAAGTCTCGCACTCTCAACTGTTTAAACCTTTTCCAAGGCCTTAATAAAAGTGTTCATTTGGGCTGTAGCTAAGACCTATTTGAATCTCTACATTTAACCCTTGCACAAATCGTCTTATCCTTTTTCGATCTGGAGCAAAATTGGAAAGTTTGGTAAACTAGGTTTCGTAATCAGCTACGCTCGTGGATTCCTACCTCAATCTTATAAAGTCATCTCTCTTCTCTTGAATCATAGGTGGCAGAAATTTCGTCAAATTCCCTTTTAAAATTCTCCCAAGTCCACGGAGTTTGCTCTCTTTCCCACTTAGTCCTAATCACAATCCACTAAGCCCGTGCCGCACTTTCAAATTGGAAAATGACGAAACTCACTCGCCTCTCCTCAGCATAGTTTAGGGCAGCAAAGATATCAGTCATTCTCTCAAACCAGTTCTCCGCCACTTCAAAATCGGTCCCTCCTAGGAATGTGGGTGGCACAAATTTAAGAAAGCATTTGAAGGCTTTATCCTCCCCATGTTTAGGGCCTCTAGGTTGGTTTTGAGATTCAGGGCCTTGATGATCGGCCAAATGCTCTAGAATGTCTGTTTCCCTATTGATGGCAATAGCCACCTGATCCCCATCTCCACCTCCTGGTTCTTGTTTCGGTCCCACCTCCGACAATCGATCACCCTCAAAGGGTTGGGGCTGTCTACACCTGCGCCCTCACCCTCAACCACATCCGCGACCACGAGCGTCCATGAACTTAGTTATGTTTAAATGCACAAATGAAAAAAATTCAAACATATAAGCTAACAATGGAAACAGTGAAAATAACATCAACTAGCATACATATACATTTCATAGTTCATAGACAAATTAACAAGTCATGGGGTAATTACAAAATACGTAGTACACATGTGCCACCAAAATACAAGTAGCAAGTCATTTAAAGTTACAGGCCTTACAAGCCTCACTCCAGCTAACCCTTAACAAAAATAAAACAGAAGATCAGAATCCTAATCTAGCTCGATACCGAGCCATTAGTCGGAGCCCCCTCAGATGGGTCCTCCTCAAATGGGTCCTCCTCCTGCTTCGCACTCATAGCCCTATCTACCACCTTCTCAACCAACATCGCAGTTTGTGCTAAGATAGTCAATCGAGCATTAGCCCTCCGAAACTGATCACGAGCAGCATTAGCCCTATTCCGTTCGGCCGTCACCGTCTCCTCAAGTCCTTGAATCCTAGCATTCCGAGTCTCCACAGCGGCTCTCAATTCTTCAACCTCTTCCTGGAGTACCCTATTATCATGTAACAACTGCCTACGCTCTATGTCCACCAGACAGGACCAAATCATTAGGGTATAAGAATTGCTCCCTACATGCACAACGTGGAAATCCTATGAACAGGGGAGTACCAAACACTAGGCCCCCCAGTCACCCGATACCTGATAGATCGAGGGGTTCTCACATCACCATTGTTCCCGTTCTCCATTTCCTACAAAAAAACTACAAAACCCAGGGTTAGAAACTTACTGTCACTCGTCCACTCAAAGTATCTAACTTAAAGTGTAACAAGGATTTTTTTTTTGACTCTACATTCAAAACTTAAGTCCCTTAACTTTCTCAAATAGATCTCTAACCTACGCTCTGATACCAATTGTGATGACCCCACCTCCCCCTACGACGAACCAGAGGGTTCGGCGGCCGCCTACCCAACTTTCGTCAGGACTACTAGCAAACCAAAAGTATAATTACTAACATTCCCCACTAAAACCATAATATAAGACAATCAGTATTTACAACTTATTCTTACAAAAGTAATTCTCAAAGTACCTCACCTAAAAATTACATTAACTTCAAGCTTCACAAGTACAATTACATTCAGTTTTCACAATTTCAAAAGAATTAAGCTTATACAAAAGTGAGGATTCCTACAAAATAAAGTCTCTCAACCACCGAACTCCGTCTCAAAATCCGTTAAGGAATTCAAATTTAAAAGGGTGAGCAAAGTCAAGTGAGGTCAAGAAAGCATGCACGCAGGCAAGTCAAAGTGAAATTTTAACAATTAAACCAATCAAGAAAGTAGAACCGACAATATTTCACGTAGAGCAAATAGACAACACAATATAAAAGGATACAAGTAGACACGGGAGGTAGCGGTGACTACCGTTCTCAAAGATGTAGCACGTACCTCTGCTCCAAATTTTTGCATTTACCACAATCACAACTGGTCCGCTTCACGAGTTCCAACCTCTAATCAAAAATATCGACACTCCGTCAACCACACTCTCACAACCCGTAGATATCACTTGACCCTCACGAGTCTACTTACATCTCCTGTACTGAACCCGCTCGTCAAACAATCGATAGTCGGTAATACTCGAGTATACCTTGGTCGGTGAGCGCACTCCAACCAATAGAAAAATATCAAGATCCATGATTTACCAATCCCTCGACCGAACCCCTATTGCAGGGTCGAAATGAAAGGATCCCCGATGGGGTTTGGGCATCCTACAATTTCAATAGCAATAAACAAGCATTACAAGTATTCAAGTAACGATCATTCAAATACATTAGAGCAACAATTCCAATTCAATTAAGGCGAGTGCGATAAAGTACACGCTCGCCAAATCAATTCATAACATGCTTCACATAACACTTGCATCAAATTAAACATAATTAACAAGCACTTGAACACTCACCAATAAGCAAACAAGAGCAAGTTTAGATTTCCAAATCAGGTCACCCTCGAAATCGCCTTGATCACCTGAGCAAAATATAGCTATCAACTAGAATCCAAACCTATATCCGTCACACTTCAATTCTACCAAGACAGGTCATGCCACAGTTTCTCACTCTGCCCATAACTAAAGCTATACACGTCAAAAATGGACATGATTTAAGGTGTTGGAAACTAGACTCGATGTACTCAAAATCATTAGAAGACTTCGCTTTCAAATTCATTTTGCAAGATAAGTCAAATCAAGCCGCAAGATTCAGCAGATGTCAAAATGCAGGGTTAGTAGTTTGCAAAATTAGTCGACTTCCCGGAATTACTGCAACTTGTAGAAAATGAACTAGCATGCAAATTTTATATCATTGGAAAGCTCTTGAAGTCTAGTTTCAAATGCTACAAGCGGCATTTGATTTTGACCCCTACACAAGAAAATACACTCTGTTTAGTGAAAGCTATAAGTCTGCCTTGACAGTCCATTTTCCAGATTGCAAAGTGAAATTGCGTGCCCCATTTGGCCAACAAAAATTCATGGAAAAATTACCAAATTTTCTACACTTAATCTTTGCTATATAGACTAGGTTAGTGACGAATTTTAGCAAAAAATTTTCATGAAAAGTCAGAGTTTAAGGGTGACAAACAGCTCCCCTGTTTCGGCACAACAAACTGCAGCACACAAACTTTCTTTTGAAGTTTAAAACCCACAAAAACTACCCCCATTTCTTTCCACATTTGACACCAAGTTTCTAACAATGATTCTTGTATAAATGGTGACCAAAATACATCAAAAATTTTGACAAAAAAAGGCCTAAACAGCAGTTGAACCAGACCGATAGTTAAACAGAAAAAAAAATTCAGGTTTTGTTTCTTCACTTCATGCAATTTTAATAGAACCAAATGAAGGGATTTTTGAAAGAGAATTTACACACACAAAGCGCATCATATCAGCTCCCAATCCAGTAGCAAGGCCACGAAATTCTTGAGGCAAAACAGGGGAGAAAATTTCTATAAAAATTTGGGCAGCATCACTCCTCTCTCACCAGATTTTTCTCCTAACTTTCATACACCAAAACTAATCTAAAATCCATCACCATAACACAACAACAACAACAACATCAACAACCACAACCGAATCTAGTGGGAGTCCAAGAGAATCAACCAAAATCACAAGAATGAAATCAATGAATCAATGATGCTTCATACCACAAGATGGATGACCAAAAGAACATGATTTAGAAAGAACAAGTTATCTCTTCTTTCAAGAGCAAGAACCCTAAGATAAAGGTTGTTTAGGAGTCTCCAAAATCACCAATTTTCCCCCTCCTAAACTCATATTCCTCTAGAGTTGATGGCCTCCAAATTGCAACAGAAGAAGTGAAAGATCAAGCAAGTTTCTTGGCCAAATTTGCAAGAAGTGGAAGTTGCTTTATTGAGAGCTAAAGAAGAAGAAGAGGCCGGCCAAGAGGAAATGGAGGAGAGAGGGAGTGTGTTTGAATTTTGAGTGTTGGTGATAGGAAAGGAAAAAGTGAAAGACAAGGATATGTGACATAAAGTTAGGCCACTTTATGTCGTGTTGAAATCAATTCGTACTAGTGTCGCGACACGACACCGACGACTCCGATTCCTCTCACTTGTATACCCTGAACACAAAACTTAACGCTAACAACCTATGTCTAATGGTCAACCCTAAACTCGAACGTAAAATTTTAAACACTCATGCAATACAAGAAATGAAAGAACTTAAATGTGTGTGACAAATTTTGAAAATTTTCATGTCGATGCAATTGACATATAATAATTATATAAGATAAAATAAAATAAATTAAAATGATATGAAAATTAGCAAAATAAAGTAAAAATGATATTATGGGTCCTCACAAGATGAATAGTGGAGCTCCAGTAGCGTTGTGCTTGATCTCAAACGCGATGAATGCCCAAACTACTCAAGTTCAATCTTGACTCGATCAAGCAAGAGAACTTGTAACTCGACTCAATTCACGAGGACAACAGAAAAACTCAAACTTGACTCAACTAGATTCAATCCTATTCTCAACATTATCAAGTTTGAATACTCAAATTTTGCTAAAATTTAAATAAGTAATAGTCATTTCATAATTGAAATAAATATATTATATAAATAATAGAACTACTTGATTAGGCTCGCCTAATTGTTCAAGCTCAAGCTCGAACGTGGTCAACCCGAGTTCGAGTCGAGCATTGCTCATAAGTGGTTTTGCTCGATAGCACCCCTAGTAGTAGCACATCTTATTTACAAAACTTAGCTATATATGTTTTAAGCCAAACTTGTATATTAATTACCTAGTCCTTGTTGGAATTTCTGGTTTTCTCAATTGGTTGACATATTTACTTTAGTGTTTTTTGTATTGTTTAGAAATGCAAAGGAAGAAACTATGACTCTATTGATTTTGAGGAGTTCGGTACAAATGAGACTTGAATTTTACAAGAAGAATGCTATCCAAAGCAACTCGCAAAATGGTAAGCAACTAGATACCTTAACTTGCGCAATGTATTTATTTAATTATTGCTACATGTGAGTTAAAGTGGTGTATCTTTTGTTTTGCTTTTGTAGATGAAACTCTAAATCTGGATGAAGTCGATGGTGGTAATGAAGATGATACCAATAATGAAAACAATGCTAGAAGAAATGAACTCAATCAAGACTGCGTGGATGTTCCAACTCATGGTGGCTAGAATTTGATAGTACCTGGAAACCATGGAGATTGTTGTTTGTTGAATTTGGTGTCATCGTTTTTCTTACTTAATGACTAGAATCTAAAAGCTGCAAGTCTGGAACTCTTCTTTTATGTTAATGGATAAACTGGAAGGCTAAAGCTCTTTTATTTTATTTTGTAACATTTGTGACGTGCTATGTCATTTTGATTTGGAGATGAAGCAATGCAAATTTGAACAATTGCAGTTTACTAGAGTGTTTGACCTAAGAGTCCCCGAGAGTAGTTTTTATTTTTTGATATCCTAAACCCTCTAATGGGATATCAGTACACTAAAACGAAATATACAGTACAGCCAGTGCGGGCTTTACAAATAAAAGCTCATCAAACTCTTGTTGAAGAGCAGATGACACGCTTGAAATTTCTCAATCCAGAACCGGAATAAATGATGATCTTGAGTTGTTTTGGTGAAGTCCAATAGATAGGCAATTGAAACTCTACTGATTTGGAATAAATTGGTGAAGTTGAGTATAGATATGCTTGAAAAATCACCACGATGCAGTTCCACTTAGTATCATGTGTCATGGAAGCTATACTTTTTGAGCCTTGACCCCCATACGAGCGCTTACGGCCACACTCAATTACAGAAAAAAAACACAACTAATTGAATATCTGAATTGCGATTTAAAACCAGCGCTGCAAAATGGATTTACCTACAAACTGTTGTAGGCATTGAGGTAAATGATACAAGTTATCACTTTTTCTTCCCTGCTTTACCTTCCTTTCTTCTTATTACCTCGTCAGCATATTTTACACCCTTACCTTTATATGGCTCTGGCGGCCTCCACTTCCTAACTGAAGCAGCAAATTGACCAATAGCAGATTTGTCATAACCACTCACAATAATTCTGGTATTATCTTCAACTTTCACTTGCAGGCCATCGGAGATTGTCATCCTGACTGGATGAGAGAATCCAAGACTAAGTACTATATCTTTCCCTTCAATTGCTGCACGATAACCCACACCTACCAATTGGAGCCTTTTCTCAAATCCTTTTGACACACCTACTACCATGTTGTCAGTAAGAGTCCTGACAAATGAAGTTCAAAACATCATATCGTTAGAAAGATTGAAAAAATTGTAGATAAGGCATTTCACATAACAAGTCTTCTACTTTTTCACTCAATGCAATACCTGACGAAGAAATAGATGTTATGGCCTCAAACCATCTCCAATATGCAAATTTCAAGAAACAAGTTCAGGAGAAGATCCACATTTTACATTAAGATGGCTGAGTGCATACTTGGACCACAGCTGTTTGAATGTTAGCAACAAACACAAAACCATGACATGCAATTAAAACTATTAACCCTCTTAAAGCTTTCTAATAGCCTTGACATCTTAACAGAGTCAGTAAACCAACATTCACGCAATTAAAACTATTAACCCTCTTAAAGCTTTCTAATAGCCTTGAAATCTTAACAGAGTCAGTAAACCAACTTTCACACATTATACTTCGTGCGAGGGACAGAACTGAAGCCCAAGCAGTTCCTATAGGCAGAATTCTTTATGGTAGCTTCTCCCTTGTTCTTCCTTTTTAAGACTCCATTTCCATTTCCATGGTCCCAGGTTTACTACTGCTCTTCCCTTCTGGAAAAGAACCAGCTGCTACAACCTTGCTGAGAAAACAACCAGCTCCTCCTTTACCTCACTATTACCATCTTAAGGTCTAAAGTCATGTCTCATTCAACTTTCCAGAGAAATCTATATCACTCTTCAGGCAATCCCGACCATGCCACCAAGATTGAGACTCATGAGAACCCTCCTTTCATTCTTGTGAACAAAACCATGACAGAACCATGAATTTCTCAATGAAAACACTTGAAAATAAAAATCTGATGTAATTAAACTCAAAATATCATGTTCCAAGCTTTATGAAACCAAAGCAGTGTTTGATGACAGAACCATGAATTTCTTCTTCATGAAATCAAATACTACTCGTAAGAAGAAATTCATGGTTTTATACCCTAACCAAACGACCGAAATTCAGAAAATCTAAATCAAAATAAATGACTGCATTAATAATAAATTGAAATAAAGATTGGTTCAGACTTAAACCAACTCCCAAGTAGGCTTGTCTCCTAAAGCATGCCAAACCAAACTCTGGGCTCTGAAAACATCCTTGACGCGCCTGTTATAAACTTCTGCTGCTTACAGTATGGTTTTATGGTGTTGAAGATGGATTCGAGATGGTCTGTATTAAGCTTGATGAAAAAGGGCTGTTGATTTGGACAAGTATTCGTAACTTTGAATCCTGTATAATCGTTCTTCTTGTGAAAACATGTATTTCTGATCAAGCATTTTTCTCAAGAGTTACAGAGCTAGCTTTGATTAGCACATTGAAACTCTTTAAAATCATGTATTGAGCCAATTATGCTCCAAGTGTTTAAACAGCACATTACTCTTATGGTAAATGAATCTCTGGAATACCTTCTCTATATGTATAAACTATAAAGGATGTCCAGTAATAAACACCACTGAATTGAAAGCAGGTTAACCTAAGAAACTTCCATTTTTACAGCACCATAAAGGATTATTTGTTTAGTGCAATTCATGGTTTTGAATATGGACATATCAGCGTTTATTGTGAATAGAGCAACTTGTGTTTTTCAAAAGCCTAAGAGTAGTACAACAGCCTTGCCCAATACATCAGACATTCTTATTGGGAAGATTATCAACAACAAGCAAGCCATACAAAATTACCTTTTTTGTGATCTATATGCCCAACTCTCCAAACTTTCACCAATAATTCTAAATTATTCACACGAACACTTAGTGCCACCCACCTTAGCCGATGGTGAAGAAATGAGGACTAGAACATTCAGAAAGCCTATTACCATTAGGATCCATTGCTAGAAATTAGGATTTTTAAAAAGACGGCATACTAATAATCATTGTTTTCCTCAATTGGCAAAGGATCAAAATACTCCTAAGGAACCATATAGTCAGCATAAATGTACCATTTAGTGAAACAATTTTAAACAACTGCTTGCTTTCCTATGAAAACAAAACATAGGACATTATGAATCATCAGCAACAAGAAAGACAAGCTTCAAGATGCTCCTGCATCAGCATTTCAGATAGACTATAAAACGCTTATGAGTCACAAGCAGATTTAATTTCAGATTCATGAGGAATACACAGAGAGGAACTTATAAATATTTGAATGGATACAATGAAAGCTGTAGGTCATAAATAAGACGCAAATGACTTTGCATGTGGAAAGTAGGGGTAAGAAGTATGTTGTTGGAACTTGAGCCTGACACTGCTGCTGTAAGAAATATTAGTAGTTGAACTTTTTGGGTTCTACTAGGACTCAGGATTTTCTTGAGGAAAAAAATAATAATAATAAATAAAAAGATCCATTTGCTGGAAATAAGTGTTTCAAACTGGTAATATAGCAAACTCAGAAGAAGCGGCAGAAAACAAAATTTGTGACAAGAAACGCTCATCAGCAAACTGTTTGCTGAAGATGGAGAATCATTCAAGGAAACACCCAAACTGAGATAATCATTCTTGCCAATTGTCTCCTCCTTCAGCACCATCAACAAAACCCCCAAATTTCCAACAAGAACAACAGGCCCATAGTCTTCATTTCTCTGCTGACTTGAATCCCTCATCTCTCACTTCTCTCGTTGTCCCTTCCACCTTTAATAAAACAAATAAAATCAAGAACAGTTTTTTGAACTAGTATCTAATTCCCTTAGTCAACCGACAAGATAGCTGGGTGTCTATTATTATCCTTGACCCAGCTTTTCTTTTCACCTCGCCAAATCTAGGTTCCAAAAAGGGCATGTTGGCATTTTGCTCAGTTTACTTGGAATGTAGTGTCTTTAAGTTAAAAAAAAGGACCCAAAAACATTTTATTTTATAGTACAACGGCAAACTTCCGTTCAGAAAATTTGATATTACAGTAGTATGGAAGAGTATTAGGAGAACTGAATGGTATCAGTTTATAGACTAACTCATAAATCAGATCAGACTGACAAATAAAATAGAAAAAGAATGAGCAAATTTTCTACCTGAATAAACCATGCATTTGATTGGCTCTTCTAGTGTCTATGGACTTTCTGACTCTAAGAAGACCAGAGTCATCCCTCTGGAGTAATATCTCTTTCGGATAAGTAAGAGCAAGCTCCCCAAGAGGACCCTTGACTTTCAAATCTTGGCCGTCAATTGTTAAGGAAACATTTGAAGGCACTTCAATCGGCTGCTTTCCAATTCTTGATTCTTTACATTCCACAATTGTCCTCCTTTTCACAAACTTAGCATGTTGATGTCCCACAACAGCAATATGGGGGACACCCATTCCAGTGAAAGAAGATTTCAAATTGCTATATGAATAGAAGAGTGAAAAAAGTCATAAAAAATCATCAAATTCACTCATTATCATCATGTAATTCAGTCAGAAGTAGCAATGAAGCAATAGAATAGGAAGGTCCACAAACACTTGATGAAGCATTCACCAATTGCAGTACATACAGTGTTACATTAGAGAATTGCACCCATTATTTTACCAGGTTGATGAGGAAGCACCAAGTGACATAGCCATTTGTTGACTGGACAGGGGAATGTTTGCTGCTGTTGCTCTTGTTTTTCTTGTTGTCACTCAACTCGTAGGGTTACTTTTGTGCATCTATAAATCCAAATATAAATACAATAAATTCAAATATCGATTCCAAAGAAATTAAATACTAGAGCACAGAAATGATATAATACTATCGTAAGTGATGCAAAAGCTAGCCCAGACAATAAATGGAAAATTCAAAGGCGAACAAAGAAGAGAAGCAAAATTAGAAATAGAAAATATACAAAATAACGACTAAATATTCATAAATGGGGTAAAGGTCAACCCAAGAAGATACATGTGCAAAAGCGCACCCACGCTAACTCAAAGTTCTGTTTGACCCCCTCTTCCAGAAACAACAAATAGAAATAAAAATAGTTTTAAAAATGGTTTTCTGGTTTTTGTTTTTATAACAGACTAATTAAAAAAAAAAAAAAAGAACTAAACAACAACTAGAAGAGGAAGAAAGAGCCCAAGATGGCTGGAAATGCAATAGTTCATGGGCCCACTAATGGTCTAGGAAAGGGTTTTCCAAATGTACGAGTTGCCTTTCACTCTTACTATCAGATTCTGGGTGCATCTAGCAACTTTGACTTTGAAGATAAGCCAAATGAGTCATTTGAAAAAAATAAAATAAGTACTTCAGCAATAAAATAAATGGATTTATATTTCACAAAAAAATGATGATAATAATAATAAGAGAGAGAGAGAGAGAGAGTTACAAATAAGAAAGAGTCAGAGCAAAACCTTATTGTACTGGCTCACAGGCAGAGAAGAATATGGGGGGGAAAAAAGGAAATTTAATATCTCCTTTTCTGAAAAGAAATATCTTCTTTTTACCCATTGCCCAATAGAACACTTAAAGGTTTTGTCATGGCTCTTATGCGTGATTTTTATGTATTTTAACCAAGAAAATTGACAGAATGGCTCAATTGGTCATTTAGTGCATAGTGTAATGAGCCAGATGAAAATTTAATTTTGCTAGAACTTAGTGACTAAACAAATAAAAATGCTGAAAGTTTATTTATTTATTATTATTTTTTTCTTTATGTTAGCTGGCAGGGGCACCAGAAGCCCTCCTTGCATACACATCACACTGATTCTCTCAAATCGTCCTTTTTCATTTCGTTCTTGGATGAGGCATTTCCACAAGCAGGTTCACGACATAGACCAAAGCACGCCTTACCCATCCCAGAAACTATAAGAAGGAGGGCAACGATAAATAGAAAACCTACAAGAATTCATTATTTTACCTGTATTGGAAACTATAAGGAGGAAATTAAAGATAGGAACAGAGAGTAGTCAATCTCAAAACATAACCGCACAAAATTGGCAAAACAAGGGGCATCCACAGAAAGAAAGGATGCAAAAGGAAAACCAACAACCAGTCAATGATTTCACATACAAGGAGAAGGAAACTTAAAAGAAGAAAAGAAGGATAGGGACAAATTGGAGCTTTACAATGCTTTTTGTATCGGGCAGCGGAGGTAGCTGGCTCTAGTCAGCGACGACAACAGCGTCCTCTCCTCCTATCCCCTACTTCTTTTCTTTCCGCGTAAAATGCTGTCGTGAAGGGTTGGGTGCTGGAGGTTTGAAGACGATGATAGGTTGGGAAGGCAGGAGGAGGGAGGATGCTGATGGAAAGCGGAGTGAGGGATTGAGTTGTGTGAGTGATAGTAATGAATTTGGCAGGGACGGCACGGATAAGGTTTGCGTAGCACGGCTCACGGCAACTTGGTGAGTTGTGCTGGAGGTTTGGTTATTATAATGCGAAAACTCCCCCATGCATGTTTGATTGGCTTGGAAGTGAAATTGTTGTGTTCAATTTTATCAACTTAATTTGAAACCCAAATGATGGGTAAGGTGAAGAATGATAGACGGTAATATTAAACCTGTCTATAATTCATTTTGAATGATTACCATAGAGCTATACTGTCAAACAGTAGCTACAGATATCATTCCTGCCCTGCTCCAATTTTATGTGAGATTGACTGGTCATGCCAAATCAGTGACACGAGCCAATGCAACAGCAAAGTCAAAAAATCCATCCGTCATGAGCATGGCTTTAGTGCAAAACAACTTTTAAGGGTTGCTTTGTCAACGAATTCTTGTGACCAGATATCACTTTACGTCAACATGATAACCAATATATATATATATATATATATATATATGTACATATAGAATTTAGGATCAATACTCAAGTTTTTTTTTTTTTTTCGCCACTACACATTCTTTGTAAGTCGTGTATCAGATTCTCGTGTTTCACTGTCAGAAAAGCATTACATCATTGGGGAAGTAGTCATTATTCAATGTCACCACAAAACCAGATTTCATTTTGTCATGGTAGGATTTCTAGCGAGAAGCATAAAGCGATTTTGAACTGTAGACATCCATTCTGATGAATTTTAAGCAAGAGAATTACAAACTGCTGCAATCAACTAGCTGCAACAGTTATGTTAAAGATGACACAACTTCTATTGCACTACCAAGTGGCCACGCCGCTTCAACAAAAGAATTTTTGTACTCGACCTTTTTCACCAATGTAATCTCCTGCCAAGGATCAAGGCCTGCTTGATAGAAAAACGAAACCCATGAGCATTGACTGTTCAGTATTATAGGATGCCAATGGACATTAAGGTAGACTTGAATAAGTAAATCGCACCAAACCCATCTACAAGCAAGGTGAACTGATACACAAGATCCATGCACAAGTACGGTAGGTTATCAGGCTCCACACCAGAATAGGTAGATTTCGCATCTTCAAGTTTGGTTTGACAAGCACGCTTAGCAGCTTCCTTAAAATCAACCGGATGAACTTTTGCTAAATGAACATCCGGATCAACAAAACCAGCCTATGAGGAGATGTTAACACAGTCAACATGGTGATATAGTGACACAAAGGTGGGGCACAAATTTTCACTGATTACTAGAAGACCAATTATTCTGAATTGCATAATCTTTCAGAAATTTTTACACAGTGGATACATACCTCAGCAGCTCTGTCGAAGAAAAATGATGCGACAAATAGATTCTTCTGACCATCCCCACCTCCACCATTCCAGACCCCTCCAAATGTGCATTTCATGTGGGTACACGTTGAATCATTTACTTTGAGAGCTTTAAGAGCTATTTCCCTACATCCATCCAAACTGGAACCAGATGGCGAAGCTGATGATGGATATTCTTTCCCTCCATATTTGTAAGACCCTACAAAGGAACAACTCATAGTTAGTACCTGAACATTAGTGTCAGTAATTATACCTCACAAGAAGAGGGTTTTCTTTGCCTAGCAACATTAACTATTGACGCCTAGCAGAAAACTGAAGCCAACGCATGCTGAATGGAAATTGCAGATTAGTTAATTATGTAGATACGAACAAGCAAGAGCAACATACCTTTTCTTATGATCTGGCATAGAAGTTTTTCAAAGGGTTAATCGCACTTTATCCCCTTTAGGTTTGAGCTATTTCTCACTTTATCCCCCAACGTTTTGTTTTCCTCAGTTTATCCCCTCTGTTAATCCAACTAAGCAAATTGACCGTTAACAATTTCAACATGCCAAAAATGCCACCGTTTGATTTTTTGATGATCAAAATGCCATTTGGTCTGTTATAAAAGGGATCCTACCTGATATTTTTCTTCCAAGCATCAGCATTTTTTCTCCTTCATTTTAGTCTAATACTGCTTTAAATTTTTCAATTTTTCTTTTTGATTGCTAGTATCATCTACATGTAATATGATTATCAATTCCGTTACTTGAAGAATTTTGTGACATTTTTTCTGAGTTGACAAAGAAAAATTTGAGGCGGTGTTAGACTAAAATGAAGGAGAAAAAATGCTGATGTTTGGAAACAAGTATTTGGTAGGATCCCTTTTATAACTGACCAAAGGGCATTTTGGTCATCAAAAAATCAAACGGTTATTGTGAAGGGCATTTTTGACATGTTGAAATTGTTAACGGTCAATCTGCGTAGTTGGACTAACAGAGGGGATAAACTGAAGAAAATAAAATGTTGGGGGGTAAAGTGAGAAACAGCCTAAACCTAAAGAGGATAAAGTGCGATTAACCCTTTTTCAAATTGCAAAACCTATCAATTCCCTCCGACCTAACTGGAAAAGAACTAAAAATGCGCTTTGACATGTAAACAAAAGATACCAAAAATTTGAGGTTCCAACTTTTCAAAATTTCTGTACAAAAGGGAAATGCTACATCTAGTACCATTTTGATATTAAAATTAAAAATTATGCCTAGTTGACCATGCAAAATTCCAAGGAAGCAGTTATTTAACGCAAGGTTCAGGTCTCTAGACTAAGCCCAGCACGCCAAAACGCACCTAATAGCAAAGGCTAGATGATCTTATGGAGGAAGATAATGATAGAAACAACAAAGCATGAGTAGCAATGCATCACCATGCTCCCTTGTAATCCATTACAATTCTTAAGAATGAATGCCACTTTTCGAAATGCGGTATTTGAATTTCACTTCCACTCTACTAAAAATTTGGGTGCCCAGCAACTTAGCCAATTGGGAACTTAACCATCATATCCACAAATCCTTTTTTCTCGTCATTATATACCATTGTTCTCCATAAAAGCTGCCTATTCTTTCCCAGTCTTGTCTAATTTCACATCGAATGTAACTAACATGCTGAAGCACATAGGAATGCCATGAAAGAAGAAGACAAAACAAATGAAGAGAAAACACTTCCAACAAGGAATCAGGCCTAGAGACATACCATCAAATCCTGCCAAGACGCATGGATTGCTGGATTCCTCACCAGCCTTTAATATCTCAGCACGAGCTGCTAGTAAGCCATAGTGCAAGTAACTGTATATGAGATCCAATAAAAATAAATAAAAGAGATGAATCTAAAGAAGAGGTGTAAAGTAATAAAATAAAGAGCAGCACATAATCTAAAATCAAAATATCTGAAGTTTACTTTTAACTAACTGGTCAACACAACAGAGGGCCCTATCCCAATGAAAGGTGCCAGAAAATTATATGCTACAGATCATTGGCCAAGCATAAGCCATACCTGTGCACATAAAGGTAATATTTTGTCCCCTTCAGATACATTTCCTGGACATAGGCATCCTCTCCATCTGATAATGTTGGAGCCTTTGCAGCATCTGACTCTGAGATAGCATAAGCCATTTGTACAGATCCACCACCAAGATCCACCACGCCAAAGTGTGAGAATATTTCTTTCCCAATTTCCCTGAGAGATAGTTGATGGTCACCTGCATAGGCACAGAATAGTTCAAAAGCAGGCCTAAATCCTTCCCGGTGTACTTTCTCTTTGAAGGTATACATAATTTTGGCTCATGACAAGCAAGTTCACGCAATCTTTAGTTAACTCCTTCAAGGAAGCTCAGGAATTGAAACCAGGCTCAGAAAATCTGGTAAACAACACTATGACAGCCTTACTAAAGAGCTGAAATGCCAGGCATCTTTTCTTGCCACACAAAAGCTGCAGCAGTATTGTAATAGCAAACTAAGGCACAAGAACAAGCTTTCTTACAGAATGAGATAACCCAAGTCCAGCTTACTAGAGCAAAATGTTAACAAAGTAAAAAGGTTGCTTCAGTTGTGATGCAAAGCCTTTGGGTACATTTGAAAAAGCTTTGATCATCGTCTGGGAAATAATTTATATCAGAATAAAGTTAATGCCAGTTTTCTTTGCTTTTCCTTGCTGTTGTGGACATATTACTTGCCTAATCTGCTAAAACTCTTAGAAATTGAAATTGTTTGAGTATCAATCATGAGATATATAATCAAGTCATGATTTTTAGTGGCTAAGAAAGCCACAATGAAGTTTTTATGTAACCTGACACTTAATTTGCAGTCATTGTTATAAGGAATAGGAAGTTAAAATACTTTATCGTTCTGCGAAATGTTCTTCTCTACACCAAAAAATTCCTGGTTGTCTGTAGACACATAGGGCTCGTTCTCAGCTGATTATTTTAACGATTATAGATTCTGATTTTGGATAATCAGTTTTTATGATGTTCTCAATCGCTTTTGCATTCTAATTATAGCTATTTTAATGACCAAAGAAGCTAAAATCTATAATCAGCTAAAGAGTAGCTTTTGCTGATTCAATAATCAGTTTCTACAATCAGATTTTGTAAAATCTAAAGCAACCGAGAACAAGGCCATAGCATAACTAAATTAAGCTTTAAAATTATACAAATTGGCTCCAATAATAGACATGGCATAAAAAAATTGATTTCTTCCATAAACAAAATGAGCCCTAGGCTTCAAGGGATCCTATGAATTCAAGGTAAAGAATGAGTTTTGCAAGCTAATAATCAACTTCAGCGATGATAAGAGAGAGTGGCAAATGAAGTTGCATGAATACATCATCATAGGGAAAAAAGAATCAACTAAGGAATACAACGTACCCACTGATAAGCACCTTCCTGATTGCCATCAATAACTGTGACCCAATCTGGCTTTGACATGAGGCTGCTTTTGTTCTTTAAAAAGTCCCTAACCTGGAAGGGGAAATTCAGAAATTTACGGAAGAAACTTTAAAAATTATTAGTGCAAAAATGTTAGAGGAAAGCATTTTCTGAGAGACAAAGGCAGCAAGCAAAAATGCAAGCTTACGGCTTGTAAAATCCTGTCAGAGGCATCTCCTTCCAGTTGCCTTAGACCTGCAGTTGCCTATGTAGGCATCAGTATCAGCAACGCGATCGAGTTGTGTGCAAAGGACACAATCACAGCAAGGAAAAAGAGAAATGTTTTATTTACAGTCGACTATTGGAAATGGAGATACTCTTACCCCAACTCTGACGGGTGTTTTTTGACGCAATTCTGGGGGAACAACAGCTTCGGCCTTCTGGAGAAGCTCCTCTAAGGAATTGGCAGCAGCCTCCGGGTCATTCGCATGCGCACTGAGACCCGGTTTTCTCTGATAAATCATAACCGCAAGAAGTCAGTCCACTTTCAAACTAGAGCTAATAGCAGGAGGTTGTTTTAAGTCGTAGTAGTCATGTAGGTAAGGTAAACACACGCGATGCCGGTAGGTCGATGTAGAAAAGGCCAATTGCAACAAGTGGAAAATCGAAATTGGTGAAAATGTACTCACAGACAGAATGCCTAATTTACCTGTTCGAAAAGCTCAAGATCTTTACCGATGGGGACAAGATCCAGGTGGGAGTCAAAGCAGAAGACGTGAACCCGACTGCCAGAGCTGCCGGCGTCGAAGATGACAGCGTAGGAGCGGGCATTGGCATTGGCATTCATGGGTGAGAACTTGCGGGGAAGAGAATCGGAAGGGGAGCGGGCAGGCATTAGAAAGAGTACAGACGCGACGAGGAGAAGAGGGAGGGAAATGACGAGGAAGACACCTCGATACCTCTGGATCTTGTCCAAGAGGGAATGATAATAGTAATCAGGCTGCTGCTGCTGCCTGTTACGTTTTAGCATCTTCTCCATTGGAGTGGAGCTGCCGTCGCTGTTGTCCAGGTGGTGAGGCTGCTGCTGCTGCTGCTGCGACTGCGCATCCAAGAGCTCCGCGGCCGATGGAGACCGGTATCGGATCTGACCGTTTCCGCCCGCTGCCTGATTACCTTGCACCGACTCCAGCTCTTCCAATTCTTCTTCTTTTTTTTTTTTTTTTTTTGGGTTTCTTTTGATTAATTAAGGAGACGATGTATACTGGGGGGGAAAAAAATGATAACAATAACAATGACAATGCACTTCTGATCCTATCTCCTATGCCTATCCTCCTCCTCAATCTTCTATTCCTGAAGATGATTGACAATAAGAGTAGTACGTACTCTGGACTCCCCCAACAGGAAAGATTGCCACTTCCTTTCTCTCTTTGTATCAGATCAATCAACTGAATTCAGCAATGATTTGGAAGAGTCAGAGTTGGTACTCAATTTGATCGACGACTACTGGTGGTTTTCAAATACAAAATACCACTGTAGCAGCCAGGTCACCTCTGTATAGTATATAATTTATAGCCAGTTCAGCCGATGGATTTGATGAAATCGGCCTCCTCCTCTCACCCTCTCCCCCTCTCTCAGACAAAGTTGATTGGATCTGACGAGAGCGATCTTTCCTTCCTCCACAAACACTACCCACTTTACTTATACGTCACTGCTACACATTTTCAGGATGGATGTTAGTATGTTATACTGCTGATTGATTTTTTTTTTTTTCCCTTCTTTTTGGGTTAATGCGCAAATATCATGCAATTGCAAGCAACCACTCACAAATTTTCTACATTTCAAAATGGCCCTGCATTTCTCCATGACAATTGAGAACCCCTGCACAAATTAGTATGTTTTGATGGGTCCTCATGAAATAGGACCAGTAATGGAGCGGATTTGGTCTTTGTTTGGGTACTTTAACCCACTGGCACTCACCTCGTTGGCATCCCTATTCCCAAATTTGAAAGCCAGTTTTATTATAATTGGTTATGGAATATTTTCTTTGTTTGAGCATAATTGATTGATATCCATGATGTTCTTCTTTGGAATTAGAATTTTAAATTAGGAGCATTACAAATGTTCAAAATGATCAAATCTAGAAAAAATGGAATACTACCTCAATCACAAATCCATTTTAGAAAAATCGTACGGCAACATCCCAATTGCCGGAAAAAAAAAAAAAGGACCATAATCTGCATGCTTCATTTGCCACTGAGCTGAGCTGCACTCATCCCTCCATCTAACGGCTCCTTAGGCACAGGGCGGTACAAGTGATGAAGCTTATAAGACGCATTAAATAAAAACCGCAGCACACAACAACCCATCCGGCATTAACAACAGGGTTCCCTGGCAACCTATTCTAATTTTTTGACAAATAGTGAGACCATTGCACGTTGGCAAAACATGAAACTGCTGATCTATTTTCCTTGTGCTTTATGCTACATTACTGACAAGCCCATAACAAATGACTCTCTACCAAGGGAAACAATGCAATACTATCATCTATATCAAAACATAATGCAAGAATGGGCGAAAAGAAAAGACTAATGTATGAACTAAGAGAGCACATAACTAAACAATTACAATTGATATACAAAGATGCACACTTTTGAACAGAATAAACAAGGATTCGAAGTGTACATCAGAGTTCGGAAAGAATTGCAGGGATGTAGTGAGACAATTCTGCAGTTAGTGACTGAAACCCATTGACAAGCTGCGTGTGGAAGTCCTGGTCTTCCTCTCCAATCAATCTAAAATGCACCCGAATAGCTCGCTTGCAGACAGCCATAAATTCCAGGAGAGCAGCAATTAGTTGTTGTAATTCCTGTGAACGCAGTCTTGTTGCCGGCTCACCAGAAAGGAAAGCAGTACATACACTCAGAACTCCGCTGTTCACCTGTAAATGCATTGTTCGAGTTTAATAATGCAAGCAACTTAGAAGATCTTATTAGACCAAAAGCAAACAATACAATTAAGACAAGCATTCCTCTAGACAGAAAATCATGCCAGGAAGCGCCTGAAGCCAAGCACGTCAGAAAATTTTGAAAAGATTACAGTTAATCACAAAACAAAAGACACCAATGAATCAATCATTAAAAGTGCGGCCAAACTCACTTGAACAGCTACAGAGCCTTGAAGTATCCTTTGTAAACTCTGCAGCCTTGGAAGTTGATCACCTTCAGAGCTGCGAGGTTCTTCAAGTTCATTACGTAATGCAGCAGTTCGAGTTTCAATCATTCCTATTGCATTCTCAACCGGAGAAAACTCCAGTGACTCAGACTTAGTAACCACAAGCCTGTTAACCAAGGCAGGGAAGGAGCCCTCCGTCTGCAAAACAGTACGGCGCTTCCACTGGTCTTCCAATCCACCTTGGGTCTTCCCATTTTTAGTAAAAGGAGTGTCAAACAAAAACCGGTCAAAGACACGAGCACGGATGCTTCCTGTAGAAAGAGAGAATATTCTTTCCCTCCTGCTTCCGAGATCCTCATCTTCCATAACTGGATCAACAGCAGTAATCTGAAGGTAACAAACTTCAGGCTTCAACTCATCAGCTTTGACTTGTCGAGAATCCGGAATGACATGCAACGTGGCTCCATCCATTCTTGACTCGTATATATGACTGAGTTTCTCCATTATATCACCCAGCCGGACATCACGTGGTTCTCTGTAAACATACTCTTTTCTATCTAGCCTCCCAAATTTTTCACCATAGAATCCCACCCTGTAGTACGTGGCATCTGTGAACGGTATAGGACTGGATTCTTGCTCAAGGATGGATTCATAGATATTGGTTAACATAGTATGGCATTTTGCTAGCTGTCCATATGCCCTTCTACTTTTGTACACTGGAATCACAAGTTCTAAAATGCTTGCACAGAAATGGTAGAGCTCAGCTTGTGAGAAAAGCTTATTTGCAAGTTGTAGATATTTTACGGCTGAGTCAACTGTAAGTTTCGAGGCACCATAGCCTTCTACCTCTGCTGCTGAGGCCTCGGAAGTTATCTCACTGCTGACCATTGGGCAAATTTTGCGCAAGGCACTGACATGTTCATTGCTCCAGACGCCATCGTTCCTGCTCACAAGGGCCTAGAAATAGTTGGGAACGTTATACTAGCACCAAAACTCAGTATATTGATAGTTAGTTTCTAAATATTGAAACCCAATCAGGCTAAATATAAGGTCCAAAATATATATAAAACTTGACTTTCACTCATAATGATGGTGAAAATGAGGAAATGCGCAAAAATATATATAAATATTTGATATTTACTCATAATGATGGTGAAAATGAGGGAATGTGAAATTTTTTATATGGTTGACATATACACATCTACTGCATTTTGGTTTGGTATGAGAAAGGGAATGGAAAGGAGGGTTAAAGGACTAAAACATTAAACAATTAACTATACTAAGACGATAACAAGATAGTGGTTCCTTATTAGCTTCACTTTTATCTTCACTTTAATTTTCACCTTCTCCAGCCCTCCCAAAAGGATAATCGAACTCCGAATTTTGATTTTCTAGGATAAAATACATTCCAGATGGGACAGCACACAAAAAATGAGGCCGCCTAAGAACACCAACCACTTAAACAACACTGACGATCCTAACGAATCAGCACCTTAATAACTCCAGCCAACCTAAATTCCAGGGTGGGTGCCAGCTCTCTCTCCCTGTTTCCTTTTTGGTTTAATTTTTTTCATTTACTTTTGTTCTAGTGGAGGTACTTATGTCAATATATGTCACAGCATAACACCGTTTATGTTCAAGTTAAAAGATGCACTGGTAATATACTATACCTTATTATTTTAGAGCTCAGTCGTCCTAAATAAGCTGGACAGAACTCCATGGTCCATAAAACTCCAACATAGGACTAAGAATTCCGGAAAAAAAAAAAGGCACATCTAGGGATCTTTCTTCATTTCTTTAATTTACATACTAGTTGTTTATGCATCTCAATTTCCCAAAATTGCAAGATCATAATTATTCACTTTTGGGTGCAAAATGTTGTACCTGCACCACCAAACCCTACATGGAAGGGTTTCAGAATTCAATGATCAGATGGAAAGTAAGTCAAATGCCAAATAAATAGAGGCCTGAAAACTCCTGGGCCATACAGAAACACTAAATGTAGCTTTCATAAATTATATGCTTAAAATTATCTCTCATCATGCCATGTAAAGCGGTAGATTAAGAAGCAAAACAGTCAGAGGAAGCTGCTTGTGTTATCTCCAATATCGACAGAAAGGAAAAATAAAAACCTGCATTACTACACCAGCAACAGCAACAGCACATTGTGCAGCTTCAGCCCAAGACTGCATCTCCTGATGCGCATCACACAAATGCAGTAACCACATTATATGAAGATCTGGAACAGGAGCAAAGGCCAATGCAAGTTTGTAAAAGCCCTCTGCTGCTGCATATCGATCCACAGTCATAACAGATGCCTAAAAGATTTTTGGGTTAATACCATATATTAATAAAAATCCATCATGCATATTATATGTAGTAGGATTGATTATAATATCACACATACCAGAAGCGCATGTTCCAGGCTAGCATCAAGAGCCAAAAGAAGACTGTCAGCAAGATATTTGACCTCAGTCCAAGACCAATGGTCCTCTGACGAATTTTGAGGAACAGAGACAAGCGAATTATCTGGGAGACCACAATCATTTAACAAGTTAGGACTCTTAGATTCATCTGCCATTTCCCTCAATGATATTCTAAGACGGCGAGCTTCACCACTTTCTTCAAGTGTTCCATCAGATTTCATCTGAGTCACTTGAACTTCAGACATCAATTCAGAAAGAGTAATAGTTAGCATGACCCTTAGCCTAGCTGTTTGCGTGAAGTAGGAGACAGAGCTCTGCAACATGAAGAAGCTAAACTTTACTCAACATGTCAAGAAGCATATTTACTGTTGGAGCCATATAACCATCCTAAGTAAATCAGTAACTATACCCGGACGAGTATTTGGAGGCCAATAACAGCTCTTTTCCTGATATTGTCATTCCGAAAAACTGCAAGACGAAGAAGATGAAAAGCAACTTGCTTCAAGAATCGATCATTTTCCCTTGCCATTAGTGTTGCTCCATGGAGTTCAAAGACACTG
The DNA here is from genome assembly GCA_013103745.1 of Gardenia jasminoides. Taxonomy (NCBI): domain Eukaryota; kingdom Viridiplantae; phylum Streptophyta; class Magnoliopsida; order Gentianales; family Rubiaceae; genus Gardenia; species Gardenia jasminoides. The sequence goes on from CM023097.1 coordinate 136,903, forward strand.
TTGAATACAGGAAAGAGAGCTTTCCAGAATGCCAGGGGTTGATTACGTGAGAAGACATTCATAAATATAGAAGTCAGGCAGTCAAGTTTCCCATAATCAGTTGTAATACTGTGGGATGCAGCAGTCCTTGAAAACTTCTCAGCTATTTCCAGAACTTGAAGACTCACAGCTGCAGTAAGGTTTTCTTCCCAAAGTTCCTAAAATTATGCACTTCTGTCAAGCCAGCAAATAGGAAATCCAACCGCACAACAGTATTACTAAGAGAAATTATACCAGTTTTTGTCTTAAGATTGGGTGCAAAGATTCCCTCAGCGCTTGAGTAGAAGCACCGATCCTGGAAGACTGTGCCTGAGCAAGAGCTTCCCGCAAAGAATATGGTTGACTGGGTGAACTCAGCTGGGAATTGACTCTTTGCCACAAGTAACCATTTTCAGGTGTTCCCTGAGGCTGGATTAATAGAGATTCCTTAATCCTCAACCATTTATGGCACAGATGGAATAGACGCAGGAGTCTGCTGGGAGGGGGGGGGGGGGGATGCTAAAGCTCAGATAAAACATACTCTCACTTCGTGTCGTGCTGCCTCAGATAGATAGTGATTAATTGCTGGCGAAAGTCTTTCAGAATATTTAGGAGATGCGGGTTTTTCCCGTCCGGGACTGCGAGAACTATTGTTGATTAACATGCTATCAGCAGGTCTTCTGTGCTGCAAAATTTTTCTGGTGAATATTAGTAAACTAGCGATCAATTTCATTACCAACAATGTACACAGGAAAGTTATCCAAGGAGGCAGAAAGAGTATCAATTTGACCTCTTATCAAACTTCCACTCACAAAATTATTAAGCCATAAGCATATCAAACTCCATCATGTTAATTCATCTTCAAATTCTTATCACCCATACTCGTATCATAGTGTACAAACTAAACAAGCACAATTCATTGTGAACATTGTTAAAGAATTGTTATAACCGCACATTAGATGACTAATTGAGTGTACAAATATTAACAATTATGCTCTATTAAGAAAAGAATGGGGCTAACAAACACCACCCTAACACATACTAGAATCACGCAAATTGTCCAAAAATAAACAAATGCACAAATTAATATTCTAACCTCAAAATGAATTAGGCCCTCCTCCAAAAGTTTGAAAAATAATCTAGTCCGAGCAATGCTTTGTTGCCACGCCTTCACAAGAGAGGCATCATCCAAATTGCGTATTATTTGCAAAATAATTATCAATGCTTCACGTTTTTCTATTGCACTCAAATTGTAGAAGACAGGCATTTCGTCCAAGATCTGCACAGACACAACTTTCAAAATGAGATGGATAGAAGTTCGTTGACTTTCCAAATTTCATTCAGCAAATTAAAATCTTTTACCATGACACCTGCAATATTAATTAAACAAGGGAAAGCAAGCTACTTAAGCCTAACACATAGAAAAGAAGGCTTCGAGTAAGAAGTCTTGAGGTTGAGGGATGCAGATATATGCCTTCCAGGGTCTAAAACAGATCTTAATGGCAGACAGAAAAAGTCAATTAACAACAACAAAGTCCTAGAAAAGAACTAGGCAACGGGATTCAATGAGCTACAAATTTGAAATCTATCCTAACTTTCAGGCATGCAACTTAAAAATATGAGAAAATTAATCAGATAAAGTCTTTGACAAGTAGAGGGGGGAAGGAGCAAAGTAGTGCTTACAGAATAAGTGAGATGTCCCACATTGGTGCAAAGAAGGAAAATGGAAGAATATATAATGTCCAGCTCGTTCGACCATAAATAACTTGGGTTAAGTATTTTGGGCCAGTGGTTTGAGGCCCAAAAGTTATTGAGCCAGTCAGGCAGGCCTGGGCTGTTACAAATGGTATCAGAGCAAACCTTGCGTGGTCTCTCCACAGGGTGAGCCAGGACCAAAGTGGTGTTATGGTTCTGACTATGCAAGGAAGTGCAAGGAACTAAGTGCTATGCAGGACTAAGTGTCACGTTCGACGAGAGTCACCTCTAGAACTTGTATTAGCCACCTCTAGAATCTACGCACGACTAAGTGGACAATTTGGAATCCAACAGGCTTTGCGAGGGCGCAAAGTATTAAAGGTGGGGAGAGTGAGATGTCCCACACCGGTGCAAAGAAGGGAAATGGAAGAATATATAACATTCGGCTCATTTGACTATTAATAAACTAGGTTAACCATTTTGGGCCAGTGATTTAAGGCCCAAAAGTTATTGGGCCAGTCCAGTGGGCAGGGGTGTTATAATAAGTCTCCCATACCAAGCTAGAGAAGGAAAGCAAAACAGCTTATCCAATGAGTAGCTCTACTCTAGTACTTTACACTTCGAGTTTATGAAGCACTAGACACATGCACTGTTGGTCTGTGGCTTCTCACTAGGACAACATAGCCAGCAAATATAGAGTTTGGGCACAGAGGAATGAGATAAACTTCCGTTTGATAGATTATTCGCCAAAATTGTTAAAGGAAGTATATGAAGATTTAAACAATGAAATATGGTTTAAACAATATTAACAGAGGGTTTTTACAGGGATAGGGAAAAACACAAGAAAAGTTGGTGAACTCAGCAGCCCATTTACACTGGATTCTAAGGTCAATAAAACTGGTAAAAGATGAAATATTAGATATTCTGATCACAGATACATAACAAAGCTTTGTAACCAACAAGGGACAATTTATTAGGAAACATTGAGGTGGGCCCATGATCAAAATAATTACAGACCACAGAAAGAAAATTTACCCAAAGAGGTGTTCAAAACGGCCAGTAAATGGAAACGTGATATAGCAATGTTAATTTATTAAATGTTAAAACTTCAAAATACCTTTTGCAATGCAATTCATGCTTCTTCGAAATTTTCACGTTAACACAATGTGCATTTGACTTCATATCAATTAGAAATTTCAAGCAGAAAATGGCATCATAGTGCTACACCTGAACCCAAGCACATTTCCATGAACCAATCTAAAATTATCAGCTAACAAAGTTATTGAACTGTAACCAATCTGTTTAAGATTAGTTAACCACGTTGCACTTTTATTGGTAAAGGGCTGGCCTTCAAACAATAAGCATCCATCAACTATCTTATGCAAACATTAAGCTCATAATAAATATGGGATGATAAGAAAATGACCTAGCCAAGCAGATCATATCAACAATTGCATCACACATTACAAATCACTTACAACCACAAAGAAAAAAGAAAAAAAATTTAACCAGGTCAAATAAAGGTAACACATTAAAAGCAATACATTTAGCATGTCTAAGGTTTACAGCATCATCCTTAGTTCAATGGTTAACCGCATTTTCTTAAATTGTTCGAGCTGGAGTTGACCCATTGGTGCAATCATCATATATTTTCTAATTGTTTCAGTTTGCTTTTGCAGTTTCCCATCTACTTATTGTTTCGTTTTCCACACCACGACAAGCAATATGTAATGTAATTCAAGCTTGAAAACACGTTTTGGCTCTTAATATGTGCAGCTACCCCAATTATATGCCCAGCTTCTCAAATTCCCTTTGAGTCAGGTGGTCCTTGATAAAGCACTTCATTTCAACTTTTTCAAATGACTTTTATTTTGTTCTCCCACTTTCAATAAAATTAGTAGCAAACTTCCAGGACTGACAAACATCAATAGCCAACCTAGACAAAATGTTTACAGGTTTGCTGGCAGTTATATCTAAGCTTATGAATTCCAGCCCATAATAAGGCAGGAATACCTAAGGACATGCTGTGCAATTGCTTCCTTGGCTTCAATGAGGATCTGAATTGGGAAGACTATGTGAGGTGGAATATTTCTGCTACAAAAATGGTTGCTGCTATCATTTAAGTTGGTCAATTGACTGTGGTGTCCAGGCCTATACCTTGTAGAGTTGGTGAAAATTGGCAACTAGTCCAAGAATGGAGTCTACCCTTAGAATGTCTACAAAGTCAGTTGTAGGAGTAGCTTTGTTTGTGCAGTTCTCAGTAAATCTATACTCGTACCAAGTAGTACAGTGAACTCTCACTAGTGTATGTTTTTTCATGTAATAGGAGGTGGTGCTCCCTTGTAAAGCTTACTGAGATATCAATAAAATGGCTAATCTTTTGCTCAAAAAAATAAATGTGCAATATAACAGGACCATGAGACAAAACATTTCTAAGCACCATTAAATCCAATGTACCTGGCCAACAAGAGGAAAGTATAGCTGCGCAATGTAGAGCTTATCTTCAGGCTTTTGGTAACGCACATCAAATTCATGCTTGCAAAGTAGAACCACCAGAATTCTAGCTGCCTACATGTTCGCCAAAAAATAAAAGGATTCTAGTTGTCAATTTGCAGGCCCACCAACCATGCATCTCAACTGAAATATGTCAACTGTTGAATATCGCAAAATAAATATCCAGGCAAGCAACAGGGCTATACTCACTTTTGCCCGCATAGACAGATCATCATGGTCCCATGTCAGGAAAATTTCTTGTATTAGGACAGAAGAAAGGTAATTCCTGTTACAAGAAGATCAAGCCACCATCAAAACAAGCATGGTGGATCAAAGCACCGAGAACAAAGCAGGAGACAATTAACTTCAGCTAAGCAAGTAATACAACATCTAGACAACAAAGAATCCAACAATTAATAGAATCGCAACAAAAATTGACAAGAAACAACAAAGATATCGCACAAAACTCGTGCAACTTCTTGAAACAATAGAATGAGGTCTGATGCACTCAAACATGATAGCAAAGACAGAAATTTGGGAGACAAAGGTGAGGGAAGTAGGCAACACAGGTCATGGAGACCAGACAAATGGATGGCCTACTCTCATTTTCGCCAATGTGACATACCAACTCTTCAAACATGAATTTTATCTGCCACTTTAAAAGCAAAAAATATCCTCTTGTCCTGTCAAGCTTGAAATATCTGCTATGTAAAAAGAACCATTTATGATTTCAATATTCCGAAGTCAATTATTGCCGGATTAGTTCCTTCCATCCCTTCTCTTGTCTTTATCTCCAAATCTAAAGCTGTACAGATGAATCAGATTGAACTCAAATTCTCTGATGTAATTTTTCAGCTTGAACTCAGTTCAATTTGTTTAATGTCCATGCCAAGCTGAAAATACAGAGCCCTAATACTATATGGAAGCTAAAGATAGTTTTATACTTTACCAAACCTCAGAGGAGTTTTAAGTAACCAAGCTATTACAAGAATGAAGGTATAAATATAGAAGTTCCAAACAAGAAAGAAGAAAGACCACTGTTAAACTTTTACCTATCTGAAGGATCTCGTCCAGGCATCTCCACAAAAAGATCATGGTCACATATAATTTGTAGAAAAGTAAGCTTGCAGTCATGCAGCACAGCTTGACAAACCCCAGAAAATTTGTCCAGGTACAAAGATACCTATGTAACATGAAGGAGAAACAATTAGTATAAAATTGCTAAATAAGCACTGCAGTACATAAGTACAACAAACTTTAACAAGAGAAGACATCTGAAGAAGATCAAATTGTCACAGACAAAGCAGTTAAAGAAGCAAAGTTCAAAACTTCCAGTCTTGTCAGCAATGTAAAAGAAGCACAACATTAGAAATTAATTTCTCAACTACAATACTATAATTACTTTCTCAACTACAACACGATTCTGAACAGTGAGCGAGCATTAGCAATTGCATGAAGCTCACGTGAATGAATCTCATGCTATCTCCGACAAAATGATGGACAGAACCTTGAACTGCTATATGCAGCTTTTTGCTTCTTCAAATATGCAAAATACACTAAATATCAAGTCCACAGAAGCCAAAAGTGCACAAATTTGTGACATACTGCACTTTAAAACATTTGAACTACTACCAGAGTTTACAAATAAACTGCTTGCACAAACTTTTTCTTCTGAACTGGTATTAATTGAGTACGAAAATTCCATCTTTCAATGGGCAAAGATTCTGCTTGAAATTGATGATACATTGCATACGATTAAGAATGTTCAAGAATCACAAAGCCATCCTGAGAACCACCCAAAAATCTGCAACTTTGCCTACTGTTGAAACTCATTTATTACTTAAAATGACATCAGAATATTGTCGAATATCATTTCTCATCCCCTTTCTCGGTAACAACACCACCCAACAGTATACACATTCAAATGTTTCCATGAAGAAGGGGAAAAAATTTTGAAAGAAATATAACTAGGTAGTAGACTAACCAATTCAAAAACTTGGCGTGGCTCTATGATAGATAAGAGGTCATAACAAAAGAAAGCCAAACTGCTGTTTAAATATTTGGCCAACCCTAAACCCTTCTTGCAACGCTCATGAACTTCTGTAATAAGGCAATCATATAGTTGCATTATACACCTGAAAACACCTTCTTTCAATTGCATTGGTGGGACATCCTCGCCTGAAAAGAAGAACAAGGAAAATGGAATTTATTAAAAATATGAAAAAAAAGAAAAGAAAATAGGGGCAGATATTAATAATAGATTAGTTGATTCAAGATGTTAACAGCAAATAATTTGGCACCAATATCAAAGTTAGACCATTTCCTTCGGCACACAAATATATGAAATATGTATGTTTAAGAGGAGGAGAAACATATCATGATTTCAGATCATTAAAGGCAGAGCCTAAATCTGTGGCATTGATATGATCCTGCCTACATACAAGTACCAGGTTAATGATGCACAAAAGTTACAAGTACCACCTTAACAATTGTCATTGGTAAGCATGTAATTTAACATCTTGTTAAGATCTTTCTTAGAACAAATAGAAGGTTTTCCAATTGCTAAGCTCCGCATTGCGCATTCCCCTAACTATAAAATTCTGGATATTTTTAAGTAAAACATCTTATGCATGGTTCCATATATCAAACAAAACTCAGAATTTTAGCTTGCCTGGAGCTATTCCTCAAGTATTACCACAGTAAAGACCTTCATTGTAAGTTATTCAATCTTTAGATAGCACACCTTTAAAGATGCAAACATACCTGAGGGAAGATTGTGATAGTACAGTCGCGTCTGCTCCAATGCCATTGATTTCACTACCAGTTCAAGGAAAAACCAAGCCATTGCCAAAACATCATCATAAACCGGCCCTACACGGTAGCCTTTTGCCTATACAAATAGTTAATGGGTAAGAAAAAATCGGCAGTTTAGTCGTCCAGTCCTAATCATACAGAAAACACACCCTCTGGCCAGTTTTTAGAACTCTAAACTTGTGGAATCCAACAAATTTGTTATAATGCTATGTCTTTTGCACTCTCTGGTCATGGCCTGTTGGTATGTCAACCACCAGAAAGTTGAATTAACTTTTTTTTTAACTGCATTATAACCTCAAACCATTGAATGCCTATTGTCCAGAGGCTAGGTCCAGTAATCAGCAGGAAGCAAAGTCTGTACCTTACTGCGAGCCAAGCTTCCCCAGACTGTAGATAAACCAGGGTATACTGGCGGCTGACGACCACCAAAATCATCAAAGGCAAAATCAACATAGTTCACCAGATAAACATTTCTTTCAGCTTCATCTACTGATTCTTGCTGCACCCTAAATGCTCAATGAGAAGAAAAGGAGGAATTAAAAAGCTCTTGACCAAAATGACTACAAGTAAAATAAATAAATTCTTCACTTGTAAATATATGACCAATGAAATTTCAAATTTAGGCCCAACAATGTGCTTAAAAAGCACCATTCATATGCGTGACAGAAAAATATACCTTGTCAAAATGTTAACCATGGCTCTGAAGGCGGCAACCTGGATATATGGGGAGCATAAAAAACAGAAAACATCAGAATGAAGAAACATAAACCTAAAAATCAACTGAAACTGTAAGTAAGAAGAAAAAGAACAATGATGACATTAAAGAGCCAAGAAGTATATAAATAGGGACATGTATGAACATCGATTGTGCAGAAACATTCAAAAATATCAAGGGTGAACCTGGAGAGTTTCTCCACCATTGCCTATAAGATGGAGAAGCATATTTAGTATTGGATGGAGAAACTGAAGCAAAGCAGTAGAGTCCACATTCTTCAAACTGTTGATAGCCTGCATGAATACACAAAAGAGCTCGAATCTCATCATCTGATTTGGCATGTTCATTTTCTAATCAGCCATTAAGGTGATAAAGAAGAACATGATTTAGCAATGTCAAGATTCTGAAAGATCAGTTTTTCCTTGAAATACACTAATTTAAGTAAGGATTGCAAAAACATGGTTGTTGAAACTTGTACAAGATAATTTATCCTGCTGTTCACCCCATCCACTAAAACAATTTTGACGTAAAACCTTCACACAGCAAAGACTTCAGGAATAAGCAGAGAAATTGCACCACACAAAAACTCTACATGCCATCGAGGTAAACAATTCATTACCAGTCATGGTATAGCCAGCACATAGCTATAAGTATCTTGCATTGGCATATCAACATGTCGATCTTCAACAACATTCAAATGACCTTTCTTGTCAATAATGAACTCAATCACACAGGACTGTCTATCACACAAGAGGTCTCCCAATACATGTCAAGCTAACAAAGGGCTAGTCAGAACCTTAAGTAGTCCTTGATCATCTTCAGAACCCCCTCCTCAAATTGTCCATATGAATTGGTTCAGAGCAAGGAATTACTGGGACTTCTTACCTTTTGGGTGTAATTTGGAGGCTCAGCTCACAACAGTGTTCTAAGGTGGAAAACAATATCCATTAAACAAATCTTGCAGAACCAGCTACTGTTTGAACACAATAATACAAGGCATAAAAGAATAAGGCTGGTGCATTTACTTTTCTAAGAAAACATAATAAATAGAACATAATAAATAGAACAATCAGACTATCTAGCCAACTCTATAACTGAAGAACCAACTCATCTTTGAGCACGTCATAAGGCAAAATGGGTTCACTTTTTTTTTTCCACTTTGAAGAAATATAGCTTGCCAGATCTAGATAGTTGGATTCAGTGCTACCTTATACAAATTTCTCTTTAGAAGCATGTATTTAAGCTTGTGTATGTTTGGTTTTTCTTTTTGTGGGAGGGAAAGAGAGGAGGAGGAGGAGGAGGAAGAGAGTTGTTTTGTCCATAATATGGAAGATCCACTCTAATTTACAGAGTTGAATTTTCAGAATAAATAAGCATACAATAACAGAAAAGATACAGCAATGAAAACAATCACCTCAAGAAGCTCAGATCCCCAAGGTGGACTAGTTCGAAGAGTGTGTCTGTCATACTCGAGAAAAAAATCTCTAATTCGCTCACTAATGGGGTATAATGATGAACATAGTCGTAAGCGAAGCCTGAATACATTTTTCCCATCCTCCAAGTATTCCAGCCGCTCCTACAAAATATTGAAAGGAATGAAAATAGAAAGCAAGATTATCTTGAAACAGAAGCATAGCAGTAAATCTGTGGTTGGCCATCAAATGGATTGATTATATATAGAACCAGCACACACTTATTTGCAGACAAACATACAGAGAGAAAGAGAAGAATTGATATGCTTGACAAGAGATCAAGATTATATAGGGGACGAATGAAGATTACCTTAACAGTATCCTGAAGGTAATGTGGAACCAACTCTCTCATTATTGGCAAAGAAATCTCAGACCTGAACCTGATTTAATCCACAATAACAATTAACAATTGACAAGACAAGCTATTACAAGCTATTAAAGATTTTATATGGAAAAATAAGAGCCCAACACATCATCTGTCAAGATTTCATATGAAAATCTAAAGCATATCACAACAAAATACACCATGTACCAAAATGCGAAATACTCCAACCCAGTGGACTCTTTAATTCAAGAACCCTGTCTGCTTTCAAATATTCAACAACATCATTTCACAGATTACAGTGTCTCAAACCAGAAATGTGAGATTCATGGATTCAAAGCTAAACAGGTGTTTGGGTTTCAGGAAGAAACTGGAGATAATCCCAACACGTATTAGTGGATCTCCAACTAGCAACGAGGTCCAACCTTTTTGGATGAATTGCCAAAACCCCTATTTCAATGATTCTAACATTTCTGAACTGTTCTCACAAACAACAGAAAAAACTGTCTTCTATCATTCATTACATGGGGCTCTCACTCTAAACTTACACCCAAAAAATCCAGGAAGTAACATGTTCAACTAATCCAAGATTTTTAATTGCCATATTGGTTATCACAAAACCACATACATTTCCTTCTGTCTCTATCTGTATCCTAGCCCACAATTCTTAACATAACACAAAAGATACTCACATAACTGAAACTGCACATTTTCATCAGTTAAATCTTTTGTCAATCAATTTAATCCATACCACAGCTACAGATATAATTTGATTATTCTTCATGCAGCATTTCAGACAGATCCCATAGACTCCCAGTCCCTGATTTTTACAGCTACAAATCCACTGTTCATTTGAAACAGAGGGTAAGAGCCCCTTGCTTGCACCAATATCCTAAAACATACATGGCCTTGTATTTAGTTTCTCAATGTATTTGAAAGACCAATTGGCATACTCGTAGCATTCTTTTATCATGCTTACAAACACCAAAAGTTCTCCACAACAGTGCATGGCCAAGGAAGCATTCTGACTCTGGAGAAAAAGGTAATCAAACCTCTTACTGCATCAAAGATATTTAGAGAAAATCTGAATTCCAACCCCACATAGTAAACCCAACAAATTGTAAATGCCAACCATAGACTGATCCATAAGTCAGTTTCTCATGACACTTTCAGTGAGATGAAATCACTTCGTGCAGTAAGTTGGGAATCAAAAGTTGGAAACTTGGATTTACAGTGACATTTTAATAAACAGTAGCTATTTAATGATCGTGTTACAGAGAATTAAGGACACAAGAACCAATTCGTAGATTAGGAAAATAAATCTCTGTTTTATATAGGTTGATTAAATATTTTACAAGCCTGAGTGTTATAAACTGATCACAGGAAGCCCTGGACCCCCATTTGCCACCCTTTTGGCAGCTTAGTTCTAGGGTTCTTAAAGCTGTCTTAAACTGGAGCAAAGCCATTTTTCATTGAGATGTGGTGTGTCACTCGTATTAGATCAAAACAATTTTGTACCACTAATACCACTGCCAACACAAAAGCTAAAAGTTTGAGATGGACTTAAAATAAAACCATCAATTTCAATGATATGTGCTCCAGGACCATATTTTTATGATCAAATATATCTTGCAACATAAAAGGGGCTAAGTTGCATTTTGCCTTGTTCTCATAGAATTTGTAATGAAGGTTAGCATGAAAAGGGCTGATAAGCTGTATATAAGATAAGCAATAAATTAAATTAACATTATGCATACAAGTGGCCACAAAAAGTCAATGAACTTCATGAATCCGACAACAAATGAAAATGACTAATGAGAAACAGAACATACTGAGCATGAGTAGATAATGGAAGTGAAGCATATCCAATTACGACCTGCCAAAGGGCAAACAAATTGAGCATAAGGACAAAAGATGCCAGTATAAAACAGAATAAAAGAAGTTGCTGCAAATCAGCAGTCAAGCTTAATCAAACATATGAGGGAAGAAAAAGTCCTTAAAAAGCTAGACAAATGTCTCACTGGCTTTGGTGCTTCTAGTTTTGTTTGAAGGTCAACGTGAAAGAAAGTGAACAATAGGTGATGCAGCGGTGTCCAAATGGCTGGCAGGGAAACTTTAATCTCATCATGGTAGCAAGCAACCCTAGCCGCAACAGCTACTTGAGTATGAGCCCATTTCTGAAGTGATGCAGCTGGTTCCCGTGGATGCATTGCCTGGTGAATAGAAAACCACATCAAACTCAGATTCAATCTATTATTGAGAAGTGCTCATTATGCCATACACCACCTACCTCCAATGGTGGTTTACGAATATCAACATCATCTTTTCTCAGCTCAACCCGTATAAACAAATTCCTTTTCCGATTCATGCTAACATTCAAGGGATACACATAAAGACAATGGAAGAGCTGCAAGAAAGGCTCATTTCTTGTTGTTGTACGGAAGTCAAAAGCTTGGAACTGCAAAAACCATGAACAAATTTCCAGTTGATATCTGATCAATGTACAAGCAAAAATTTACACCAAAACCATTTAATGGTATACGCAAATGAGATAAGAGGACTGAACGAATACTTTCCACACACTAGCTTTGTTGGTTAAAACAATACTTGGCAGAAGAGATATAAGACAGAACCCTCTTGTATATGGCTTTATACAATCAATAAAAGTATATTATGGCGGAAATATTGTATAACATACATCGTCAGCAGCAAATTCCAAGTTACTTTGAGCAATTGATCCATTTCGAGCCATCTCTTTTCCATGAAAGGATATTGATTTAGAGCTGGTATAGTGAGGACCACAAGAACCATTGCTGGGGCATCTAGTAATACTGGGATCACTCAACTGGTCCACATGTTCAACGGACCCATAGATGGTATGCCCACTTTCCAAAGTGTTTTCCCAATCAACAGAGCTGGCTTGGAGCTTTTCAATTTCCAATCTTAAGACACCTTTGACAGGTTTGTGAACCTTCCGCTTTGGATCCTAGCATATGGAGATTAACTTGAATGACAAGCATAAAACATTATAAAAAAGTTTTAGCTCCAAAGAAAAACAGACGTTTGAGATTATGTGATTTAAGACAAACATCACTTGTTCAGGCCTACATAAAGCCAGAAAGAAAAAGAAAAGATTATTCTACAGAACCCATTCATGATTAAGCATCTTATATCCAAAGACTACCCACCATTACCTAGCAACTATGTTTCTCATTTTGAACCATTTGATGTTCCCCAAACTGAACCTCTTACTACATGTTCAGCTGTCACGATGAGATGATCAGTGTGGACGCTATTCCTGTCTTTCACATGGAAATTAATCTCCTAATATATATTTGGCACAAATCCTCTTGCTCTAGTACCAACTTTACCAAAGCCAGAAACCAGAAGCGACATTATCTTATAGTTCTCATATGGTATACTTAAGGTGAAAACCAGCGTATAATTGATTAACTGGACTATAGCTAATATTATTTCAAGATTAACAACTGTCTGAACCCAGAAAACAGAAGAAGATAATAAAACCTCAGATGAGAGAGATCTTTGCTATACCTGGAGTGAGTCCTCAGTATAGCCTTCTTTAACTTTATTCAAATTGGAAACTTCAACCACTACGGCACTTGAATAGTTAAGCTTCCCTTCCGAAGTAATCTTTGCGATTGGCTCCATAATGTGATCTTGAGAACCTGAACCTGACATGCTAGGAGTCAGGGGGCTGCCCGGTGAAGCAGAACCCCCAGATGGTGCAGTAATATTGCTATCAAAGAGTGGAATGATGGCCCAAGCAAAAGATTCTCTGTAAGGCATGATCCGGGACCACACTTGCAGCTTCTGCTTCTCTCTTTCAGTCAAGTGTACCTAATCAAATACAAGTTATTATTAGTGCAACGAGCAATGGAATCCAGAGCACTGTTAAAAGCCAAAACCTACTCAAAAAAAATTTAAAAGTTTATCTTGCACATTAGAAATAAATGGAAATCTAGCTGGTGTAAACAAGAGTCCAGCTTCTTCCTTAACAGGAAGCATTGTAAACCATGTTTTACTGCATTCTTTTTTTTTCTTTTTTTTTTTTTTTTGTTAACTTGTAGATGTAAGAAATCTTATCAAGGTTCATGCAACAAAATGGGAATACTTTCCTCCTGCAGGTAGGGAATCTAACATGAAATCCACCTTCTATGATACATTGGATGAATGAAACCCAAGATCAAACAGAAGTACATAGACAGATCAAACCGTGTAGTGAAGAGGCAATTCCATGGCTTGCAAGTTCTTACATTAACAGTACTAATGGAACAAGGTAGACTTCAAACAAGACAACACTTTACTCCTAGAATGAAATGCACAAAGAAAAACTCAAATATGAGTAGATTATGATACTCTTGGATTCAGTCTTTAAATCAGATAGTTTTGTGATTTAGTGACACCAATTGATTCCTTCATTTGGAAGTTCATATACATCTAGCTCTTACAGGTTCTTTGCGTGAATAAACAGAAGGAGTCACCCCATTTTCTTCCGTTGCAGGTTTCTCTAATTGAATCAGCAGACAAACTGATGCTGATGGAGCATCTAGATGGAAAATACCGCGCTGTTCAGAAGAACTGCTGGCCTGATGACAGTTGAAATAGGTGATGAATATATCACATAGAAACCCCATGGGACAGAATACTTTTTTTTTTTTGGGGGGGGGGGAGAGGGAGAAGAAAAGCAACTAAATTCCTAAAACTTTGTCCATTCAAAATTCAATGGAAAAACAACTGTAGCTTACATCTTGCATTTCTGGAGGTGACAGTTGAAAACTGAAATCTTCCGACAGTTTTTCTCTTCTCTCCCTATTATATAAAGAAATGGTGCCATAAAACGGCTCTACAAAAAAACTTCTGAATCTCAGATGTGGAACTTCTGGAAGCTAAAAGCTCAATAAAATAAAGAAAACTACAATGAAAATCCACTAATAATAGATTAACAGTTTGGACAAATTCAAACTCACCAACAAGTCCAGCTTGAAATGATAATGACAGAACTTTCACAGCGATCTTTAGTCCACTATAACCATGTAAAAATACATTAACATCAGATGCATGTTCAAAAACTAAGTGCAACTTTGTGTATGATGGAGAGAGTGACACACAGACAGATTTTGACACGACAGTAAAAACCTGGCATATTGAGGCAAATGTGTTTCTGGATTTCTTTGACCAAATATCATAGATCGTTCATTCTCCCAGTCAAAAACAGGTTCATAAGCTGGTAGGGGAGATTCACCGAAATGCTGCAAAAGTAACATTTCCATAACCAAATAATGAACTAGCATATACACAAGCAAAGCCAAATAAATGAATCCTATAACAGAAAAACCTTTAGTAGTAGCAAATTTGACGACTCCGGGATATTAGATCCCGAAAGTTGAATCCCAGACGTACTGGGAAGTTCTTCATCAGCTGAATCTTCAGTCTTACTTTGCCTACCATTAGCCAGATGCATTTCTGAAGACAGTTGAGAATAATATCAGCAGCAATGTTGAACAGCACATATTTCTACTCAAAAGATAGTGGTACATCTCTCGAAGTTTTAGGTACATTAAATATAACTTGCTGCCACATTGAGAGTCATTACTGACTAAATTCTTTTCAAAATGGTAATTTAGTTCTCCAAATCTTCTATATAGGTGCTACTGAACTCCAGAAACATAGCATCTCATACAACCTGTCGATCAAGTTAGCTACAATTTAGCACGACCAAACATTTTAATCAGCTACTGTATGCCATAATATTATTTCCAGCCTTCTGTGAGATGCTTCAAAACTAAAGAAAATCTTTTCATGCAAGGAACATTCTAACAATTTATTCCATTTTATTTCAGTTACCATCTTCATCCAACATATTAATGCTTTGAATGTCACAATAAGAGCTGCTCTTCTGCTACAAAGGAACTTCTCAAAAAAGTATTCTTGTGAGCTTAATGTAGTTTACTAGTAAGAACCTTATAGGTAGCAATTGGACTCTATGAATATCTCCCCTTTGGCTAGAAGTATAAAAATATAATAAAGAATTTTTATCCAACCTTTTAGAACCAATAGCTGTTCTTTTGTTCTAAAGGAACTTCTCAAAAACATACTTGTGCGACCATAACATAATGCCCTGGTAAAATCCTCATAAATTTGAATTGTCATATATCTCTCTTTTGCCTAAGAGAATGAAAAAATAATCCATAAGTTTGTCTGCAACCTCAAAAGTCAAAGTTGCTTCTCTGTCCCTAAGAAAACAATAGAAGTCAAGGCCTATTTTTTGCCCACTCATAGTGCTATTCTGGTGTATAATAACTGAGCTGAAAGTAATAGATGATTAAGAATATTGTGAGTGCTACGACCAAGTACCTAGAGATTACTCCGAAAGGAAAAGGTGGTATGTTAATGCTCCAACATGAGCTGAGGCAACAGGAGACTACCAAAGCACTGTTCTAGGGATGGGGAGCAGAATTTGGAAAGATCAATCCCCAAACTGAAAAGTTCCCTTAATCTCTGAGAAGCTACTGCAGATATCAGTTTGACATCTATGTTCTTTACATGCACATCAAGTTTCAAGTTGGCAACATGAAGAATCCTATATTACGCAGGTCTTTTTTTTAATTCCATATTGGAAGTTATGGTGTTCATTGATTGCTATAGTCAGAGCAATTTGGATGGAGCCAAAGTAGCCTAACTAGTTTCTTTTCTTTTATTCTGTCAAATACATTACTGGTCCAGTTGAAGGTAACTGCCCTAAACAAACTCGAAACTTGATTCCACTCTGTTACTCGAAGTCCTTGCTCAAATTATTCTGCAACCATGTCATCCAGAGACCACCCACCAAAGAACAACAAAAGATTCCAACAGGAAGAATTAAATGATATCCCAAAAAACAGTATTTTCTTAAATGTGTTCCAGGATAATTTTGATTACTTTTTGTCTCTAGTTTGTAAAGTGGGTGATTGACCACCTCTTTTAGCATGCATTGGTTTAAGGGCATTCCCTTCCTAACTTTATCATAAGTATCTCCATCTTAAATAACTTAGGGTTTGAATAGTTCATGGGAAATACATTAAACAAATCCGTTCAGCATTTGAGCAAAAAGTCACCTAAATGCTAAACCTTGAACTTGATCAAAACCTGTGGTCAGCAAGAACCCCCAAAGATTCAACCACATTTACCCCAACATAATTATAATAACCTCATCATGCATGCCATCTATCATATCAGATTTTATTTTATTTTGGTTTTCTAACTTCGCCTTTTCAAATGGTAGTTAGTATCTCTGGCAAAGAGGGAATGATAAAGAGTTGTGTGAGGGGGAGGGCAACACCTGTTTCAATATCTGTATCAGGTCCTTCGAATATTTGGTTCTGAAATTGAATGGGGCCGATACTTTCATAGTGCCCATACTTGTAATCGTCTTTCACCCAGTCAGTTCGATAGCACTGAACAAGTTCATTTAAATGTGGCCACTGCTCCAGGTTTTCGTCAAGCTGATGAAAAGGGGGAGGGAATTAAAGGCATGAAAAAGAATACTAAAAAAAAAAAAAAAGGGGTTCTTAAGAAACCCAGAAAAAATGAAGAAGCACAAAAAAGAAGAAGAAGTCTTCTTACAAGGGGGTCTAACTTCAAAGAGGCAGCGTAGGATTGGCGGGGAATCCTTCGGAAGCGGTGCCCATTGGATGCAGAACTCTCCATAACTTTACTTAGACCAAAAGCATTAAGAAAAAAAAAAAGAGTCAATTAAGTGGGCTTAAAGATCCATGAGGGAAGCATCTGGAAATGTGGATCCAAGGAAAAGAAAGAAAGCGGATGAAGTGAGAATGGGGAAGCGAGTGGCGAGCGAGAGAGAGAGAGTGTGTGTGGTAGAGGTCACTGAAAGCTGTTGTACCCTAGGTACTACCAGTAGAGACTGAGGAGGCAGGTTGAAAGGGAAAGGTAGCTATTGCATTGCAACTTTATTTTTTTTTTTTTTTTGGAGGGGGGAAGGGGGGGTTGGTGGTGTTGTGAAGGAGAGGGAGAGCAATGGAGAAAGCACATTTCAAATTCCAATTTAATCTGATTGAATAAGCGGAAGCTTCCTTTTGCAGAACAAGAAGAAGCGCGCGAGAGAGAGAGAGAGAGATCGTGCACCTGATGTTAATGTAGAAGAAGACGTAGTGCTTCTCCAGGGAAAGAAGTCCAGCAGCTGCTACTGCTCTCCCAGATCCGTGTCAATAATATTAATTAATATCCATAAGCATTTTGCTTTTACTTGCAATTCTTCTCTTCTGCTAACCTGCCTTGCTATTATTAGTTTACTACTACTGGTGATTAGGGCTTCTTCTTCTTCAGAGTTCTTCTTCTTCTTCTTCTGCTACCACTCTGTAAAGTAAAACTCACTACTCTTTATTAGTGCGATTTTGCCGGGGCGGCAGCAGTGGTGGGGCGGGGGGAATTTGATTTATGGCGTCGACCTTGGCGGGGGGATGGGACTGGGGTCCTTCAGTTCCAGTGTCCCAGTTCTTTACTCAGAGGACCGAATAGGACTTAGGGTGCTCCTCACTCTACTCCACTTTGGATTTGAGTCAACAACAACAAATACTAGTAGTTTAAAAAAAAAAAAGAAAAAAAAAGGGGGGGTCAAACTCCTTCAACCCCTCTTCCATGACCCTTTCGCTCCGTCACTCCACCCTGCTTCCATGACCCCTGTCCCTCACATCCCAGTTTCCACCCAAACGCTGTAGTCTTCCCTCCTCAGCCCTTTTTCTATTTTTCTTTTGGGTTTACCTTTACCACTCTCTCTGTATAGATTGGAGTTTTTCGGGGGGGAAAAATAGTAGTGTGTCTTTAGGGGTATTTTTAAAAAATTTTACTACAAATATGTCAAAAACTTATTATTGTAAATTGTACTAATTACCAAACACAAACAGGCTAGATAGATTTTTTTGATGCTGTTTTTTAATGATATATCTTGGAATATTTTTTAAATTTCAAATTTTAATAGGATATTTTTAAAACTAAAATAAAAAATTTCACCACCCACAGCCACCACTCCTCTCATCCCTCCACATTCATGACCACCACGACCACCCCCTCCTCTCTCCCTCCTCTCCCTGTCCATCCCCCTCCTCTCCTTCCCCCAATCTAGTCACGACCAGATTTGATCACGTCAGCATGAATCAACCCCACCCCTCCCTCCTCTCTGGTTTGCACTGCCAAGAGAGAGGTAGAAAAAAAGAGAAAGAGGAAGAGGAAGGAAAGAGGAAGAGTAGCGGTCAAAGAGGGAAAGGATGGTGGCTGATGGTGGTGTGTGATGATAATAAGTGGTGAGTGGAAAAAAATAGAGGTGGTAGATTTATTTTATTTTTATTAGTTGTTTCTAAATTTATATGGATTACGTGATTTTTTTTTAGGATACTTCTAGTGTGTTTTTTGAGAATGCGTGTAACATTATATTTAGAAAGCTTGTTTTTAGGGTGTATGGTACTTGAGGGTTTCTTGGGTATTTAGAAAGTTTGGCAATAATCTACCTAACATAGAAGCATGGCCTTATTTGAGAGTAAAGTTCTTTGAATGTTTGCATGAAATTTTACTATAACTTACCGTAAAAGTTGTACTTACTATAGAAGTAGTAAAAAAGCTTTCAGGAGTAAAGTTTTTTACGTGTTTTGGGATGGTATACTAAAAACTTCAAATTTTAGAGGTTCTTATAATAGAAACAAACAAATTTTATATAAACTTGTTAAAATTTTGAGCTAAAACTTTAGAAGTTTTTAAAGGGTTCATGTACCTAAAATAGGAAACAAACAAGTTTTATATAAACTTACTAAAGTAGAGGGTTTGCCAAATTGGCCAAAAAATAAATAGAGGGTTCTATAGATAAAGTAGAAAAAAAAACAAGTTTTATACAAATTGGCCAAAAAACTCATTTGCCAAAAGAGCCCTTGAGCTACCAAACAGGGCCATGCATGTTACGAAGAGAATAAATGCAGCAAAGCAAGACTCAGACATAGCAAAAGTGATATAAATTTATTTCATTTATTTCCCTACTTACATCATCAACACGTTTTCCAATCAATTTTTTATCTCGCATACATCACATCAAAAAAGTGCTACAATATTTAAATAATCAAATAATCCCAAATTATCTACTATCCAAACAAACCCGTATAGAAGCAAAACCTATCCCATGTTATAAAGCGAATAAAGACAACTAATCTTAATAGAACCAATTAAGTCAAAATGCTCCTAAACTTTTACAGCCTGCAGAACCTAACAGAAACAATCCAAAGCTCCAGTTAGCAGGCCAAATAACATTCTCCACTATTCAACAAAGTGTCAACAAAAGAGAGATAAAAGACAAATGTGTTAACTATAACAAGTCAAAACATAGACAAGGCCCATTATCAGTTATCAGCCTATTGCCCATTCTTCGTGCAACATCTCCATATCTCAACAAAAACCAGCAGGCAATAATGCACAGAGATTTGGGTCCAAGACAACAGCAGTAGATAGTGGGGCAGGGCACACTAGAAGGGGAAGTTTTGAGATCAAAGAATCCTGCGAGCTTGACGAGCTTCCAACTTCCTGTTATGATATTCTAGCATTCTTTAGAGATCTGCAGATCACAACACCATCAGTTGTTCGCATGGTATGCACACCAAGTGCAGCAATATAAGAGTCATCTGTCCCTAGATGAGGCTGAACCAGTTCCCAGATCTTTTTCTTCTGAATCTGCAAATCAGGAAAGAAACATAACAGGCCGAGCAGACAAAAAATTAGAAATCCATAAATTCAGTGTTTTTGTACTAAAGACAACAAAGAGAGAGCTCGCAGATATGCATTGACACCAAATTCTTGCACAATGTCCTTGGTACCTATAATTCAGTCAGAGAACTAATTCAGTATTAAAGTCGGAGAGCTTTACCAGCTCCAACATATTCTCAGTCATCAGCCTCAGTACCAAATCAACAATCACCTTTCTGTCATTCAATTAACAAACCGACAAGCTCACAAAAACATCTCTTCCTCCAATCATCCTCTTTGGATCATTAGTTGCATCAATATCTAAGTCAAGTCAAACAAAAGCATTTTAAGCTAAAACTATGTCACACTCCATCCATTCACAGAAGTTTAATGGACATAGGCTAAGCTCTTTTAGGGTGCATTCAAAAGACTAGTTGCCATCAGCATTCTGAGCTAGAATCAGGTGATAATGCTGGCTCTCCATTGGTGCCTTGTGTATTAGATTAATGATGGATTTTGAGTCCGCCTCTAGGATGACCTTTCCGTAGCCCATATCCCATGCTAACTTGAGTCCATAGAAGATGGCCCAGAGATCTCTTCTGAAATGTTGCTAGTGATGCCCAGGTTCACAGAAAATCCCCTAATCCAGATGCCCCATTCATCCTTTATCAAGCTTCTGGGAGCAATAAATTGCTATCGGAATTAGCTTTGCTTTAAGACATTGCTAAATGGATGATCATATACCAATATGTTGCCCTTGTTTAAGAGGTGTTTATGTTTAAGTTATGGGCATTATAGGTAGTTCCAAAAAAGTAAGAAACACCCAAATGTAAGTCGTTTAACACACTTCTACATGGAGTATAGATATGCATAAATTTCTAGATAATGTAGAAGTAACTATAATAACATTTAATTGAGTTTGGTTTGTAGAGAGATAAACACAAATTTTTCTTCAAAGTCATTGTGAAACTGAACTTGGCTAAATTTCAGTTCTATTTGGTAAACGGTCCATTCAGGATAAACTACATAACTGTTCTGAAGGTTTGCCAACAATATATACCCTAGAGAAGACCCAAGTCAACAGCTTATGAACTTTGTATTTGAAAGACTAGAACCCATGTAACATTTCTTTAGATACAATCTGAAATGAAATCCTTGGACAAGGTAAAAGGGAGATAAGAGAAAACCAGATAATGAGATAAAAGCTAGAAACTGTTTTTATCAGAGTAAACAACTTAAGAGGTTACTGAACCATTATCATCTCACCTTCAGTCACTAATAACTTTCAGTTTCAAATTGCCCGATGAACTATTAAAAGCCTAAGAATTTGGGAGTTCTGTGAATGTTAGCCAGTTACATTCTCCATATAAAAAAAACTTGCTCAAGAGACCCTTTTGCTTTTTCTCATCTCCTTGTCTTTCTCTTCAGCAGTCCCAACGCAACCATCCAATCCCACAGTCAGCTGCACAGCACCTGCCACCTTGCCAAAGTATTTCCCTACCTTCCTATGCAATCACATTGCAACCCAGCCAGCCAAACAACCCTTAGTGCAACAAGAAATCAGAAGATAATATTTAGTTTTCTTTCCAAGAGTTTCTCAAAACTGTTTTGGGAATTCACCAATTGAAATCTCTTTGCTCTTGTGCCAAGGGTAAGAAGAGAGTAATGGAGGCTTACTAGTTCCTTCACTCAGAAATTTAATTTCTGAGTGCAAAGAGAAACAAAATTGGAAAAGGGAATCCACTTGAATTAACTGAAGAGAAAGGACTCAACAGCGAAACATAAAAAAATGCCAAAAGTAAATGCTTTTAGGAGTTCAGTGGAAAAATTGGAACTAAAAATAGTCCAGTGGCCAAAATTACGCCAAACGAATAGTTTAACAGCCATTTGGGTTGCCCTTTTTCTGCTTTGACTCCCTGAACCACAATATTTATTATAAAAATATATCTATTGACCTACCAATCCTCAATACTTCTAGTAATACCCCAGCTAGTTACAAGTAAAATGCATTCTAGAACTGCCAAAACATTAATTGAGTGAGCCTACTAGCTGCTCATCTTTTAACATATAATCTGCAGGTGAAGTGAGAATTCATATTAATGTGCTCTGTCTACTGACGTCTATTTAGCATAGCATTTGTTAAAACAAAACCATTTTACCAACCCATCAAAATAACCAGGTAACATGCGAATAAAATTAGTAACCCATTGACTGTAAGTTCTGCCTCTTGCCAGGCCGGATTTAATAAATAAAGCACTGAAAGGTATTTGGGTATCACCCATATGTTTATACAAACTTGATTTTGTTTTCATTGATAAAATTTAACTGTTCTACCTAGAGAAAAGAATAAACGGCAGTTTTACATTGAGATTCTTTTAGCATCCATGCATTACTAAGACATCTATTGCATTATTCATCACAATGAAATGAAAATTACAAAAGGTGCATTGAAGAGTTTTACAAAGAAAAGCTAATTATTCTTTGCCTAGTGTCCTCTTCAAGTAATTCATCACCCCAATGCAAAACTGAACTATAATCATTTAAGAATTGTTACGATCCTGTATTAGAACAACTTATCACCTTTGCATTTGAGCCCCACCCATCAAACCAACATAGCTAGCACTTTAACACACACCAGAGTTCTCTTCATCCAAAAATCCTTGAATGAAGATATTACCAAGCAAAAATTCCACAATGCAAAATTATTGTTCTTGCCCAAGTTTCATTTGTCAATGCAAGCTATATCCTACCAGAAAGTAGTTGATAACCAGGAACTCCGAGAACTCCCATAACAAAATGGAAAAACATCAGGAATAACTTTGTTTGCTTAATATCTCACCAAAAGCTAGCCATGTGAATTCTGAATATCATGCATTAAAGAGCTGAGATATTTTTGATGTAACAGTCAAGCATTCTAAAGCAGAGCATACGTTCAACTGTCCAAGAAAGTGATGTACTTCCCATCATATAATTCTTTTGCTCACTGAAGTTCATACTTGCAAGCTTTAATACAAAAGGCATGTTGCCAACTCGATTATCTTCTGCCTAGAGAGGTCTGTAATGGAAAACTGTTGTCCATGACATGAAAAATTCCCTACCATATCAAATAAAAGTTTGGAACTTGTATTATGTAATGAGAGTTGAGAATTTGCCTGATTGGGCGATGCAGCATCAGGTAGACTCTCCTTTTCATCCACAGAACCAAACCATATCCTTTGACCAGGAACTGAGCCCTCAGGAGGCACTAGTAGCTCCACATTCTCCTGTGATGCATCAGAAGCTGCCATCAGCATTCCAGATGATTTGACACCGCGCATATTTCTTGGCTTCAAATTAGCAAGGACAACCACATTGATGCCCTGCATGTTTGATCTCATGGGATTAGATATTTTCACCCGAAGGTTTGGTCAAAGAAGAGATAGAAGACCAGCTCTTCTCAATTTGAAAATGCCGTCTGATGATCTTTACAGCTATTTCGGAAAGTAAAAAGATTGGTATGTTCAAGCAGCTTATTTACTTATCGCAATGCTATGCTGAGCACTGCATTGCTTATGATGACAGCCATAAAAGAGTATGGGGAACTAGCTAGCTTAGAAGCAGAAATTTTCGTCAATAACTAGTAGTACTGGCTTAACATTAGTAGCAGTATTAAGCAGGAGGAGTGTCCAAATTTGTTACTAATAGCTTAATAACTACTACTAGTAGTATCCGTAGTGGTAGGGGTAATTTCGATGCATGACTTAGTAGCAGTAGAAATAGTACAATAGTATAGTATGGTACAGGTGGTAAGGGGGATCATATGGTGGCATGAGAGCAAAAACAGAGAGAAACATTTCTTTGTTCCCATTTTTTTTTTTTTTTTTTGGGGGGGGGGTTGCTGGTGGTGATACCTCAAGATGGTGGAGGGGCAGATATTTGACGAGGCCGCTACAAATGATTCTGGGTTCAGGCTCCCCAACATCGACCTCTTCGACGTAGAGGGAATCAGCTTCCTGGTGCCTCCAAGCCTTGAGGATTTTTCCCACTCGAATGTCCAATGTGTTGGCGGCTTCTTTGATTTTGGTCATCTCATCATCGCCATCATCCTCCTCCTTGACGGATGAGGAGGTGGAGGAGGGGGCCGTACAGAAAAAGTATTTCCACGCAGGCAACAAAGTTGGGCTGGGAGTGGGAGTGGCAGGAGTAAATTTTGTGAGGAGCGGTGAAGGCGGCAGAAATGGTGGTGTTAGTTTTATAGTAGCAGCCCAGGAAGAGGAGGAGGAGGAGGCGTGGTAATTGGGATTAGTAGGAGGTGGAGTGGGGAATGGCGTTGCTGGTATAATCTTCTTCTTCCTATCTCTGGGCCTGAGGAGGAGAAGGCGAGGCTGCAGAGGCGGCGCTGAAGTAGCAGAAGCAGTGGCAGAGGGAAGTAGAGCTCGAAGTAGTACAGGACGACCACCACCATATCCATAATTCCTGCTCCTACTACTACTAGTAGAAGAGCAGCAGAAGAAAGAGGAGCAGCCTCCCCTCAACAAGCTCGAGCTGCCCGCCACCATCCCCATCCCCATCCCCAGCCAACCCAATTAAATTAAATCTGTTTCTCCTGCCTGCCTACGGCTATGGTTCGGGATCAACCTGATCCGTTTTCTCGGAAACTAAGCGGTATCAGGCGAGTAGGCTTCGAATGTCAACAAGCCCAACCCCTGTCCGTTTATGATATCATTCATTTGGGCCTAGGCTGGGAGGGTTTTGACACACACAATATACAAGACCAAAAGTTTATCTCGAGGGGTTTTGGGAGTTTTATACTGAATATAACGCCCTCCAGTAACAGCTCTCGGGCATGGAGGAGTATACTTTGGCCAATATAATACGTAAAGCGGGGAATCTGGATATTTAGACAATAAAAAGTAAGATAACAAAGGTTAATTTTGGAACGAGATTACATTTACTTTCCCAAAATGAATATTTTAATATTGTATTCTAAAATGGGTTATAAATGATATCAAAAATATAAATTAAGTGAGATTTTAAAATGGTAAAGTTTGGTTTCTAAAATTATCCCTATTATCAATACACAATATAAAATCCTTCCTGCAGTTACAAACCCCATCCATCTACAATACACAACTAAAAGGGACACCCCGAGTTGCACTCGGGGAACTGAAGCCTAGTTGTTGCTAAGTCGGGATACCATGCTGCTACAAATTTGAGATTCTTACAACGGCCACAATAATCTACTTCCCATGGACCCATGCAATTTGGTGATGCTTTTTGGAAGAGATTATGGTCCATCTCGTTGCCTGCTAAAATGCAATTGAGCAATTTTTCATTTGGAGGCTATTTCATGATGTCTGTCCCACGAACTACTCATTGCTTCGAAGAAGAGTTAAACACCATTTCCTTGCGTGTGAGATGCGGAGCTAAGGAAAAGATGATAAAGTATCTTTTTCTTCATTGTGAGATGTCTAAGCGTGTGGCGCTTAAATTTTGATCAAGGAATTCCAATCCTGTTTAAACAATGTTTGCACAATGGACTGACATGGCACTAGCTTTGCAACATATGCTATCCATCTGCATTCTTTGGGATATGTGGATAGCTAGGAATAGATTCATTTGGGAAGGCATAGAGTTTAACTGCAACCATTTCTAGAACCATCTAATCATATGCTGCAGTGTAGCGGAATGTTGACTCTGAGCACAGTGCAATCTCGTGAGGAATTGCGTCGTGGGTAGCAGTAGGAATGTACACCTACTTTTTGATGATAGTGTTTCTGCTCCTAAAACCCAGTTCAATATCATCATTGACAGTGCGTTTATAGAAGCTAGAAATAGGGCAACTTTTGCTTGGATAGATCAGGACTCACATGAAATTGTATGTTTCAGTCTTCTTTGTTTAACAGAATCTATATAGTTGACGGTGGTAGGAATGAAGTTGCTAAAGCTTATAGTCTTGAAGTTGCTAAAGCTCAGAGTCTGGCTGTAGCAGCTAGAGCTTTGTCATGTTAACTTTATCCACTCATGCAACAAAATTCTCTCTGTTTACTCAAAAAAAGAAGAGAAGAGAAGAGAGAGGGGGGGTTCCTCCACTGGTTCTTCCTAAATGTGATTTCACTTGATTCAACTTATGCTGTTCTCTATGCGGCAAACGACCTAATAGTACAAGTAACCACACTCCATCAAATCAAAATTTTGAGTGCTAAACTCATGTTCTATCACAGGAAAATGCACCTTCATAAGCTTCACATTCTGTCTCTCGCCAACAGATAATCAATCAGTTCAAAAAGTTTTCCTAACAAGAACCATTCTCCAAAGAAAATGGTGAGAAAATAAAAAGGTCACCTGTAACTGTTAAGCAGAACAAGGACACTTAAAGATACAACAAATTGAAGGGGGGAGGGGGGGCGCTGAGTGCAGGCAGAAACAGAAGCTAAACCCTAATTATTGATTAGCTCAGATCAATTACCCTGATACAGCCACCCTGCACTTGTCGTGCCAAGACCTGGCCATTAATAGTCATCGCCTCTTGATACCACCTCTTTGCAAGTAGGACGGAGTAATATGGTATGTTCAAACTGAGATACATAGCTGCCTTTGATGTCACATAGAGGAGGGTAAGGCTGAAAAGCATACAACAAACATCTGTTAATAGAGCTAGAATCTGAAATCTAGACAAGAGAGAGAAATTTATCAAACCAAGTTCTATATATCCCCCATTATGAACTTTAGCTAGTTCACAAGCAATTCCCAGTATTCAATTCTATGACATTAGGTAATATTTCTGCAGTCCAATTTTGCTGACAGATATCTTCAGATCTTTCTAGATTTAGATATTTTGCATCTTCCAGTCATCTTACCATACTCGGCAATACATAGGAAGATCCTCTCACCAGACATGACGTATAATGGCATCAATCTAAACACCCAAGGGCTGCTTTCAGTAATCTAGATATCATATCAGAAGGCCTCAAATCCACAAACACACATGCTCCCGCACATACTAATATCTTTGCTCTATTAATGCCAAAATCGAAACTTCAATTTCATCACCATATCTTCAAAGTTCAAAAGCTCACTGACAATAAGTTAACATGATATACCTGAACAATTCCAGCATCACATAGATTCTTTAGTGCCATCAAATATTTTGTCTCCCCAAGGCGGTCCAAATAACGTCTACAGAAAGCCAATGTAGAGAAGTTCTTATTAATGGTTGCCAGAAGCTGTTTTGCTCTGGGTAATCGCAATGGTATATGGCCAACATCAAAATTCTTCATGTAATGGCTGCACTCTAGATCTTCTCTGACATACCCCTTTCCTGTACAGAACAAATGACAGGAAAATAAATCCGCATAAAGATTCAAGTTCCAATCAAGCACGGTACCCTGCTAAAAAAAGTGGAAACCATCACCTGTTGATCCAAAAGTCTCAATTGCATAAAACTCGCCCTCTTCCATTTTTGTTTGTTCTCCTCCCTTCACAATTGGAACAGATTTTCCAGCATGGATTTGATAACTCCCAATACTGTGCCCATTCAAATTTCGGATACTCTTAACTGACAGAAAGCAACCCCCAACACATTAAATATCATTATATGAAAATGTATCATAAGAAGACTACAAACTATAAGTTCATGACCTTTTCTTTCTGTCATTTTCCTGTTATGATTCTATATCCAGAAACATATACAAAAATGAAAAACAATAAATAAATAAAAAAAATTTCTTTCATGGTTCTTGTGGCACGCTGCAAAGTACAGCTTAAAAGCAGACATCCAGCAACCAGTCATGCCTTGAAACTGAAAAATCATAATGCTTCTTTGACTAGTTATGAAAAATCCTTGTTTCCATCAATTTTACCTTTGCAAACTTCCGTGAGAGAGATAAAAAATTATCTTTCACTGTTTGTATACAGTGCTCTAAACCAAGAAAATACTTAATGGTTTCTCAATAATTGATCAAGCACGCTATTCAGCAAGAAGTAACAAGTAAATGGCATGATAACTTTCAGCCTGAACATCCAAAAGAATCCCTGAAATCTGCTTGAGTGAGGAAGTACTCGAGATGATACATATTAGCCTCATGTTTAGGTTAAAACACTGAGGATGACCAGAAGAAAAAATATCTTGCAAGCAATAATATTCAATCTATGCCGGTAAAGCCAAGAAAAAAAAAAAGCATTGAATCAAACCCAGTTTTATTGGCCAGATTTCTTTTTGGACTCTGTCAAAATTTGGCCCCTATCAGCACTCAAAAGCCATTTACTGCAATAGTTTTTCTTATCCCCCACAAAATTTACCCTTCTTGAAAACGTTTAACCAAAAGGCCTTTCTATTACCAATGTGTTCAATGAAGGGGGTAATTTTGGAGTCTTTTGCAAATCGTCATTGATTGTACAATAAATGCACTCATCTTACACAATATTCCACCAATAGAAATGTGACCATAAGAGTGAAAGGAAAGATGTTAGGTAATGTTTCTATACCAAAAGTACTATCCTAACATGTAAAACCATATGGTTCTTGGTGTAAGAATTATTAAGATTGTAAAACATTTAAAGAAGACTCGGAGTCCTAATAGAAAAAGCATCACAAAAAAGAAGGGTTTTCCTATTATCAGCCATTATTCTAACCCCAGAGCACCTGACAGATGCAAAGTAAAAGCTACGTTTATTTCAATTTCAATTACCTTGGTATACTTTGCCATTAATTTCGACCTCATACGATTCCATGACCTCTTGGATTGCAGCACCAACATCACAAAGGCGGACATCAACTCCAGCTTCCTGAAAATGAAACAAGGTATACAATACTGTGAAGATATGGGTTGGTTTTACCAGAAAGCTTTGTGAAAATCATTTGCCATATAACTTGGAGGACAAATTTACATCTCATTAAATTTTACTTTACTTATTAACAAGCAGGTTTCAAATTTTCACTTTAAGGTACTTAATTCCAGCTATCCAACACAAATACACCCACCTTGATTCCCGTATTTGTGGCTTCACGTGAGGCCTCAAGGAGAGGGTTGAACATAGGATTAAATGCCACAGTAAATGCACAGTCTACTATATGTCCTGCAAGTACAAATATGCCACAATTAAACACCAACAGTGAAATGATGTTTAAGCATACAAAAACAAGTAAAACCAATGATGCAATATGAAGCATGCCCACAGACCACCAGACATAAGTTTTGAAAATAGTACCATCTATATGAGTTCCAAAATCCAGTTTCATAACATCATCATACTGAAGCACAGTTTTATCTCCAGAATTTGGGGTCCAGTGGGCTGCAACCCTGTAAGAAGAAACAGGTTAGAAGCAGAAAGAACTTAACCACAGAGGGAAAAGAACTAAGTTTGAAAAAAGAAGAAAAGAAAGAAATGAATTAGCTGACTAGAAGCTGTAAAAGTAAACACAGTAAAAAACTGACATAGTGAATGTTTTTAAAGTGTGTTCAATTTCTTAACGCACTAAAAAATGTTCATAAAGTGTTTTCAATTTCTTAAGTTACATAATATTGCAGGAATAACACATTCATACTCACCAATTTAATGAGCATCCAGTGGGAAATGCAATGCCAGCTTGGAGGCCATTCTCTGATATCAATTTACGCACAGTATTTTCCAAGGTCTCACAAAGATCAATCATTAACATTCCAGGCTTCAAAATCTGCCTGATATACTTCCGAACCTGAACACAGTTACAAGGTTGCCGTAATGGAAGAAAAGAGTAAACCATTTTTCTCAGCAACTAAATAGGGAAATATTCATATCTTCAGGCCAATCTCATATGCGTACAGACATGTCTGAGCACACGGATAATACATCAAAGTTTTAGTAACCACCTGACGATGAACTTCCGCTGCCTGGCGAACAGAATTGTAGATTGGTTTTTCCAGACGCTCTAACTCCCTCTTTTCCTCAGAAGTCGTCCTCCACAAGTTACTGAATTGAATCAAAATTATTTTAAGAACTCCCAATGCTATTGAGAGAGAGAGAAAGACATTGATAAGAAGCAAAAAGGAGATTGCATACTGAAACCAGTTGAATTTAAACCATTCAAGAGAGATAGGAAAAAGATTCAGTCCATTTGAAACCTGTGAAAGCTATTTTCCTCCAATTGAGAATATAAAAAAGTGCACTAGAGTGTTGTCTAATTGCAATTTGCAAGCCAGCTAACTAATTGCAATTATGTCCCATTCCAAAACCATGCTTTAAACTATAAAAGATAAACCATGCATTTTGACCAAAACCGGGTCCAATAAAAAGAATCCCTAGATCAGATTGGAAATGTGAAAACATTGGCTTTAGCCACATCACAATGCAAAAGTGGTTCATACATAATTGGCTACAAAGCATAGATAGTGTCGTACAAAGGATTAGTAGAAAGTACAAAGCGCACTACAATAACAAGTGGCAGAAATAACAGCCCACAAGTTCGCATGGCCTCTGTCTCTGCTCTAAACCTCCAGTCCATAAGACGCCAAATTTCATGGTGTTAAATTCCTCATGGAAGGCTCATGTATAGACATGTACTCCCCTAGGGAGAAGAGAAGGCAAAATGTATGAGATGCTAAATTGTAAGCTGGAAATGGAGAAGTGCCTATGCCATCAAGTTGCCAGGGACAGTTTTGGTAATCAGCAACCATGGGCATGTGCAATCTCATGATTTAGTTGCCAAGGACATGTCATCTTTGACGTGTTAGATGCAAGAATATCAAATGTTGTATCACGTAAATATCCGAGGGATATGAACCTTCTAAAGTACTTATTTAAGATATTCCCACAAACATATATAGTTAAAATACATCAAAATCCAATTCAATTTACAAATTTATAGAGAGTAGATGGTACTCCATTCTTTCTTATCATGGTTTCAAAGCAAGACTGATATTATAACACATCTTCTGAATATTACTCAAGTTTCTCAATTCATCTGAAGGTATGGAGAAGATTACAGACAGAAAATATTGGGGTAACAAACTACGCAACCTATTACAGTACTCAATTATACACCTTCCTAGAATTTTGATGGCTGGTGATTTTCCCTGTTAGCGTTATTTTTTATCAAATACACACTTTATCATTCTATGTTATTAGTGCATTTCCTTACCGGAATGGATTCTGATCTTGGATAACATCTCCTCGGATCCACATTCATTTCCTTTTTAACTTTCCTATCTGTGGGATATCTTACCAACACTTGAATGATACATGAAACATTCTCAAGGATTGTTATTGAATTCTTAAATGATGCAAGGGAACTTTCATGGTAGTTTTAAGTAATAGTATTATCATTAAGTATCAAAGCATATATGGGTTGTAGCAAGTTTCAGGAACAAAAGGAATCCATACCTAATAGGGTGGGCTTATTTAGGTTTGATTTGACTAAAAGAGCAGATACATGTTCCATTGCTATTCCCAAACCAAATTGTATACGTAAATATGTAGATCCTAAATGGACTGAAAACAGATTATATATGTAATAAATAAGTAAAAGAAAGTGAAATCAATTTTTGTATGCATGCTTGCCAATGACAAAATATGTGCGAGAAAAGTAACTAACTTTACATTCAAACACTATCTCAGGTGCATCAACAGCATCTCAAGAAGAAGGCATATACAGTTGAGACACATGTAAGATGTTCCAATAAAAAACATTGGTGCAAAATCATCACAATAAAGAGGCAAAGAAACCAAGAAACATCTACAGACCCAAGAGTGTCGTATTAGATTCACTTATTCCTTCCCCCTTTGAGAGAAAAGAAAAGGAAAAAAAAAAGGACGGCACCCTTGAAAGGAAAAATAAGCCAGCATTACTTCAGCTTAAATTAAGGAAGCTTAGATCCCTAATTTTCAGGATACATATCAAATGTCAAGATATCCCGCTTATTTTTGTTGCTCTTAAAAACAGCACTGGGATGCTAAAATCTTCCAATCAGAAAAACGGTTAAGGCATCAGGCAGACTAAGCCAATGAAAATATAGTAACACATTGCAGCCATTAGCAAGCACGCATCTTCCTCCCTGCACCCCACTGAAGAAAATTATTTAAATTAGAAAAGATAAGCCCAAAGACTAATAAAACTCAAGATTAAAAGCGGGTTTACTATTCTAGCTTTCTCCTCAGACAATCATAGCTCACACAGTTTCACCAACACATCCTAATACAAAGTTTTCCAATGTGCAGACTGCAGCAACTCTGCAGTAAAGAATTAGTACATCCATGCACATTCACTCTGAGAGAAACTTCCTCTTGTATGGAAGTTAAGTGATGTCAGAAGCATTTATCAATTAAAAGAGATAATCGCTTTCCTCTCTGTCTCACTACTATGGACTTTTAAATACAATACACAATCAAATGCAGAAAATATCCTGATGCTCCATTGGGAATTTTGCAGAAAATCTGTTCTGATTGCAATGATGCTTAATATAGGTCGTCAAAGACAATTAGGCATACAATAATGGATACATACTCATCTTTGTACTGTTGAACTTCACCCTCTGGAAATTCCCCAGAAGGGAAGAGTTCAATAACTGGGATAGATGGAGGTTCAGTTTGCACTGGCAATTCTTTTTTCTTCCTGAAAATGCAAAACATGAAAAAGGAGAAGTGAAAACCTATATCCTTCCACCGGGAGAAAAAAGACAATGAAAGGAGAGAAAGTGCTCACCTGCTTTTACTTTTTTTCTTCTTCTTTTTTGCGGCTTCTGTGAATTTTAAAAGGCCCAAGTGTAAGAATAAATACTAGTATTAAATTGTTTATCAAAAAGAATAAGTAAAGTAATCAGAAATTATATACCACTTTGCTATGCAAATTTCAAAAATACATATCAAATGTCAATTAAGTCCGGATTTTTTTATAGTTTGATACTGGATGAAACAAACTATATCTTTGGGGCCAATGGATGCTGATGCTTAATCAGTTGCCTGAAATCTTAATTCATATTTCAGCATGTGTTGAGAAAGTGAAAAAATATACAAACATG
This sequence comes from Gardenia jasminoides, assembly GCA_013103745.1. NCBI lineage: Eukaryota > Viridiplantae > Streptophyta > Magnoliopsida > Gentianales > Rubiaceae > Gardenia > Gardenia jasminoides. Next base: position 170,143 of record CM023097.1, read on the forward strand.
ATGCTACAACTAAAATGACATTTGGGGAGAGCTAGACTTTTGCAGCTTGTAGTTTGCAAAGAAGGATGGGCGAACATAAATATCCATATTATCCAAACTCTTTTCCAAGTTAAAGAGAATTTGTAACCTGAATGAATAAGTTTGTGAATAACCAACCTCTCTTCATATGCATTTGCAAATAATCTAACTCAGATGTTCAATGAGCTATAATAAGCAAATAAGAAACTCATCTGTTCAGGAGTTTTAAAAGAAAATGAATCTATTAAGAGGACATGGGAATGAGACACATTCATGAGCACTAAAAAGGAGAATATAGCAGAACAGGTAGAAACGATTTGGTATATCCGATAATCATCAACAGCACCGGAATAGACCAAAGCTGGACGCCAAGGTGAAAATGGAAAAATGAACCAGCCTGTTCCCTCAAAAAAAAAAAAAAATTGAGGATAGAACTCCTGTTCAGGTGTTCATTTGTGATTTTGGCTTGTTAGAACGCAAAAGGTTTGATTGTAAGAAGCAATCCTAAGAAGTACTGAAGGAAAAAAAACAAAAAACAAAACTTTTGCTTTATAAATTCTTTTAACTTAATCAACAACTACTATTTCACAAATCATATCTTTCAAGCAACTGAACAACTTTAAAACCAAGAAGATGAAAAGGGATCCCACCATTATACATGAAGCAACAAGTCGTTCTCTGATTAATAGATGCAAATTAATTACAGAACAGAGTTCAGAAAGTTTTTCCTACTAATTGCGCACACATATACAGTACTACTCTATTACAATCGGAATATCCAAGGATCGATTAACGAGAGTCATGGCACCAAATTAAAAGGAATTAGTGGAAAGGTAAAACAACTATGATTAGTCCAAGCACCGATGGAATAAAAACCTTGCGGGCCATCTAGGGTGAGCTCATCAACTTTGTCCTCAACTTTCTCCTCAGTTTCATCTGCTGCAGTTTCTGATGGTCCCTCTTCTTCTGGGACGACTCCAGCCCCCAATTCGTCGTCTTTTGCCATTTTCACAAGGGCTGCTGCAACTGCACCAAAGTGGGTGCCGGCGCTTGAAGTACCAATTTGCTTGACCAGAAACGATGGAAAATTGGAGAAACCCCAAATTTCTCGGCGGGTTGCTATCAAAATTAGTCTTCTTTCTTTGATACGGGACACCACGACTAGTACTAGAGTAACTAGTCTAAATAACTGTGCGTAGCACGGTGGTGCCTTTATTGAAAGGAATTAAAAGGAAGGGGTGAATAAAAAAAGGCAAGAAATTTGCACCAAAATAATTTAAATTTGAAATTTTTTTTAGCAATTGTTCAATCTATGTCAAAACATGTACAACATTTATGAGATATCATTTTGATTGAAGTTGGGTCTTGAAATAAAAATAAAAATATATATTAGAAAATGATTGATATAAGGATATAAATGAATATAATAGCATAGTTAACTTGATATGAAAATAAATACTTACAAACATTATGCATTCAATCTAATAATATTGTACAAATGCACAAACATTCTTTACATCAATTAAACTTTAATACTAAAGTCAATATTGTTGGATTTGTTAGTTCCGTTGAATTTTGTGGAGTTCGTATTATGAATGTAAAGGTGTGACTTTGCATGAATTGATGCGTTAGTAAAAGTTGAACAGCATACTTCTTTTTACTTGAAAATTAAGAGCATATTGAATTCAAAATTAGTGTTTTTTTTACATAATTTCTAAATATTATTGTGTAAAAATAAATATGTATAAAGGATTTGTACATGCATTTGCAGATGTTTGAAAAAATAAACATCAGAATGAAATATGAATTATGCATATCTATCCTATAGATTGTGATGCAAGTTACCATTGGAATCTTTGATTTGTATATCAACATTGTATCTATTGAGAATAAAATGTGATGTACGATATAAAAATATATATTAAAATGTGATGTAGGAAGTTGAATAGTAATAAATTGAATGTAGATGAAAATGGAAAAAAGAATAGTAGGAACTCTTTTTTTTTTTGAAAGAAGAAAAAAGGAATCAAAGAAAATGGATTGGATTTATTGTACATTGACATTGAATTTGATGCATTACCTATATGGTTCTATGATAAATGAGGTAATTTTAGTATTATTTGTCATATGTATATTTAACAACCATACCTCCTTCATGTGAGATTGAATACATGTATTGATCTCTTTCACAAAATGTATTAGCTTAAATATTTTTTTTGGTAATTAAACTATACCATAATATAGTGAAAAGTATATCGATTTTCACTAATTTGAGCAAATGTGATGTACAATATTTATATATGTTTACATAAATACATAAATACATACATACATACATATATATATATATATATATATATATATATATATGTCAATGTTAATGTCTCGAGCAGAATTGGCCACACCTTATCAACGTTAGTAATAGAGAGCTAGTGATAGCTAGTTAGAATAGATGAAATTGCAAAGGGAATGGATTCCTAAATTTATGCAGATGTGGGTTGGATATTCGGTGTACCATATGAGTGGATAAGGATCATGACTTATGACTAACGATTTAAATGGTTAGTTGGTAACAAATATCTGAAATTAAATATTCCTAAATTAAAAAAATCTAAAATTTTAAGAAAAAAGAATTAGGATTTTGAAGTTATCTAAAGGTTTGTAGGCAAAAAACCCATAATACATATATGATAGATGGTCCTCGGTAAGGCCAGTTTGGGTCGAAGGAAAGGAATCTAAGGTAAGGGAAAAGACTCCACCCAATGGAATCCATTAAGTTGGAAAAACTACACGAGAAACGAATACGAAATCGACACCAATTGTCCCCCCATTTTATAGATGTTAATTTTTAGTGCCTTAGTCCCTCACAATTCACAAATCCGAAACTAGCACCCTTACGTTTTTTGTTCCTAACCACATTTTTTTCATATATTTTCACTTGAAAAGTTACGGATATACAGCATGTGTTTGAGTTTTAAAGATTAAAATTGGCAGCTCAAATAATTTTTACCAAATCAAATTTAACCAACTCCCTCGGCACATGAAATTTTACAGGATACTAGTAACAAAAATCCTATCTCAAATTAAAACATTAATAATTTGGCTTCCCATTTTGGCCAATCAATTGATACCACTTGAAAATTCATTCTATTGAGGTGATATTATTTGTGGAATCTTCTCGTTCATAGTTTGAGCTACCAAAACCACGTCTTCTTCAACCCAAAACTCGAGAACTTAAAAGGGTATACTACAAGATAGCGTACTCTTGTCCTCATTGGGATTCCAAGAGTTAGACATCATGTTAGGGCAAAAAAGAGTTATTTGAGATACACACACACACACACACACACACACACACACATAAGTGGTGAGGATTGGTGGGGCTATTACATTCATAGCTATCATGGTGTTCTAATAGTCTAGACCATTAGCATTAACAAGATTGAAGTCAGAGGTAAAGTATAAGAGAAGTTTAATATAGAGTGTATAGATAGTGATAGGTAGCGTGATAGGAGGATGAAGTGCAAATTAGAGGTTTTGAGTTGGAGACACTCCACTTACATTAAAAAAATAAATAAATTAAGAAAAAGTGAAAATGTTAGGTAGATCCTTCATACCATCTTGCGACCTCTCAATCCCTCATGTCCCCGTTACCTCTCTCATCCATCTTCCTTTCATTCTCACCATTAAACATAGGCCAAATTAGGGTTGGAAGAATGCAAATCAGAGTGGGGTAGGGAGAGGAGATGGAGGAAATAGGAGGTTGGAAGAAGAATCAGGGATGGAGCTACAACTAGCTAAGGATGCAAAATTGCCTCCCTCAATTTTGAGAGTGGAATTTTTTGAAATTCTTTTTCTTATCCATTTTACGTCCCTAAATTTTTTAAATTCTCTTTCTTATGTACATTGTGTAATGAACCCAAATTTTTCAAAAAACTAAGCTAATTTCATATCCCAACATATGACAAAGTAAATGAAATTTAATTACATATCATTTCACATAGCAATAAAATTAGGAACATAGGTATAGCTAAATAGATATCACCACGGTACCAAAACTGCCAGTTCCAATTTAAAATCCAATGGTTCCAGTTCTTTTGAAAAATGGAATATGAATCGACTTTTATAAAGACGATTACGGTTACAATTTCTAAACCTCTGGTTTCGGTTCAATTATGGTTTCAATTTCTTTTGATTCCAATTCTAGTTATTTTAGTTACGTTAAAATACTTATAATTACAAAATTTATTTTAAGTAAATATGACAATGAATGTAGAAAAAAATATAATTTTATTATATTATCATTTGGCAAGGACAAAAAAAAAAACATATATTCTTGATTTAGCAAATTGCTATTTTTTGATTTCGCAATGGCTATTTTCTTAATCCTTTAAACAAAAAACTTTTGTGAATTTGTCATAATGGTTAATCAAACTCAAAGTGTCATCAAACGCTAACTTAATAATTTGATTACTTTAACTTTAACACTTTGACTGGATTGAATTTGGACCTAAATCAGTTATGCTATATTTGCTAATGAATTGGGATAATAAGTTGGTGGACTAAACATATGTTATTGGTGCTGATTGCTGACTATTAAGATTGAACTTTAAATTGAGTCAAATAAATCCAATTACTCAAGATAATGTATATTCTTAGATGGTTATTCAAGTTTTTCATGTATCTGAACCTTAACATTTAGTTACAATTATGGTTTCGGTTCTGGTTTCTCAAATCCGATTCCAATTCTGATTTTGGTTTAATAAACTGCCAATCTAGTTTTGATTCGATTCCGATTCAAATTTAAACCGTTAGCACCCATACATCTGAATATAAAATATATTTAATGAACTTGAATTCCTATACTTAGGAATTCCTACACAAGATTAAGCTAGTCTTTATTTAGTAGCTATATGATAGTAGCTCATCATTCGCTAGTTTTCCATAATGTACCAAGTCCATAATCTAGTTCTTCTAGAAATCTGAAATTTGTTTTAAAACAATAAAAATACACGTGTGAGTTTAAGAACTCAATGAGAACCGTGTGTGCACGTGTATTTTTTAAAACTTTTGGTTTCACTATGTCTCTTAGAAAAAAAATAAAAAAAATTTAAAGTCAAGCCAAAACAAAAAAAAGTACCATTTTTAGCATAATAAGGTAAATAGAACACAATTAAATATTTACATATCAAATAATGGAAGCAATCAAATTGTTACTTAAATAGATACAGAACCACCCTTATCTCCCCTAGTAAAAGGTGCATACACAACTTGATCATTCTCATCACATCATCACAGCACAAGCCTTAAGGCAATGTCAAAATCAAACAATCCCGATTCTTAGAATACCATATGAACAAAGTCAACCTCCTAATCCTGTCGTAAGGTGTATGTGTCAAGGTAGATTTAGACACTTGTTAGTTCAATACTTTCTTAATGGTCCAAATTAACTCTTGACAAGGGCCGTCCTCTCCAGAAATTATTTGGGTTTACAGCCCCCAAAGTTTACTTTCGAGTTCACAACAAAATCAAAAGTATCATCGAAATATTAGTATGTGCCAAGGAGTTCAAATTAAGTTGGCCTATAATCTCATGTGAATTCATTCAGTATGTAAATCTTAATAGTAGTTCAACATATCGCATAGACAAAGACACGAACTGTACAAGTACAATCATATTTCAACATACGAACTTTTAAAGTCATTCAACTTTCTCTTGAACCTCATTATAGCCAATTTAACCCCTTATTTGATATTTAAGGATAAAAGTGCCCTTTATATATTAATTATTTTTCTATAATTTTTATTTCCTTTCTTTCACTTCTCCTTGTTGCGTTTCCTTTTTTTCTCCTTTTTATCATGCAACTAGCTATTATCTTCTATTTTTTTGTTATTGTTTTCATATTTAGATTGAGTTTTTATTCGCTTGAATTTTTAATTTTTTTTTGGTATCATTCTATTTATTTATTTTTCAATGGTATTAACAATCACGAACTTTATGTTATAACGATATATGCTGGCTATGCACAAAAAATACTTCAAGTATTGCATAAAATGCTCTGATTAAACAAACTAGAGCTTAGAATTAGTCAATTGTTAATAGTAAAAGTAACAAATAGTAAGATCGTGCTAAAAATAATGATTGGTCGAGTAGGAAGAGTAGATATAAAGATAAGCAGAGATTGGATGTTGTTTTGTTTACTTGGCATTTGCCTTTTCACATTAACGAATCATAAGTTCTGGTTTGCTTATATCTATTTAAGTATTTGAGTCAGTAGATTATGTATCGATTCTAGTGTGACAAGCTTATAGCATTAAGGAAGAGAAGGAGGGTGAAGAAAATAGGAGCAGAGAAAGGAAAAGAACAAAAAAGGTAACTGAACGTTTGGATAGTAGTTTATTTGGGATAATTTATTAAAATGATATTGTAGCATTTTTTTTATGTGATGTATGTGAGATAAAAAGGTGATTGAAATTTTTATGGATGATACAAGTAAAAATTAATTTTTAGGCAAATTAGAACCATGCAAACATCCAAAATAGTAAATACTATTGACTTGTGACAGAGGCAGTTTTGGACGCCAGGTGGCGGGGTCCACTGCGGATAAAGAAGTTCAGTGGCGTAAATTCCAGTGCAATTGGTGCAAAGTCTTAAACCGGGTTTGGTGGAAATAGCCCATCATGTCGTGTCATGGGTAGACATAAACAAATACAAGTGAGGGAATGCATTGCGGAGTTTAAAGCGCGCGAAGGCAGAGAGTGGTGCTTCGAAATTGTCAGAAAGAACAACGTACCAAACAAAAAGAAGACCGGGAAAGAAGTACAAATAGCAGCGGCACTCCTGGACTCGACTGGAGCAGTAGAAGGGAAGATGAAGTTCGCAGTTAATAAGGGATGGAACAACGGAAGAGCCCGGGCAGGGGTTCTGCAGCTGGGCAGCTGTCCCTTCCCAATTGAGACTCCGGCTCTGCTCCTCACTACCCGCAAAGGCCTGCCCGCTTTCATCTCTCCGGACCTCCTTACCTCCTCTCTTCCTTCCCCGGATTCTCACCTGCTGCAGTTCAGCCCTCTTCACTTGTAAGCTCGTAGACAACCCAGCAGCTTTTATGATTTTCGCTTTTTTTTTTTTTTTTGTTTCGGGTTTAGGCTCAGAAGAATGGGGCGTCTATGAGATGTTGTCATCTTCTGTCTCGCCTACCAGCTGTTTGTTGTTTGTTCTGTGCTGGAACCTCATACCAGCCAGCACTAAATTAGTCTAATACTACTAACTAGTTTGTATGATTCATTTCATGCGAGTAAGTATAACACTTGTGTGTTTCTTTTCCAGCTTACAGGGTATTTCTCCTAAAACAATATCTAACATTGGAGGACTGCACCAAATGCTTAGTCTGCACCAACACATATTCGCGGCTGTACCCCGGGATTCCATCATCGCACTTCCTGAACATGACAGCACTAACAAGTCTGGAGCGTCTTTCCATACTCCTGGAGGCCGTCTTCTGGTTATTTCATTTCCCCTTAACTATTTTCCTTTGGGGGCTTTGAGTTTAATCCTTTGGAGTTTTGTGACAGTAATACTTCATGCGCTGAGACTCTGCATAACGAGTTTTGCACCTTCATGAATGAAAATCAGATAAAGCCTGCAGACTACGTGGAACTTGTTTCTTCAATGAAGCCTGACTTTTGGGTCACTTTGGCAGATGAAGTTCCTGCTTGGGTTTCTAATAAGAGGAATGGAACCTCAGTGGACCGCACTCTGAGGTGGCTCGATGATTGCCTTTCGCTCAATAAGGTAACCACCCCAAAAACCCGCCCTCCCCTCCTCCCAAAAAAAAAAAAGGCTTGTGGCTGTAGTATTGTCTGATTGTTAGCTGGTAATAGATGTCAACTTGACACAAGCTTAGAGTATTTAGGTCAACTTGATGTAAATTTCGTTCTGTTTTGAAACCCCCAAAGAAATTGCACTAAACAATAGCAAATAACGGAAACACCATCCCAAATTATGTTGCCAAACATCCTAGTAAGAAGGAGAGAGTTTCCTACCATTTCTACTAGGAAAGTCAATTGAATTCGGAAGGGCCATTAATTCTTGGGCAGCAGATTGTAGTTTAGGGGATTTCTGATGGTAAGTTCAAAATGGTGAGTCAACTGGTCAACGAAAATTGAGGATTAAATGGTTTTAAATTTTATAGGATCAATGCTCAGGAGATTTATTTTTGTGCAATATAATTTTGTATTGATCTTTTCATGGACTAGTAGAATTTTCAACTTTCTAGTGGAGATGCATTTAGTTGTTGTATCTTAGGAGTTTCATCTACAGACTTTTGCCTTATATGGTTCTGACGGCTCACCAGGTTGCTCATAAATTATTGCTACAGACAGGTGCTACTGTTTTTGGATCCATTGTTGGAGGCTCCAGTGTTGAAGAACGACGTCGGTGTGCCCAAGAAGTTGCACGAAGAAATGTATCAGGTCACTATTTGCTTTGATGATTTTACTAGTAGTCTTTTTATATTATTATGTGTCATTTCAAGTCATTAGTTTACCTTCTGAGCTAGCCCCTTTTAGTTTAATTTCATTTCCATGGTTGTTTGACTTTACAACAGCTTTTGAGGCGGAGTAGTAATACAATTGGCTTTGCCCTCCTTTATGATTGTCCAACGTTTTCTGCTTCAGATTCAGCAGGCTTTGGTGCACTTGAACCCCTTTCCTATTTAAAAGTTGAATCAGGTTGTGTTCTTTAAGCAAGAATCTATTGATAGGAAGTGTGAATTCGTGGGATTTTAAGCAGTCTGGTGTTCTTTTATATATTATAATCCAGGAATTTGAAAATTTCTAGGATTTCAAAATCCCAATTGGAATTCAAAATCCAGTCTTATAAAAGACAATAAATTTGAAATAAAAAATTCCATGACCTTGAAATTTCACTTCCTGCCATTTTAAGAGTATCAATTAAAATACTTGTGAAAAGAACACAGCTCAAAACTTCAACCTACATTACATGTGAAGCGCATTACATATCCAAAGTGGTTGACAGAAGGTGGGATCAACACATCCTAAGAATGGTTAACCAAATGTGAGATGTCATAAGAAAATAAGAAAATAAGAAAATGTTGGGTTCACACAATCATGATATAGGTGGACGGGGTATCGTTGCAGGCAGAACAAGGGGCTTGTAGTAGTTTAAATAAATTCCAACTCAATTTGCAGATTGGCCTTGTACATGTCCAATTGGCCAGGATACTATGCTGCTTAGGCTAAAAATTCTATTATTTGCATATCATACTCTCAGATACTCCAAGGAAAATAACACGAAAGTATCTCTTTGTTCATCTGGGCATGGAAGTGTGCAGAGAGAAAATAAAGATCTTCATGATAACAAGATATATTATGCATTATGAACCAAACCCTTCATTACAACATCCACAGGCCAAAGGTAGAGGTAATTTCAAGCAATGCAGGATTACGCGGATTGGCAAAGTAGAAGCAGATATAGGTTTCTCCAGTTTAGGCACTAGTTGCTGAACTGTGAGACACCAACCTTGTCTTCAAATTCTGGATCCTGTTTCAGAAGAAGGAGAAGTTCAAAGATAAGAGAAATGGTCAAGTGGATTAGTTAGTACCAGTGAGAATGGCTAGTTATGTCCATCCCATGTAGCTTACCTAATTTGCAGGATACATTTGAAGCTTGGAAGATTTTTTGAAGGTATATTAACTTCTCTTGGTGACAGAAGAAGTCAAGTCCATTTGATTAATGTGCTTGCTTTCCAGGTATGGGAAGCATTGTGTGGTGCTGAAGTTGCAGTGTTTCACACATGTATTGAGTCTTTCAATGGTGTCCAAATTCAAGTTTTGATGTATATCATATTAAGTTGGTTTTTCAATTCACCTAAGTTTATACTGGTGGAGAGGGGAGTAATTTGTAAATATTTCTGCACATGAATAATATGCATCCTTGCCCTATGATGGTGCACAGGGCTGGATTCTTGCCCTGTGGTCCATTTAGTCTATTTGTTTTATAGCTCACACTCGGATTACAACTTTGTCATCTATATTACAATGAGAATATGTAATTGGCTTGCAGGGTATTGGATTGGTGGGTTTGGGCTCGGAGAAAGTATGGGAGGCGGGCTGCTCTTCTCACTGCTGTTACAGTAAGACTTAAATCTAGTGCTAGAAACATCATTTTGTCCCGTAATTTGCCTAAGGTGTTGTTTGCTAACTCCTTGATTCAATGATTGTTCCATTGGAAATGTGAGATAGTAATTGGCCAAACCTTCATATATTTTAATCCTTGGTTAGTATTTTCTTCCACTTCTGCACTTTTATTCGTTACCAGACATCATAATTCTTTTGGGCTCAGAGTGCACAGGAGAAAATAAAGGTTCTTAATTGCCAGAACACTTATGCTTTTGCTGGTCTTGCCACTTTGAGGGTGTTGTTGATATTAATATCGTATTAAGTTTTATTTTAAGAAGTCCATGGGAGGCTATGTGATTGATGGGATGGTAGCTTAATATATTTCTAGCATCACTTTGGACCTGATATCATTGAAAGTTCCTGTTGTGATATGAAATCTGATGACTAGAAGATGGTCAGTGTTTGCTAACGTCATTCTTCAACTTTGCCTTCTAATTTATATAGCATTAAATTGTGCATCATGAATGAGGTCAGACTTGCCTTCTTTCAGAGTTGTTTAATAGGCTGACATGTCAAGTTAACCAGCTCAAGTTCTGTCATGATCACAAAACTTGAAGAAGATGAGCATCACTAAATAGGAGAGTTTCAGATTCCTATGGGGGTTCGATTTATGAATCCATTAGATATCAATTTTGTGTTGGCATTAATTTCATGTTAGTCCAGTTGAATTACTTAAGTTAATTCTGTGCTCATCATTGATCTAGTTTTGCTCGATCCTTTTCATACTGTGATCGATCGTGAGCATGATACTTACACTTATCTGTTGGTTTGTGGTACATCATCAATGGACCCAGGAAAATTTACCGGAGGATAAGCCAAGACAGGTCTCTGGACTTGGACTTCCAGGTAAGGGAAATTATTTCAAACCGATAATTTGTTTTCCTGGTCTTTTGGGGGTGGTGCATGAGGAAAGATGTGGTGCATGAGAAAAGATTTTCTTTGAAGCCTCATGTTTGATCAAATTATGGGTTAAAGAATGAAGTAGTTTTTCCCTTCATCAACCACTTAATCATATTGCCAGTCCTAAAAATAATATTTGTGAAAGGAACACATTAATGTTCCATTCAAATGGGAACTTTTATTATGCTTTGAGCATCTGGGAATATGTGTTATTCAATGAAACTATTTTCTGTCAACAGAGGAGGTACTGCAGGGAGTTGCTGCAGGCATTGACCTATTTGACTCCACGTATGTTGGTAGTTTAACATTCTTGAATGTTTTACTGGGCTGGTCAGGAAAGTAACTGAAAGCTGTCAGAGTTTTAACAGGTATATTTACCATCTTACCCTTGGCGGATTTGCACTAACCTTTCCTCTTGAGACAAGTAAGGGAGAGAATGCTGATTACAAGCTAAGTGACTCAGGAAGTAGTGACATGAAGATCAATCTGAAAGCAACCATATATAGGTATTAACAGATGTGGAATCTTCTGGATGCTTTCTGCTTGTAAGATATACGAGTTTGAGCCTGCAGAGTTAGGTATTATGAGGTGTTCTTCTTTTTTCCCTTTTGACAGGAAAGACACTTCACCAATAGTTGAAAGCTGCAGCTGCTTCACATGCCAGAATCATACAAAGGCATACATGAATCACTTGTTCAACGTTCATGAAATGTTGGCACAAACTCTATTAGAGATGTATGAATACTCTTGCAACCGCTGTTATTTCACCATCATGTACTTATCTAATGTGATTATCTCCGGCTGTATTCCAGACACAACACACACCACTACCTGGGATTCTTCCGCTCAATTAGAAAGGCCATTGAAGAAGGCAAGTTTGTGCAATTCAGGAGGAACTTTGTTGAAAGTAGACGTGACTGTCTTTTTGCTGCTGCATTGAGTGCTTAACTTGTAAGTTTTCATATGAGATTCGATTCAACGTATGTGTTTCCTTTAAAGAAGTTTTGTAGACATTGAATGCTTGATTGACCTCTGCTAAAGATCTATGAGTCATCTTCTTATACCAATTAATTTGTCGTGTATTTCTCCTTTTTGTTGGCTGCACGGTATTCAGAGTGTATTTTAGAAATCTGAATTTTAGTCTGGCATAAGAACTGCTCGTGGTGGTAACTGGTAAGGAATAAAAATCAAGAGATATTTTGGAATTGGGTACTACTCTTTGATGATGTTGTTAACACCTTTGAGTACCGAATGGAATGTGCCTTTTTTTTTTTTTTTGAATGAAGAAGTGTTAGGCTTGTATTTGAGACTGAGAGAAGGGAGGTGGATTACTATACTATTGTTGATAAGAGGATGGAGAGTGCTTTTGAGTGATCTCGGGGTGTTCCTATAGATGCTGTGAATGGTGCTAGCTATGGACGCAGCGGATGTACTTGAAGGAACGTGTCCTTGCATGCTTGTTGACTTTTTGATTCGGGGGTCTGAATTTCATAAAATTTCTAACTTGCTCGACTCCTTTATGAAGTCTTCTCCATGTTGAAAAAGCAAAATAGAGAGGAGAATAAGAGAGTACTTCCTGATATACAACATATGTTGCTTTGTTTCGTGACATTCGCAGCGGTGGTTGCAATTAAACCCACCAAGAGCGTGTTCATAGTAGCGGATGCAGGGATTGGCACTTATTTTAGAGATTGGAATCCCTGGAAAATGGGAAAAGGGGAGGGCGGGCTGGACTGCGTCTCAAGGGACTGGGCTAGGATTTCGTTTTGTTGAATGGTCTGAGTGAGTCATTCATTCATTGGTCATCCCTTCCGACCACGTATGTTTTTGTTGTTGGCAATATAGAAATGTAGTAGTCGAGTTTGACCAGGAAACACGTGCTCGTGAGGGTCTTGGGATGACACGGTAAAATTAGACGCGGGAGCTGGAGGACTGTATTATTATAAAGACTAAAGAGGGGTCATGCCATTTCAAGAATTTCTTAAGACCCAGTTGAATTGGTGTGAGAGGGTGGAAAGACCTAGTAGTCATGAGACCAAGTCGTGAGTGACATTCGCGTCACAGGTGTGTCTGTGGTGTCGTTCATGGAAAAGATACGAGCCTGAGGGTGGAAGAGAGATGAGGCTGAGGTTGAGGCTGGCAGCGGTTAAGTACAATGATTGGCGCATTTAGTTACTTACAGACAGCAGAATCCCGGGATTCCTTTGTATGAAACCATCATGTGATTGATGAAGGGTTGATTTAGTTACATGGCCAGTAGTTACGCATAGAATAGAGAGAGGCTCATTTTTCGTATACTTATATTATATAGTGTTGTTATTATTTATTATTCAAGGGATGAATCAGTCTGACCTGAACTGATGAATGGCTGGCTCAAGTGGTAATAGCATAGCATTTTTATTGGGTTGGTTAGGGTGGGTTTTTATTTTGTGATGGTTTGGATGAGAATGATGAATAAATTAAGGCCGAGACCGTGGAGGAGGAGGCTGGACGTCATCGCAGCAGCAAGTCAACCGCAAAGACTTGTCAATCTTGTAGGGCTTGTTGCGACCATTGCGACTGGTACTAGCCTACTACTGCTGCTGCTACCAGCGGCTGGAAGTGCCTCTAGAAGAAGTGCCGCTCTCTCTGGACGCGGAGTGGAATGGTTGTCAAGAAAATCTACCGCATGTAACTCTACTTGCATATGGCGTAACTTATTTTTCATAGCGTGTAATTACAGAACAAAATTTTGTAAACCTTACACACAGTGTAAAAAAATGATGCATAAGAAGTGATTTGGACCATACATTTTTTTTTTTTTTATAGCCAAATCTAGTCATGAACAGTTTAGGAGCGGTCCTTCAGATGACCGCTCCTGCCCCATCTCCGCTCTGGAAAATCCGTAAGAGTCTCTCTCGACCAACTCAAATCACGCCTGCATCAGAGGGCCCAAGAGAGTAGACATCTCATAATCTCGGACGGACAGCGGTCAGGAGAGGATTTTGACTATTTGAGTGTCGAGGTTTATACAACATAAAAATAAATAAAATTACTAGGAGTCTAGGACAGCTAACCCACTACCCAAAACACACCCTCCCTCCTTTCCCCAAAAAGAAAAATAAATAAAAAAAGAATTGCAATATAATTTGTCATTTTCATTCGTCAACGATCAACCCATCCTTGTTTCCTTTTTATTTCTCTTTTTTGGTTGGGCATCCAAACCACCGTCAATTCACGTTCACTGATATACACTAGTAATAAAATGACAAAAGCAGCAGGAGGAGAGGAGGACTGATGATTTTGAGCAGTCGTATTGAATATGATGAATCCGTGCATTCGTGTCAATTAATTAATAATTCACATGATTTTAGATTCATTCCTTCCTCCTGCGATCCTATCACATGAATACATGCTGGTTTTGGAAACAATCTCCTAAACTGCGGCCGGCACTACTTATCCACCTACCTCTCTCTCTAGCCCAACAAACACACCATCTCGTGCAAGAAACAAAAAATTAAACTTGAGTACATTAATTTAAACACGCCCTAGTTCCCCACAACCCCCCCCCAAAAAAAAAAAAATCCCACAGAGAAAAAGGGGAAAAAGAAACCCACCCATGAAAAAAAAAAAAGCAACTGGATAGATGTGAACTGCTGCACGTACTCGGTCATTACATTACTCGCCGAAGACTTTTCTTTGCATGTTCCATTCCCACTCACAAACTATACAGTACTAAATTAGATGATGACAAAGAAACTAATGACGTTTTTCTTTCTTTTTTTTTTTTTCGACCTTCGTCCGTGTTGAAAATGGAATATCAGAGTAGCATTTCTTCTTCTTATTAATAGTCAATCAGCTGCTAGCGACACCACCACCACCACCACCACCACGACCATATCCATCCGCATACTTGATACTTTACTACTCTAATGATAGAGAGCACTACGAGTATTACGGCGGAGACAACTAGAGCAGCCAGCTAGGGATCAGCACAGTACTAGCGGCGGAGCTCGGATCTATACATATATATCCATCATATACATATACACACACACACACACATATACTATCATCATGGCAGGAGGAGGAGAAGGGGAAGGAGTGAACTTGGAATATACACCAACATGGGTGGTAGCTCTGGTGTGCACCGTTATTGTAGGCCTCTCTCTTTTGGCTGAAAGGGTTCTTCACTATACCGGCAAGGTACCCACCTCCCTCCCCCCCCCCCCTCTCTCCCTCCACCATTGAAATGTACACTCACTGAGCTACCAGCCGCCGCTGGCTGTTGCTGCTCATCCAACCTTCCCAATATTCATCATTTTCTTCATTTTAGATACACTAGTATACTAGCACTGCTGCTACTGCCACTACTATTATATCCACCAGTATCATATATACAACACCAGTGATGGTGATCATGATCATGGGGCCAACTAACAATTCTTAATTGGTTCCACTCACGTACGACTACTCTGCAGTATCTGCTGAAGAAGAATCAGAAGCCTCTGTATCAGGCCTTGCTCAAAATCAAGGAAGGTCCGTCCTCCGCCCCACCCATGTTCCCTCTCTCTCTCTCACTCTTTTCATCATCGTCACCTTCCATCTCTCTTTTACTCTTACATAACATACCTACCTGTTCACCGCACCATTCTGCTCATATTATGCAATGATCATGATCATGATGTGATTGATGACCTTTTTCTTTTTCTTTTTTTAAAATATGATCATCTTCTCTCGCATCTCTTTTTGGCCTTCAACAGAGCTGATGCTACTGGGCTTCATATCTCTCCTTCTCACTGTGTTTCAAAGCAAAATTAATGAGATATGCATCGCCAAGCACTTGACCGACGACTGGCTTCCCTGCAAGAAGAGAGACACCTCCTCATCAACTACTTCCCATCTCCAGACCACCGCCGCCTTCTTCTCCTCTCTACTCCCCGGACCAGCTGGAGGGCTCCACCGCCGCCTTCTGGCCGAGGCATCATCATCTACTCAAGGCTACTGCGAAAAAAAGGTACTACCTATCTACCTACTAACCCATTGCCGCGCCTAGCTTATTGATCCTCTTTCACCCACCTCCTTTTCTCCTCAACTCCCCAGACTCCCGCACCTGCCATTTCCTAACTACCTCTTTTTTTTTTCGGTTGTGCATCAGGGGAAGGCACCGCTGCTATCTCTCACAGCTCTGCATCATCTTCACATCTTTATATTTGCACTGGCTGTTTCTCATGTCATCTTCTGTGCGCTAACAATTCTATTTGCGAGTGCGAAGGTATGTACCTTTTCAGGGCAACTGTTTCTCGTAACTCCAGGTGATCACGAGATGGCAGTATTATTTAAACAAGTTTCTTCATTAATTATTTGTTGCCAATTTTATTCGCTCTCTAAACTGTAGATCCGCCTATGGAAACGCTGGGAAGATACTATCCAGAAAAAGGCAGATGACCCCGAGGAAGGTACCTGAATTTCTTACTACCGCTTCAGCTTTAGATTCTCCTCCCCGATCTCTTGGAATACGCTCCCTAGTCATCGCATATCCAGTTGATATCCAATGCATATGGGCACTTCAATTTGGTGCTTATAAGCCACTTGAAATAAGTTTCAAGCACTGATAAGCAACACATTTTGGAATAAACATCCCAATCAGTGTCCAGGCATAATTTTACCCTGTGCAAAGACTTCATGAACTTTGCTTCCATTCTGTCTCAGCCTATCTTTTTGGGAAATCAATAATATTTTGTGTTCAAGTCTACTTATTATTCCGCACCTACTGATATTCAATTTAAGTTGCAATCTTGAGAACTTAAGGTGTTTCTTATGCAGCTGAGCCGTTGAAATTTACTCACGTCCAGGAGCATGCCTTCATCAGGGGCCGATTTCTGGGCCTTGGAAAAGACTCCGCTGCACTTGGTTGGGTGGTAAGTTTAACGTGAAGAAATATGTGCAGTAGAACTTATGTTGCTTTCTTGATAATTTAACAATATAAAACAAAAAACAGCAAAATGGCCAGAAAATTGTTTCGTCTGTCGTAGATTATATGTGCACTTAGTGTGCTAGAAACAATTTCACTCTTCCAAATGTGAGTCTTCTGTTTGATTTCTTGTGGTTTAGAATTTAGATAGACCTAGAAGAAGTAAAAGTACGCAATTTGGCCAACCTTGTGCAATTCCATGACATTGTGTTTGGATGGAAATACTCATGGCAGGAAACGTCAATGTAGTAAACAACTCTCAGTTGTCCATTGCATGGATATACTTTCAGAATCAGAGAGAAATTAGAAGGAAAGAAACCTGACAGATAAC
Source organism: Gardenia jasminoides (assembly GCA_013103745.1). Lineage (NCBI taxonomy): Eukaryota > Viridiplantae > Streptophyta > Magnoliopsida > Gentianales > Rubiaceae > Gardenia > Gardenia jasminoides. Next base: position 187,544 of record CM023097.1, read on the forward strand.
CAGTGAAGTAACATCCATAGATCCAGTGCCTAGCTTCAAATGTGATGTAATGAGTTGTATGCATACTTCCAGTGCATATAGTGCATATACTTCCAGTGCATCTAGTGCATGTACAAGAACCCAACTTTATCCAAAAACCTGGAGCCATTCACTCTGCACTTTCAAGGCATGTATGGAACAACATAAACTACTGATTACCTAACTGAAAGACATGTTCATGACCCTATACCAGTTTTACCTTACGGTCTTTAACAATAAGCAACAAGAGCATATTATACTATTCTCTTCATATAGGTAGAAGGAAAGGCAAAATGTTCAATCCCAGAGGCCAGGAGGACTTCACAATTTGGTCCCTGCGCATTTTTATATAAAAAGTCACCCTGCTATTGATCAACAGATATCAAAATCAAAATGACTAGAAGCCATAACACTATGGTGTCGTGCTTCTGTAAAGGGCGTCATAGGACAGAAGTACAATATCTTTCTGAACCATCCACAATGTCTAATTAGAAATTGTTTCCAACCTGATTTACAGGCTCTAGGTTCTAGCAGTATTTCATGTGCTTAGATTTGCACTAACTGTTGCGTATGTGCCTTGAAAACGATTCCAAAAGTGTGAGGCCAATGGGAAAAGTCATATTTCAGGGTTTAGAAAGTTTAGATGTATGAAGTCTCGTTTCAAGTATCCAGAAAGATAATAGGTGCGTTTTATACCTTGTTTTCATGATATTGTTCCTGCAGTTGAAACATTAGATGCCTCGATCAAAGTGGAAGAAATTGCTGTTGTGTGAATGCCTGGCGTCTAAGCCTCAAGGCCACATGCATCAGAATAAAAATTATGAGAATCAAATCATCATGCTTCCAAATTCTGGGCCTACACTGTGATTTTCCTGTTTGAATTTAATTTCCTCGAGATAGATTCATCTTTTCTTTCTTTCTGGCTTTTAAGGTCATTAGAAGTTTCAGATTATCCATTCTAACTAAGAAAAACAAGTTCAGTAATATTTTCATGTTTCCTTCATCTTCAGGAATCCTTTTTCAAGCAATTTTATGGGTCAGTTACTGAGTCGGATTATACCACTCTGCGATTTGGCTTCATTATGGTAAGTTGAAGTATACTATGTTCTATACTTCTGAAGTTAACTTAGTTAACTTCTATTTCTGTATTCATTCACTAACCTGTCTGATGTCCAATTTGCTAGACTCATTGTCGAGGAAATCCAAAGTTTAACTTTTACAAGTACATGATACGTGCCCTTGAAGCGGATTTTAAGAGAGTTGTTGGAATAAGGTAATTTCAAACTAAGCTCACTGCAAGCTGTGTGTGTTGAAAACGGACCAGGTAGCTCTTCAACACTTGCATGATATTTTCTTCTACACCATTTTGACATGAGCAGCAATATGATGCATAAAGCTGCAAAAACTTTTCTGATGGGAAGTTAATTAGTGAGTTTTTCTATTATAGTGATTTTCAAAATGTAACGGATTCATGGGCAACTACACTAGTGCTCAGTTCCTGTTACAACATTAAAAAAGGAACGTATTGGCCCTTCTCTTCTTTCGCTCATTGCTTCACTTTTCTAGCACTCCCTTACCTTTTGTTCTTATCCTCTCTTTGTACTTGACTTTTTCTCCATCATTTGATTAGGTGGATAGTGAAAGCATTTCTCTCTCTTTTATCCTGTTATAATTCTTTGAAGAGGCAGCTACTTATCTTTTGTTACGTTCTTCCAGAATTGCATCATGTTCAGGCATTTTAGTGGTTTGATCAAGCTTCAGTGTTTTGGTTACTTTTCTTATTCTAGCATGTACAAGAAGTGTGTTTGAACCTTAGAATTGATATTTTTTATTCTTTTTGATGGATCCTATTGACTCTGAACATATCTCAAGTGCAGCTGGTACCTGTGGCTAGTTGTTGTCCTCTTTCTTTTGCTGAATGTGTATGGTGAGAACATTCACTTAATCCAAAAAATCTCACCTGCTCTCCATTTGATGTGAAGTGTGAAAATGATATGATTAACAAGAATTCTCTCGCCTCTCCTGCAGGTTGGCATGCATACTTTTGGATATCGTTTATTCCCTTTGGTGTAAGTATACACTGCTACTGCCACCTACATAAATAAGAGCATAAAAGAATTAATATTTCGAACTAAAAAATGTTTATTCTCTCTCCAGAAATGAGATGGCAATGCATTTGTTATTGGACCGTTAGTCAGGTCCATTCGTGAAAGCCTTCAAATTTCATTGCTCACCAGATCTCATCAAATTTATGGACATGCCAAAAAGAGGAAAAAAAAAAGAGAGAGAGAGAGAGAGAGAAAAGATTGTTCTTCTTTTCCATCTTGGTGAAGCCTTGAGTTTCTTGATCTCTATAAATCCAAGTCAATCAAGTTCCATCAAAAGTCCATACAGAGCCTTTAACCAAAATCAAAATGCTGGAATTTGCTATTTTGATTTTACCTTAATCCATATTTGATACAGTAAAAGGATGCTGCAAACTTTGGATTCCATGTGTAGAAGACATATGTTATTAACTGGTCTTCTTTGTGGTAAAGTGACATAGATATCCTATGAGCAAGTTCAAATATTATGTGTTCAGTCAAGTATAGGAAAGAATGTAGATGTCAGTCTCTAGTGCGTATGCGTAGGTGATAATGTTTTTCACTTCCCAGACGATTCTTTATAATGAAAGTTTGTAAGATTCTCAAGCAGTGTGTTGGACCTTGCAGCTTTTGCTTGCTGTGGGCACCAAACTAGAGCATGTAATCTCGCAATTAGCTCAAGAGGTTGCTGAGAAACATGTCGCAGTTCAAGGGGAGCTGATAGTCAGGCCTTCTGATGATCTCTTTTGGTTTAACCGCCCAAGACTTGTCCTTCATTTGATTCATATCATTTTATTCCAGAACGCCTTTGAGATTGCTATTTTCTTCTGGACGTGGGTAAGGAAATCATCTTAGCTTTTGGTCCCAGTTAACTGTTGACTAGTCATCTGTCAAACAATCTCGTTCTTAATGCTTGTTTTTTGCTGTGCTCCTCTAAAAAAGAGATTTACATAATGCTCCACCAAATGACAGGCTCAGTACAAATTTGATTCTTGCATCATGGGAGAAGTTGGTTATGTCATCCCAAGACTTGTTTTAGGGTACAATCACCTTTCAATCTTTTTCTGTGGTCTCTACTCAATGCTCTGCGTGTGTGTGTGAGTTAACTCCAAGTGGGATGAAGAGGGTATAAAATGCTATATTAATTAAAGCTGCTAATAATATGTTTCTTGTTTAGGGTGTTTGTGCAGTTCGTCTGCAGTTACAGTACGTTGCCTCTGTATGCAATTGTGACACAGGTTAAGCTACATTTCATCTAGGCTTCTGTGGTTGGTTAGTGGAGTCCATTAACTAAGATCCAGCTATCTGACATGTTTTTCTTGCCTTTTTTCCGGGAAAAAAATTGCATTTGTGAATAATATATATAAAGATGGGAAGTACATTCAAGAAAGCTATCTTCGAGGAATACATACAAGAAGGCCTTGTCGGTTGGGCTCAAAAGGCAAGAAAGAATAAGGGCATGAGGAAAGCAACAAATGGCTCTTCTACACAAGTTGGTCCCAAGGAGTCTCCTTCGGTAGAGATGGCACAAGTAGAACATGAGTCGCAGAGTAGAAGTCTACTGGAAAGGAATAAAGCAGCTGGAGAAATCGAGTCTGCAGCTGAACCGAAATGAAATGCCACTCCCCGCAGAGTCCGGCTTCTGACATCAGACTTACTGTCACGATAATATGACAAGTACAACCAAGCGAAGATGTCGATATAGAATAGATGTAATTCTATACCTACTGCTTTACTGTCACATCTTGCTGTAATTGGTTTCACATATACGAGTTATTGCAAAATTACGGTTTGCACTTCTTCCCTTTTTTTTCCCTTTTGAGGGAAGTTGCGCCTTGCTCTAGGATGCAGTAAGACTAAAATTTTATGATTAGAACTGTAAATAAGCAGAGCTTTTTTTGCTTGAATTCTATTCGTCTATTGTTCGAGCCTGATTCGAGTTTGTTCATCAAAAATTACGATTTGAAAAAGTTATTTCGAACTTGGCTTGTCAACTGAATTTCTAGTTCGACCTCAAACTCGACTTGTTTAAAATTAACAAACAGAGCTAAATGAGTTATCAACTCTATTAAACCTACCAACTCTCAACTCTCAACAACTCTCAAGTGAAATTGAAAAGCCAAGTAAGGAATAAAAAAACTAAGACTGTAAGAGCATCATTCTACTAATATTCAACATCAAATACAAGTTCCACATATTGATAGATAAATACAATTTTACCCCTATTCGCAAACACTAACGAGCGTTTGCAAACAAAACTTAGCTCGTTCGACAAGTTGTCGAGCCAAATTTTATGTTTGAATTTGGCTCGTTTAACTTCTCGAACGAGCTTTTACTGAGTTCGAATGAGCGTAAAGGAGTCGAACTCGCAAACAGCTCGTTCTATTTACAACTCTATCTATGATCCTTCGTTCCCTCAATTTGTATCTCTAGGTAGTTTTCTATATTTCAAGTGCATGAAACTATTACAGTATAAGAGTCAAAAGTACTTGTTTCACCATCCGGTGAATTTAACTCGAGAGTATGTTACTCAAAAGGAACAGCAAAATCGCTCATTTCTACGCATGCTTTACAGAAAGGAGGAAAAGAGTAAACATGGCAGATATGAAACAATCTAACTCAAAACTAGAACGACTAAATTACAATGCAGCATAGGCAATCCTAGTTCCTACCCTTCAATTCTCATAAAATACTCCACGTGAAGGGGTTCTCATCTCAGGATTTGATGGACGACCAAGTGCTATATACCCCATCAATCCAGCCAGTGCCAAAAGCAATTCGGTCTTCATCTTTACGAGGAGTTCATTGATGAGTCTTGTGCAAACTTTACCAGTTGCCCAATTGCTTTTGAATCTTAGAATTGTGAGAAGACCTACCTCCCTTATCTTTGTAAGAATTTCTAGATCTAAAAATCTTTCTTCCCCCTTGGACTGCTTGAATGGCACGCCTTCTCTGTTTATTTAAACGTTTTGTCAGTTCAGGCTCATTCTCATGTTCACTTTGCCCGCCCTCCTCAGGAACAGTTCCAAGATCATCCACTCCCTCATTTTCTGAAACATCATGCTTCATTTCTATATCTTCCTTAGAAGTCCCACCCTGTTCAACTGAATTATCTTCCTCCTGCAATAAAATTATTCTTTACTCAAAAGACAAGTTTCTGAATCAAGACTGATATCTCCGAAGTCTCAGAAAGCATATAACAAGTAACAGGTCAAAGAGGGCACTAGTTACTGCTAGACGCCTGTATAGCTTCCAAATACTTCAGTTGCGGCACTACTAATATGACCACCAGTATTGAGTTAGGCATCCCAACAAAAAGAATCAAATGTGACATCTATCATACTGAATAACCTGCTAGGTGACATAATCAAAATGAGGTATAGTAACAACTAACAATTGAACAAAAGGTTTCTGTTATGTGATCTAATAGATGCTATAATTGAGGATATGCTTCCAATTTCACTGGGAATCATGATGACTAAACTAGTATTACTGAAAGCACTAACATCAAATGGAAACTACAACGTCTAGGAACATGGGCCACAGCAGACATAACATATAATTTCTCTATTAGCAAATATGATTAAATCAGGACTTCCCACACATCCTAGAGTAGTGCTCGACAACTTTTTGATTGGCCTTTTAGTCACTAATAAAGTTTTGTTACAAAATGATCCTGAGCCAAGTATCATCCCCAGTCACTGCAAGTTGAGAATGACATTGCTAAACAACCTCATCAATCAACTCACAGGTTGATAATTGTCGACATGTCACTGCTTCATAGGTACACAAGGCAAGTGAGTTGTAACAGCAGCAAGTAGGAACCAAACTATAAACTGAAGTTTTAGAAAACTTTTTTACTAGCTGAGATCAAATACAAAATCTGCATAAAGACCCATTACTTCCAGCCTGTTTACATCTAAATAATATATTTTGCCACCATATTCCAACAGATGTCACAAAGTTCAGGTACCCAAAATACAAACCAGAAGACCTTCATTTAAAAGTTTTCCTCAATCAGCAAAATCATTAGCAATCAAGAAATTTGTTAAGAAACTACAATTGACAAGCTCAAGGAATCAAATACCTCAAAGTGTCCATTCTCAATGTGCTCATCTTCACTTTCTGCATCATCAGAATCCTGATCCTTATCAACATCTCCTCCTGTAAACTGCAATATTATGCATCACATATGTAACCCAAAATCAGTCAGTATCACGCATTTTGTAGAATCAGTGAGTTCAAAGATTAATACTAATGCAACAATCAAGAAGCCCTAACATTCAATTTGATTGTTGTTAAAACAACATATCAAACTTCAAAACCGCACCAAGCCTCTCGAGAATTCTTTTTGCAGGTTAATGTTCTGAGTTTTAAGTAATACTCTGAAACCCTTGAACCCTGCCTCCTTTTGGAATGACAAAATTTGTAACTATCACTTGATCAAGGCAATTGAAGGTGCTTTTTCTTAATGCTAAATCAAGGGCCTAATGTTCTTTATTCCGGGGTGAACACAATTTTAACAAGGTAGCAGCAGCAATGAATTCTGATACATGTGGTTTCCCGACCTTTTTATGTTGTCTTAGGTCAGAAGTCAGTTAAAACAATATTAACCCAACTGTTTGTCTCAATCATCAGTAGTCGCCTTAAGAGTCTCAATTTTTGTAATTTCTAATAAAGAATGATCATTTGTTGAGAATTTCATCATTTGCAAAATGGCAAAAACTGATTCATACCCGTTGAATATCATCCTGATCCTTTCTAGTGAAGCCACTTGCAGCAAGTTCCTTGTCTAAGAAACCAGTAACTTTCTTAATATCAGCAAAGCTAGGCCTGCCAACTTCCTCTGTGTCTACCTCGGAATCATCCAACTGATCAGCATTTTCTTGGAAAGACAGGTTGAACCTGTAGCAGTTTACCAGAAAAGGAAGCAAGGCAAATGCATTAACAATTATGCCAGGTAAGAAACGATACAAGATAAATTAAATCATGATATTTATGCAACACAGAAAGCCCCCTGACATTATGAGCCCTAAGAAAACTTTGATGTGCGATCACCAAACCATTTTATTTTTGTTTCTTGGATAACATATTAATGAAGTTTAGCTTCTAAATTCATTTTTTCCAACAGATTCCTCCAACTCCAGCATCAAATGAATTAACATTACTATGTCAAAAAACATAATCCCTAATGCTATAATGTTGTTGGATATCATCGTATAGCCTGATTTCTATTTGCATTGCAACCCCATAATTATCTAGTAATGGCTGTATCAGCACATCAACTAAGTCACCAGGTCAATAGGCCTGAAGTTCAGTCTCCAATTGTACATATCGCCAGGTTACTAAAATAATTTCCAGTCATATTTCTGGCCATCAAACTGCCAGTGCTAGCAGAAAAAATTCACTAACCTCTTGCTGAAAAACTTGAAGATACATTCTACATCACGATCAAAGTACCTGAAAGTTGGAACCCATATAAGAAACAATGATGGCAATTGACAGTATTTAGAGAATGAAATGATGTAACAAACGAGGAGGACAAGATAAAACGACAAGCTAAAGTCTACATATGAAGCAATAGACATACATCTGAGCATTGTGATGAGAGACTGACACCATTTGTGGGAAATCAATCACTGTCACCTTTTCATCATCATCAATCTAGCACAAGCAAAACAGCGAGGTTACAGGAAAGGCAAAACACATGTGGAGCTAGAAATAGGAATGCTATCTTCAGTCCCAGCATTGGAATTACCTAATTATCCTGAAAAGTATAAACGCTTTTTTTTTTTTTTTTTGGTAAGCAATTTACCATAAATATAAGTGGTTAAGTAAAGACAGTAGAGACACAGAAGCACCTAACAGCCCATCAGAAAAAGAAAAGGTAAAAAAACTGGAGACTTCTTTTCTTTTTTTCCTTTTTCCTAATACGTAAAAATGACAAATATTGCGCACATAATACAATATTTATCTGTAACAGAACTTCCAAAGCATACCATGATGTTGAATTCGTTAAAATCACAATGAATAAGCCCATGCTCAGCAAGACGAACAACAAGGCCAATAATCGTTTCAAAAACCATGTCTGGATTCTGCAATTCCCTAACCTGTACACTACATTAAACCCGGAAATAATGTTTAACTGTGTCAGAAAAGCATTTTTGCATGAAACTTAAAGGTACATAGATGAGGGATTCTAAAGAAAAAAGATGCTACTGCAGCAGGTACCCACTAATTCTTAAGTTTCAGCAGAACATTCAATAAAATTCCATCCTTATGAATAACATCTAACAGAAATTATTCCTGACATGTGCAGCAAGAGTAGCTGAGCAACAGAAGTTTGGTCCATAAATGGACAAGCTTTCCATGTACTCTAGTCAATATTTAAAAGTTTTGCCCAAAAGTGAAAACAATATGAAGCTAAATTCAGCATAGACAGACAAACAAACTTGGGTTAGCCATGCTTCAATTGGAGAAGCAAAAGGAGTTCACTTTTTCCCCTTTAAATTTTGCTTTCGAATGTTCAAATCATGGTTACACAAATCACTCATCACCTATTAAGTTGTGAACAGGAACGCACAATCCCAATCAGGTCAGATTGCAGTTTTCACAGTTCCAAAGTTTAAACAAAGAAGAGACACTAAAGAAGGAAGGAGAGTCAATGAGAGAGAAAAGGAACGAATGAAATAAGAGTTGCTTCTAAACAATAGGAATTGGAGTGAAAAGAATTAGAAATCGGAAAAATTCTACTTTTACCAAAAAAACATAAAAGGAAAATGGTAGTGTAGACCTTAAAACTGTGAGGCTGGAGGATAACAAGAAGAAATTTCGAGGAAGATTGATCTGGAATCTCTAATGTTTATTTGAAATTCTTCCTGACTACAAAACCTAGCAGGTGATCAAATAATGTTCCTCCAAGGCGTTCTGAAGAACAATACCCTGAAAGCACCTGTGCACAGGCAGCTAGTGTTCTACACTCCTGGCTGTTTTCCTTGAGCATTCCAGAATAATCAGCAGTCAAGGTAATTTTGGCTGGGAAACCAGCCACAACCCAGATAAACCTACAGGCTATGGATACTTTTATAGCAGCAAAAGAAAAGGCTACTTTCAAAACTGAAAGTCCCCAACTTCACTTTTTTCATGTCTGTAGTCCCCCCCCCCCCAAAAAAAAAAAAAAAAAAAACTAGGCATGCAAAAATATTATGTCCAAAGAACAAGGGGAAAAAAACACAGTGCTCTAATGGGGTCACATAGATAGTACTAACAGATGTGAAAACCACAAATTGGTCAATAACATAATGTATATTGTGGCATATATCATCCAGCAACCACCTGAGGCATTTTCTCACCCTGTCAGAACGGTTATTCAGGAATATCATGTCATGTAATCCAGCTATTGGCTTTATGGTTTCTCCTCATTTGTCATTTGAATCATTTCCATCCAGGAACATGCAGTTCTAGAAGATATTCTACACTCACTAGCAGTCCCTAGAAATAGACAGCTTGCTAGAATCTATTCAGCAAACAACTCTCTGGATTCATAAACACTGTATTCCTACAAATATAAGCCTATACTGGAGCTCTTAGTCCTTTAACACAAAAGTAGGAATGTGGTTATTGCTAAGCACTTACAGCGGATATCCTTGGACGAGTGACATAAGAACACAGTGTCTGTTGCTATCCACTGCATGTGGAACAGGAAAGCCATGTTCTTCCAAAGCCTGCTCAGTCAAACCATCAGCTAAATGTCACGATAGGAAAAGCAGAAAGCAACAAGCACAGAGAGAGAGGGAGGGAGAGAGCTGAAGAACCTTCATGAAGGCAAATTCCTTGAGAGCAGCAAGGCGCGACAAGTAGAGCCAATTATAGCTACTGCGATGCTTCAAATAGTCACGCTTAGACTTGACAGCTCTAAAAGATACTCTACCAAGTCTGTGCAGCTTCATTGCAAGGACAGTGCCATCTTCCTTGGCCACCTCAAAAATATCTTCATAAGGGGACAAAAATGTTTCAACAGTCTTTGTCAGTACATCGAGAATGAGAGTAGTTAAAGCTCCAGATACATAGGAAACGAAGATATTTTTAAGTAAACAAACAAAGTTACCAGACTCCTTGCCGACACCAATTTGACGGCCAACAGCAGTGAAAACTCCCCGATTAACCAAGGTTTTGATAGCGAGGAAATCATAACCGAGGTAAGTGAGTCGAAAGCCATCATCTAAGGAAATATCATAGAAAAGATGATGACAAATCAGATTATTGGTGTCGTACAATTTAATCAAGTTTTTTTTTTTTCCCAAGGAAGCACAAGGATTTACAAATGTATAGAAAGACAAGAATGAAGGAGCTGGAGTAAGAAGCAGAGTAAAAGGAGAGGGGGCATACATTTGGAGGAGTCATGGTGCAAGAGCTTGTGCTTGAGCAAATTCTTCAAGACCTTGTAAGTACCTCCGTGCCTTTCAAAATGCAAAAGCAAGAAGAGACAGTTTCAGACACAGCAGAGAGCTCAGGCGCAGAGAAAATAGTTGAAGAAATAAGAGGAGCAGATAGAGGGAAGGCATGTAAAATCCATAAATGACACACCAAGTGCGAAGTGAGAAACGAGAATAGTTGTAGTATTAGAAAAGATGGGGACTTACTTGAGGGAGGCGATTCTGTCAATTAGCTCTGAGGGAACAATCTCATGCTGAAAATAGAACAGAAGAGAAAACAAAAAAGAAGCAATTCAGAAAAGAAGAAGCAACTATGAATAAGAAGCAGAACAGAGAAGGGAGAGAGAGAGAGACATTGCGCATTCCCATTTCGACAGCGGTGAGAACCCTGAAATCATCCTTGGTTAGGTACCTCAACACGTCCACATCCAACTTCATCCTGAAACCCTTTTGTTTTTCTTTGGTTTGGGTTTGTTTTCTTTGTTATTACTTGTAGTAGTAGGGCAGCCTGGCTGGGTACTTTTGATATGGAAATCAAGAAAAAGAATAACAGGCGGAGGGGAGGGGGGTGGACGCCGGGACGGCCGGTGGTGGAGAGGGTTCCCTGAAGTTTAACCTGTCTTTTTGGATTCAGTTGAGTTGAGGATATGATCTGATGATATTTTTGGGTTTCTTTTTTTTTTTTTTTTTGGTGGGAGGGGACGCCGCGGCCGGCCAACAGCAGCTGCTGCTGCTCCGGAGCAACTGCTTGCTAGTACTGGACGGACAGCTGAGTCAGGAGAAGAAGCCACCCCAAACCACAGCAGAGCTTGATGTTGTTAGTAAACTGTTTGGTGGTGATGATGCTGCTACTGCATCTATCAAATACTCGTTGAACATTACAGCAGTTGTTTGGTGTTGGAGCTCATAAACCTAACTAAGAAGCAGAAGAAGAAGAACAAGAAGCAGCAGCAGCAGCAGCTCCCTTCCCGGCCTGTGGTTGCTGTATTAACTGTCGCGTTTCGCTACTTGGACCTTGGGCTTGGGCCCTGGCCCTGGCCTGTGTACTCTAATCTGGACATCATCCTCCGCCCCAGCTCAAATTTTTGGAGGCCTGGAAGTGGACGGATGGATGGAAACCTTATCCATCCATCATCTCCTGACACGTCTAATCTCATCTCACCTCAGCTGACAATAATAAAATGTTGATGGATTGGGTACTCGTACAGTCGTACACCACTGCTGCCGCTGCTGCTAATAGAATAGGCAAAGCATATCCATATGTCACGGAATGCAATGGAATGATATGTTTCACTGCCTGCCTTAGTTTGATTTGGGATTTTGTTTTTAAACACACTGCGGCCTGCAAAGTGGAATTTTGGAATCTCATATACATACGATACGAGTACTACGGTGTGAATTACAATCGAAATCGGTAAATCGAAAGTTTAAAATCGATTTTTTGAAAAATTAATTGTAGAATCCGACCGATTTCGATTCGATATCGATATCGATTCTTCCGATTTGGAATTCATTTCGAAATGAATTCGGAATTCAGTAAATAATCGAATTCATCGAATTCAATTTTCTATTTCTAATTTTAATTTTTATATTATAAGTTAATTAAACATAATATTGTTATATAATTCGTTAAATCGATTCCGATTTCAAAAAGTCCATTTCTAAATTCGAACCAAATTCGCCACTTTCGAAATCGGAAGTTCCAATTATCAATTCCGTTTTCCTTTTTTCTGAATTCAAAATTCTGAATTCAATTCGAATTCGGTCAGAATTTTGAAAATTTTCGAATTTGCACACCTCTGATGAGTACGACCTTGCTTTGAGTTTAATCAACCAGCCCACCTCAATATCAAATCTCAATATTATTAAGTGAAATCAAAAGATTGAAATTATATGATCTCGGATTCCATGAACTAGGCGGGGAAATTCTATAATTTTTAGACTCAATCATAAATGTCCAGTTATTCAAATTCAGATGCTCGGGCGTAGATAGGATTCTAGCGCGGAGCATCAAATTGATTGATTGATCCATCCATCCATCCCAAACAGGAAATTCGGGTCTCAACTGCAAATCAGTTTGTGAAATCCAGGGCTGGCTTGCAACAGTAACAACACTAGAAGGTGTGATCCAAATGATTTCACACTCTTGCAATGCAACACTCCAGTGCATCAGTTGGCTGTTAGGTACTACTCTATTTGCTATACCCTGAGAAAGTGACAAATGAAGGTCTGCTCATCCCATTCCGCAGCAATTTCTTGACAAAAACATAGAACTTTTGATTAGTCATACGTTGTTATAGCATACTAAATAATGGGTGCTTGTCCATATTGTTATAACACGGGGAAAGGGCAAAAAAAAAAAAAAAAAACTTGTCAAACTCATTCCGCGTTTCCTCCACATTTATAGGTCGATTCCACAATTTTGTTGGTTTCCTTTTTCAGGTGCTTCCCTCCTCTCTTCAAGCAGTAAATAATACCCCTTTTGCTCGATTTGATTTTACAAGACATAAATTAAATGACTCCATAAAATTGCTACTGCATGTATAAATAAATGATAAGAAATAAAAGAACGGTGTTGTATTCTGTTCTGTGAATATATAAATGGGTAGACAAAATTTATGTGATGGAGATGGCTGACTAATATGTAGGGGAGGGGATGGTTGGCTTGGTTGGATTTTTACAGATATGTATTGGCGGCGGCATCCCGCACGTTAGAAGGCATAAAAGCCAGGACCATGAGCAATCCCAGAGCGCAGATTGGAAGCAGAAGCAGCAGCAGAAATGGCGGAGGCGGCAGGGGTGGGAGTATGAGAGGCAGCAGCAGCAATGACGCCGTCAGGCAACCCAACAGAAACAGCCCCCGAAAGCTAAAATAACCGGAGCCGCCGCCGCCGCCGCCGGAGACAACCTTTTTCCCCTGCTGCGACGGTGAACGCCTGTACTCTATTCTCTTCTTCCCTTCCGTTGGCCCATTCGTCATCTTTTTCCTAGGGAAAGCATTATTAGCACTAGCACTAGCAGCAGCAGCGGTGCAAGTACCGCGGCCACCAGTATTGATGTTGTTCCCAGCACCAGCTGATGTCGTTACATCCATGAAACTGCTGGCCGAATACGGATGATGGTGATGATCATGATCTGGGAACCATCTCAAGTCTCTTGAAGGCCGCCCTCGTTGTTCAACTTCCAACATTTATAACCAAGCAATTCAGTAGTACCAAGTATCAAGCAGCAGCAGCTTCGTCCCGCAAAATCTCAATGCTTGCAAATGGGGTACAGATTTCCTGATAGATAGTTGCCAATTAAATCGATGACTGGGTGCAGGCAGAGGCAGGCGGAGTTATTAAGATGGGATGCCCACCAGATTCTTTAAAGCTCGAGTCTCAGAATTCTAGAGAAAGGTGCTGGTAAATTTCCTCAAGTTAGGCCGCGGTAAATTGGGAAGGGAAAAGAAAAGGAACGAACTCTCCTGCTAATTGCTAATAATCTGAAACTTCAGTGCAGCTGCAACCACAATAAGCGATGGCCCCCAGACATCCAACTGCCATATGCACAAGAATACGGGATCTCATTAGCGGCATATTACTGCAGAAATATCGACACTTGAAAACAAGTGATAGTAATACTGCTAGAGAATGAAAAAGAGATCCAACACATCGGAAGTTCCAACATTTATGTTGAAAATAGCAAAAAGAAACGATTTTTAATGCTGCTGTATATCAACTGATTGGAGTTAGATTCCTATCAGAGTACAACCAACAAAAGAAAAATCAAAGGCAAATCATGCACCTATTGATTGGAATCAAAAGCAATCCCCACAGCACAGGGAAAAGACGATAGAAATCTATAACAGACAGATCCAATGACTGATCAGAGTATTCCTCAAAAGAAACATGTACTAGTATTTCATGGTGATTAATCAAGGGAGGGGGGAAAAAAACTGAGCCTGCAAAAATTGGGAGGACAAGCACGGTAACAAATCCATCACAACTTCCAAGGGTCACATAGAGAGGAGCTGGTTTTATGTAAACATATAGGAGTAGGGGCCAACCTGTTGGGATGCAGAAAGGATAGATGTTGCAGCCGGTCTTGGAAATGGTTGTGGTTAGTGTGCTCCAAACTAGTTATGAGCTTCCAATATTGTTCAAAACAAGCACTAGTAATACATATATATGATCCTTTGCTGATGATGATGATCATATGCCTGGCGCATTTCGGTCTGCAGTCTCTGCAGGCAGGCTTGCTGGAGTTATCTTACTTGATGATGATCAGGCGCTGGCTGGCAATTACTTTGTTCTCCTTCTTTCAGTGAAATCTGAAACTAATCTCTTCTGGTGTTGAGAAGAGCCCAGGAATTGAGCAGCAGCAGCAGATACAAGAGAGGACAGAAAAGGAGGAAATGATGCTATCTATCTATCTCTCTCCCTCCCAACAAAATTTGAGGAGTTTAATAATAATAATAATATGGACGGGAAGCTATTTATTAAGCAGCAATTAGGGGACAGGAAATTGGTAGTACCTGGGAAAGAATGAGGAAGGTGATAGAAAAAAGAATGCAAAGAACGTGATGGATCGTAAGGGGATGGAGGAAGGAGGAAAGTTAACGCAAGTTATTTGTAAAAAAAGGAAAGGGGTATGGTATGGTATGTTATCCGGTAAAGAGAAATCAGGGGGCGAAGATGGGGGGGTGGTGGTTTGAACTTTGAAAGGTAAAATGAATGAAGTGCAGATGAGAATATGTGAGAGATTGGGAGCGGATTTTTGAATTGGTTGTAGCAGTAAAGTATTATTATATGACGAATTGGTGCAGGATATTTGTGGCATAATAGTTTAGGTGGAAAGAAACCAAGAAAGATAGAGTCATAGAGAGTGGGGGAGATGAGATGGGGCTGGGTTCAGTGAATAGCCAAAACAAGTGGGGGCTGCTTGTCTCCAAAGACCAAGTTGGATGTTTTTTTTTGGGTTGGAAATCTGAGGGGATGTCCCGAAGGCCAAGGTTCTTCTCCCCTGGACATCCCCCGTCCCTCTTCCGAACTTTTTTTTTCCTCCCCTATTCATTCGTTCATTGCTTCTTTCTTTTCATTTATTGTTGGCGAGGTTGCCCAATCTTTTGTTTTCCCATCCTGCTACGTTCCTCATTATCTCTCGTCGTCTCTCGTTCCATCTCCCACAATATCCCCACTACTTATATTTAGCTGCAAAATTTTACTTACACAAATTTCAATCACCTTTTTATCTCAAATACATCACATCAAAAAAAGTGCTATAGTAGTGCTATAGTATCTTTTTCAACAAATTATTCCAAAAAACCTACTGTCCAAACGAACTCATTATCTCGTCTCGTTCCATCTCCCACAATATCCCCACTACTTAATCTCCGTGTCTTAGCATAGTGATAATAGATCCCCCGCAATCCCAAGTCCCAACAAAACCCTCCCTAATTAATTCTTGATTCCTGGAATCAAATCTAGAATTCTAGTATTAATTAGCAGTAATACTAGTATACTCTATTCTGAGCTGTACTATCTTACTAGCAAGCCTAGTCCACAGAATGCTAATATAGTCCTCCTTATTAGAGTCATATAATAAGAGAGTGAGTGTGGGGATAAAAGCTGAATGGATCAAGTCTTGATTTTGAAATCTTTCATTTACACCAATAATACTAATAATAATAATAAGAGAAAAAGCGAGAATGACATCATCAAGCCGGGAGTCTTAGTCAAATTAATCCACCAGTGCATGGGCGTTTAAGTTAGTTAGGCCGCGTGCATCCGCCGGTTGCTTTGAATTTTACCCATGCCACCACCATAATTACTACTACATCCCGTTTTCCACATTTTTTGGGTTGATGATTCCAGGTTAATGTACGTACGTAAATACTAGTTGCAGCAGCCACCCCTTAGGTTAGGTCGTAAGTGTGCTGCCAGAACCATATGACCAAATCGACCGTTCTTTCTTGCGGAGTGAAGTCCTACTTATGTACGTCCGCCGGGTGATGCCTTGTTCGTTCCTCAAAATGTGCTTTGTCTATTACTGCCATTTCATAACCAAATCAGCAGTCAAAGCTAATTAGAGCTCTCTGTTTCACGATCTCACTGCCTTAAAAGCATTGTACAAGAAGGATTGCTTGTTTAAAAGTTGATTAAATGCTTTCGTTTTTGGGACGGAATAAAAAACTTAAACCCAAGAAACAAACAAAGAAAAGAAACCAAAGAAAAATGATATACGGGTCTTGAGAGCAAGTAAACCAACCCCCCCCCACCCAAAGCAACACAAAAAAAAAAAAAGGAGCACGGCACATTAGCAGGGCAGGGGAAGAAATGAAACGAAAGCACACACGAAAACGAAAGCAGTTCATTGAATTGAGCCTCCTGCCTCCATGCATCACATAAATACACTACTGTACGTACCTATTTAGCCTACCATCTCTCCATTCCCTAATCTGCTTTTTATATATCTTCTCATGTCATAATTAGATTCTTCTTCTTCTTGCACCATAATCGTGACTAATGAGTCGCAGCTGATATATATATACACACACACACACACACACAGAGGGTTTTACACATACATATAGGAAAAGCAACTTCATTATATACGGCACTGTGATCTTCTCTGGAATGACTAATACAAGATATTCTTGTTTCAAACGCTGATTTGAGAAAAGCGGCTGCTTAATATAGCGGGGAATAGAGAATGAATGCACCATTCCAAGACGAGAAGAAAGCAGAGCAGATGGGTACATGTGGGTTTGTAGCCAACTCGCCATCCATCCTTAGCGCGGAAAAAAAAAAAAAAAGAGGAAAAATCCCTCAGTGGAATTCTGTCCACCGACCAACAGCCACTCCATTATTATTCTCTCTCACATTGATATACATTTCTTGACCAACTTTATTTTTTTAAAGATTTAACACCTGAACAGACTATACCACGTATTCTTTAGACAAACCCTTGTGTTACAACACATATCATAGATGCATGATTATCAAAAAAGCTATCCCCAAAAAAAAAAAAAATCTAAACACGTAACATAGTGGCATATAAACACGCATCATGTTTAGTCCATTAATCTACCAAAATTTCGATGGTTCCCAAAAAAAAAAGGACAAGAAACGGATTCTACACGTTTATTTGCTTTCTTTTGAGTGAATTCAAGATGTGAATATTGGTTCTGTGGTTTGTCAAGGTAGTAGAAAATATAGGAGGAATGCAGATAAATGTAACCCTTTGCTGATCATCAATCAATCTAGGGGATCCTACCTAGGGGTGCAAACGATTCAAACTGCTCGCGAATAGTTTAAGTTTGAGTTCGGTATTGATTGAGTTCGAGTGGAGCTCAAACAGCTTGTTTTCTTACACAAGTTCGAGTTCGAGCAAGTTTTTCTCAAACTTGATAGCTCAAGTCGACTCAAATATATATATATATATATATATGTATAATTTTTTATTTTAATGATGAAATTACATATATATTCCCATTATTTTTATCATTTAGTAAGAAAAATTATTATTTTATTTATTTTTTAAAAGCATAATATACTTATTTCTTATTTTTAGAAGCTTGAATAGGTTCGAATTCGAATTCGACTAGACTCGAATAGGTCGAACTCAAGCTTTACAGTGAAAGTTCGTCGAATTTGAGTTTAGTAAAATTGAGTTGAGACTTGGTTTGATTAAGCCAAAACGCGATTGGACTAGGTCGAAACTCGACTCAATTCGACTCTTTTGCAGCTTCCCACCTGGTGCATAATTAGTGATAATAATTTTATTGTGTCTAAATTAGTAATGATAAATGAAAATAGCCGATGATATTCCTAGAAATATTAGGCATGAGATAATTACGCAAAGTAATAATGTATCCAATTCTAACATACAACAATAACTTTGGTTTCTCTCTTCTCTATCTCGAAAATTGCCATTAGGGTGTGGGTTGCGGTTGACCAAGACGTCGTGTTGCTGGTTAACCAAGTCAAATGAAGAAAGCAACTTGGCCAGTTGTAGTTTTCATCATATAGAGTTTTTTTTTTTTTTTAATAAAATGTCATCATTTCATTGAATCTATATTAATGACAGAAAATACATCAACTATGAACAGATACAAAGAGATTTAAAGAACAAAGTAGATGCTACAGATTTGAAAAGATAATAGAATATTATACACTGTGAAACTCAAAGAATATTTAAAAGATAATAATGCATTTATAGCCGCAAAATCATCTGCATGCTTTCATGTGAAAAATCTCAGATTTGGCAATCAAATCTGAGAGAATTTTACACTCAGAAAAGAAAAACAAAAACTAATGAAGCTCTCGTCATCATACATAGCTTAAAAAGTGACTCGATTAAGTTGCGTGGGTAGGATTTTCTCTATTAAAATTGAGGATCTATAATGAGGCAATCAAGCTAATAAGTATTATTACATGATATTCGGGGTTCGGAGTAGCGATGCGCTCTTGATTGTAAAAGAAATGAAAAGGCCATAAACTATCAGCCTCGGAGGCTAGGATGTCAACACAAACAAAGGAATAATATTAGCGCCGGCTACGCTCCACTCCCTGTTGTCGGATCAGATCCTCTAATTTGTTCCATCTCCCACTTGTCAAAAAAAAAAAAAAAAAAAGGTTGCTCGAATGTCCTCTAATTTGACTAGCTTTTGTGAATTAAAAAATAGTCGTGCTATTTGGGACTTTCCAGGCTCCAGTGTTAATAAGATTAGGCAATTGACAAGGGAAAAATAAAATACTAACCATAATATTGGAGTAGATTTGATTATAAATAAAAAAAACCAAGCTAGTGAAAGGTGGTGCCTAGCCAGGGGGTGACGCAAGTTGTTGCACCCATCCTCATGCAATGCAACACAAATTAAGATGCCAAAGTCTTAAAAAACAAATTTTGGAGAAAGGGTCCCTCTCACCCCTCCTGACCACTGAGACAGGACGGACGGAGTGAGAGATGAGAATGGCCCTCTCCACACAAAAACACACACCCAATAGTAGTATGTAACCCAACAACAGCTCTTTACTTGTTAGTACACCCAATGTAAAATCACTCATCCGCCGTCATCACTTGCGTAAGCCTAACTAACGACAACAAGAAGAAGCAGCCCCACCGTCGTCACAACCGCCGGCCACCAACCTACCCTCCCTCCCTCCCTCCCTCAGGCTCTTTCTTATACAAGGAATAATCCGAATTTCCAATATTATAAGTATACCTGAATAACTAGAAGACGAACAAACAAATTCAGTCTGCTGTACAGTGTCCATGTTTCCCGGCCACGCACATCAACCATTACGACTCTCCCGTCAAAATGGGTACCGTAGACCCAATCACCCATTTATGACTGTTTAAAATATTATTTATTTTTTAAAAAAAATTTCACATGGTATTTGATAATAAATAATAATATTTTATAATTATTACATTGGTGGTGAGAAATTCAAATTTATCTCCACACCACTCACTAAAATTTGAATAAAATGTATATTTATCTTTAAATGGATGAGTCAAATCATCTCACTACCCATTAATTGAATGGGTATAAATGAATACCCATTTAAAATTAATGATCGGGTTTGGGTAAATTATTAATGAGCGAATTTAGGTGAGCCAACATAAATGAGTTATGAGTTATGATTGACACCTCAATGGAATCTGTGCCATTGCCACCGCCCTTGGTAGTAAAATGCCCACTCCGTTAACCCA
Source organism: Gardenia jasminoides (assembly GCA_013103745.1). Taxonomy (NCBI): domain Eukaryota; kingdom Viridiplantae; phylum Streptophyta; class Magnoliopsida; order Gentianales; family Rubiaceae; genus Gardenia; species Gardenia jasminoides. The sequence continues at coordinate 207,780 of CM023097.1, forward strand.
ACCCCCCCCCCTCCCCCCAAAAATAAAAAATAAAAAACCCCTTCTAGCCCCTTCCCTCATGCCTCTTTAGTCTAACTCAGAAAAATCAACTAGAAAAAAAGATTGTGTCAGCAGTACACCGATTTCTTTCTTCTCTACCTACTTGCAACACTTTTTAGTGTTTTTATTCAATCTGTCATCATCCTTCTTGTTGGTCCATCAGCTCAGGTTAGATATAACCCACAAAGACCCCAAAAAAAAAAAAAAAAAAAGGAGGAGAAGGGAAACGCGGGGAAAGGAAAGGCTACATAAATATGATGACTGGACAGAGACGAGAAACGAACCGTACGTTGTACAGTACAGGGTTGGGCCGGAATGGAGAGACGGGCAGTAGTTTTCCAACACAAAACGAAACGCCTTCTTCACTTCCTTTGCTTTGATGGTGTGTGTGGAAAGTTCACGGGTCTGCGTCGGAATGGGAAGAGAAGGATGTCTTTTTCTTGTGATTTTTGGCATACATACATACGAAGGAATGAATGGCGGCATCCACTAGTAGATAGTAATCCCACCACCGACCCCACAACGTTCTCTCCTTAACGACGATTCATCGCCCTTTGCCTTCCCGTGTCAGCTCCTGTGATGATTATGCATGCATGCCTGCCTGCCTATTCCATTCCACGACTTCATCTCACTCCCGTGTCCAACTTACTTGCAAATCCACCGAGTACTTTAGACCCAAGAAAAGATTCACACCAACTAGTATTACACAACTCTAATTCCTGCTCTATCATCAACCCAAATCCACTTCACCTAACAGCCTTCTCCTCTCCCGTCCTATCCTATCCAGCAAAACAACACACCAGCTACTGAAGAAAGAATCAGGAGGAGATTATGGACCCTCGTCCTGCTAACTAATCTTTCTCCTCTTCTCAATTTACCCCAAATTTGAAAAGGATCTTTCTGATTCTCTCCAAGAGAAGAAAACACTTACCCTGACATGGTTTAATGTGCCTTCCATCATCCGTCTAATCATGTCTAGGTCGGGAAGTAGAGGGACAACAAGGGACTGGAAATCTAGTACTCTACCCTGCACACCAAAACAAACACACACATTCCTGGAATTGGAGGAAACCCTGCAATCTAATCTATCACACGCTTGTAATGCGTCAAGCCGGCCAAGTAACTCGAGCATAATCAGGGCAAGCTTCTCAGGCTTAACGTTGTGTAATTCAGAGTCAAAACTATATCCGGCAAAAGCTTTCAATGTCCCATCACTGCAAACTACCCAAGGCAACCTATACCTGCAATTCTAAGCCAAAGCTGTAAAGTTCTCACACGTGACATATTTCCTCGTACCAAAACTTAGAGCAGTTCGATTGGGGAGAATCCCATCATCCAGACAAAAAAAAAAAAAAAGTAATAAATTGTTCTGGTAATATAAAGAATAAAAGCACAGGCATTCAGAACAAACAAATTATACTGACGCTGCATAGCCTCACTATGTGCTCTGTCAAGAAAATATATCCAGTCAACCAGGATACTACACACAGAAATTACCGGCGCATGGAATGAGTGAGAAGTTGTACAGACAACCAATGTAACCCACAACCACAAAATGATCCAATACACACCTCCTAGATTACAGAATTTTCATTATTTGAGGTACACAATACAGCTCGAGTTAAATTAATTTATTAAAGCACTGCTACCTCACCAACAGCACATATTCAGCTCTGGCTTCCATATTCCCCTACCAAGATTATCTTCACTCCTATAGGACCAAAAAAACACAAAAAAAAAATGTTAATCCAACATCCAATCTAATGCAACAGAATAAGGGGGGGAAAAAAAAAAACACGAAATCCAAGAAGCTCAGAAAGCCAGGGAAATCATTCTAGTTTGCCTTCCTTGATAAGCCAACATGGCAAACACAAATAGAATCTTTATCTATCTATGATCTATGATGGCACCTGACGCTGAATGTCGAATCAATGTTGGTATTAGCTAATGCCTTAAGTTTCAGAGATTGGCGCTCATTTTATCTAATAAAGTTCCTACATGGTGCAGGACCTTTTACAGAATAGAGTAGACTTTTAGTTCTTCCATTATTTCTAAAAATACTGATACCAGATCAAGCTAGATATTAAAAGCAATTGTAGCTCTGAATGATTCTTAACAAACACCTAAATCTGCCACATCCAATGATTCAAAGTAATATGATAAGCACGCCGAGACATCTAAACTTCAGGTCCAAAGTAAAGGAATCAAGAGATTAATAAGTGATGTTAAGATGGTTTCCATATGAAAGGAAGACGTCAGAAATAAAAATGAGATACAAAATAGGGTTAAAAAAGTAAAAGCTGTGCATCTCAAGGGTTGCAATAAAGATGTAAGAACTTACGTCTTCAATTAGCATCTAATGAGATAGATCTTCTAAATTACTACTAACAATCAATTCCAGCATTCTTGTTAGCCTATCTCAAAAATGAAACTTGGGTAGTACCTAATACGAATGACAACATATATTTGCATAATTACTCCACATTTTGTTCAATATATGCACTAATTTCTTTCTGAACCTATCACCAGCAATAATTTAGTTAAGTCAATATTTTCAACATTATGCAAATACAGAGTTTGCAGGTCAATTCCCATGGTATAACTCAGACTGATTAAAGGACATGCAATATGCTGTATCATCATAGAAATGAAGTTAAAAGATGAGAAAGCCTGAACAACATTGGAAGGAAGAAAAAGACACACCAAAAGACAAACAACCACTAAGAACCCACAAACCTCATCATCGTCATCATCGCCTCCATCTTCCTTTTTCTTCTTGAGGCGAGTAGTACCACCCTCTTTGCTGATGGGTAACTTCATTGCTCCAAAAGGTGTATCCACATTTATGTGTCCTTTCATGGTGTAGCCAGTGCCTTTTCCTCTAATCATGTCCCAAAGAGCAGATCCAAAGTCCTTTGGCCTGAAGGTAATGGGAAGATCAACATAGCTAATCCCATTTTTATCAATTTTAGCTGATTTTTGGAGTTCTGCACCCCCAATGCTCATATCAGACAGCCAAACCTCGTAGTCAAGTGTATTGAGCCCCAACTCGAATTCATTTTTGTTTTCAATCTTAAGATGCAGTAGAGCAACAGCTTCTTCAAAAGAAAATCTCTCAAAACGAATTTTCTCAAGATCAATATCAGGCTTATATGGTATGGGAATCTCTCCAGTCTTCTCAAGCGGCAAAGTTAGCCTGCCAAAAACAGGCACATCCACTATGAGATCAACCTTGATCCTATAAGGAATAATACTTCCAGGCTTGATATCATTATAGGTGCTTTTAATGTCATCATATATCAAAGTAAGTGGTATCTTGACAGTCTCAGAACCATGTGCATGGATAGTTCCAGCATCTGGGATGAGCCCAGATACTAATTTCTTCCCATCACTCTCAACCAAGTAATTGATGTCAATAAGAGGGATTGGAATGGGATTTGGGTTTTTCACAAGCACGTCAACAACAATTTCTGCCTTTTCAAGATTGATGGAAGGGATATGAATTCCAGTGACATCGGCAGTGGGTTTCCCAAATCCAATGGTTTCTTCGATCTTCTCTCCAATATCCTGAATGAAATCCTTCACTTTCTCAAGAAATCCACCCTTTTCTTCATCTTTTTTGTCTTCTTTTACCTCTTTCTCCTTGATGACCCTCTCCGCTATCTCCGGATTATCAGAAGACGCCATGCCTTGATAGAAGAATAGTAAAGAAGAATGATAAAGCAGAAAAGTAAGCCCCAAAAAAAAAAAAAAAAAAAAAAAGCAACTTACAGTGCAAATTGATAATCCAAGCTCTAAAATTTGAACAAATTAATACAATGTACAGGAACTGATTTAGGCAACTTTAAAAAAAATAAAGCAGCCGAAATAGCTGAAGCTATACAAGTGCAGGAAGAGAAGGATAATATGAGCAAGCAGTTTCGATGAGACTACTTTAGCTATCACATTGAGTCACGAAAGAATTTGAAAAACAAAAGAAAAAATAGTAATAGGTCAATGTCAAAATCTCATTTGGTAAAAGTTTGTAAGAGAAAATTCCAGCAGCATGACTATAGAGGAGAAGCTGAAGCTGAGTTTGTTGGCTGAAAGCCCAGCCCCCGAGATCAGAGTAATAAACCTGATTAATACTCATTTCACAAATTACGTTGGTGTCTCTGTGGTCTCTTAACTAAACAGGCACAAAAAGAAATCCTCTGGAGAGCAATGAACAAATGATGGGCGTTAAAGCTACAGTCTTTGGCAGATGGTACTAATATTCACTACAAAAACAGGATAAACAAGCAGAAATGATAGAAAACATTTAACAACCAAAAGAAACAAAGAAGCCACAAAAAAGAAATAGAGAATAGAAACAGGGAGAACATATCACACACTGAAGGATGATCTGGCTTTCACCAATGAGTGAACGAACAATCCAAAAGAAAACGCCGAAAGAAGTAAATTTTTTGTTCAGCAAACCAAATTTGGGGTCAGATCCGATCTGCACCAAGAATGCAATACTAGCAGCAGTAGCAGTAGTATTTATGACACAAAACAGGAAAGAAATGAATCTTCATTGAACAAATACCCAAATTCACAGGTACCAGTACGAATAGAAGCAAAAACAGAAAGTAATAGCAAATAAAGGGTGATCACTGAATGATCAATACAATCTGCTGATAAAGGAGATGGGATCACGGGACAAAGACAATGAAAACAGACTTTTTTTTCTTTCTTTCTTCTTGTGGAATCCAATCATTTTCATACCTGAGGGAGAAATTTGATAGATTGTATGAGCAAAGCCGGAAACACAGAGCGAAAGTGAGAATGTGAACGATGAGGACAGAGACAGCAGACCAACAGCAGATCGGCTTGCTAGTTTTACTGTCTCGATTTTTGTTAGTGTGAACAAACAAGAATGCTACACCGCCCTACACTCGCTGTAACTCCTCTCTCTCTCTCTCTCTCTTTTTTTTCAGGGGGAAATTTTTGGCTCTCAATCCATTTTTAATCGACTTTTATTTTATCTCTCTAATTATTAAGTGCATATTTTTCCTTCTTAAACTTGTAAAAATATATATTTTCCATCCTTTCTAACTATTAAGTGCATATTTTTATCTTTTAAACTTGTAAAAATATATTTTTTCCATCCTTTCTAACTATTAAGTGCATATTTTTGCCTCTTAAACTTGTAAAAATTCATGTATTTTCCATCCTTTTGATTAGAGATGATTTTAAAAAGATTTTATGTTCATATTAGTTGGCACTCCAAAGTTCCAAAAATAATCATTAACCTCCCCTAAAAGCTAAAACCATACCTTTTGTCCCAATTCTTCACTTTTGTGTTATTTTGTATTGAAATTTCTACCAAATTGATTATAATATAATATTTACATGTTTTGCCTAAAAAAAATTTTTTCATAATATTTTGATTAAAAATTATTAAAGTAGTGAAGATAATTTTATCAATTCATTCATGTGTTATAATAGTAATTAATGGTCCCATTTCACTAATATAGTAGTTGAGTGATTATTTCTAAAAATTCAAATGTGCTATGTGATATTATCATAAATTTTAGGAAGACTTCTGAAATTATCTCTAATCAAAAAGGTCAAAAAGCATATTGCTCTTCTACAACTTTTGAGGGGCAAAATGTATGCACTCAAAAGTCAACTGACGGTATAGTTAAGAATCACTCAGATTTTTTATTCTTTTTTTACCTTTTGGATTAATTTTATACATTGACAATGCAAATGTAATGTGATGCCACTTGCCAGCACAATATATATCTTGGGTGGGCAAATTTCTTAAAATATTGACTATTCCAAAAAACTCCGCCATTTGGTGTTATTTTTTTTCCGAATGCATCGGTATCGCACATGGAATATGCGAAACCAGAGATAAATTTTTTTTTTTTTTTTGCAAGGCCATTCCGCACATTGGATGTGCGGAACTAGAGACAATGAAATTTAGTTGGCTTAGGGTTTAGAGTTTGGAGATTAGGGTTTAGCATTCTTAGGTTTAAGGGTTTTTATCGGTTTAGGATTTAAGGTTTTGAGATTAGGGTTTAGCATTTTAGGTTTTAAAATATAATGTGTAATATTTAAATTATCAAAAATATTGATCGGTCAAACCTAACGAAAAAATTAAGTAGGTATAATTTCAAATAAATGAGTCATGCATTTTAACAAATCCAATTCAAGTGCATCTATCAAACTAAATATACACATAACTTCAGCAATTACGCATATATTGCAATTAGACATTACTTTATTCGAATCGTTTACAGTTACTTTGCCATAATTAAATATACATATACAAACATATAAATATATACGATTATAAATATATAAATATATACAAATATATAAATATATATATAAATATATGCAAATATATACAAATATAAATAGATATAAATATACATACATACACATAAATATATAAATACATATTTACATACATATAAATACATACAGATATAAATATATATGTAGATATATACAAATATAAATATATATAAATATACAAATATATATATACATATATACAAATTTAAATATATATATATATATAAATATATATATAACCCTAAAATGTTTAGGGTTTAGGGTTTGTATATTTAGGGTATAGCCTTTTAGGGAAATTACAAATTTATCAGGTTGGTTTAGGGTTTAGGGTTTACTTATATTAGGGTTTAGGGTTGTGGGTCTTGGGTTTATTGTTTTTAAGGTTTAGGGTTTTTAGGGTTTAGGGTTTTAGGGTTTAGGTTTTTTAGTTGGTTTAAGGTTTAGGGTTTTCTCATATTGGGGTTTTGGTTTTAGGGTTTAGTGTTTAAGGATTTAGGGTTTACTTATATTAAGGTTTAGGTTTTAGGGTCTTGGGTTTAGGGTTGTGGGTTTTGGGTTTAGTGTTTTTATAGGTTAGGGTTTTTAGGGTTTAGTATTAGGAGATTACAGTTTAGGGTTTAGGATTTTTAGTTGGTTTACGGTTTAGGGTTTTATTATATTAGGCTTTAGGGTCTTTGGTTTTAGCTTAGGGTTTAGGTAACTATCCAATTTTTATAACATGTTTATAATTATTTACAAAATTTAATACTAAAAACAAACAACACTAAAACTAATTTAATACTAAACACCAAAACCATAAATCATAAGCAAATTTACTACTACAATTATTTACAAAATTTGCATATATATTTCCGGAGCCCCTTTTTGCAAATTTTAAAAAAATTTGCTTGGTTCCACACATCCAATGTGCGGAACCAGAGACAAAATTTTCATGTCTTTGGTTCCGCACATTGGATGTGCGGAACGGCCTTGCAAAAAAAAAATTCTATCTCTGGTTCCGCATATTCCATGTGCGGTACCGATACATTCGGAAACCGAAAAAACATAGCACCAAATGGCGGAGTATTTTTGGAATCGTCAATATTTTAAGAAATTTGCCATCTTGTGTGCGTAAGAATTTAAATTTAAATTATGTGATATGCTTTCATACTACGATCAAAATGTAATACATGATTAATTCCTTTCTTCTATGGAAAAGACGAACAAATGACTAGGACAGCGAGGGGGGATGACTCGTGAGTTGACACATGAGATTCAGACACGTGACGCGAGGATGCAGCTCTGCCCTCTCATACTCACTAGATCATTCAACAAAGCAACTAGTCAACACTGCACATAAAACACGGACCAGGCACGCAACGCAACCGACGGATGAGATTTGGCCAACAAAATATTTACGGATTCTTAGTACTTTGAGACATACATCTGTCTCTCTCTCGCACTACATCCACGTATCCAATCTAACAAGTGTCATGAGTGTTAGTTACACTACTTAACAGTTAACATACTGCTCTCCCTTGCACTCCATCAACATCCGGTGTAACAAGTGTACTACATTTACAGGAAAGCATGTACTTCTTTTATTTGAAAATTTCAAAGAGAAGATTCATCTCTCAACCCTTGCACAAGTGCAATTAGACTTTCATTTCCCATAATATGGATTATGAGTAGTGCAGATCATAACACAGGACACTTGGCCGTGCTGTCCAACACCGGCGGATTCAGATTTTTCTAATTAGATGTAACAAGTAGATAACACCCCGAAACAACCCCAACCCCTTTTTCCTTCTGAAGTTTGGCTGATTCTTCTATGTTATGCACTATGATGCCGAGTAATCTGCAGGACAGTATCCACATGCATTCTCTTTTCATGTAATTTCCAAGTTCCTCAACATGAGATACCTCTGAAGATTTCTCTAAGCAAAAGATTATTTTACATGATATAAAAACTCGGATACTTTCCTGCCCCACGAATCTTTTATGATTGCTGATTAAAAGGTGGTGGCACATCCTGCTACATAATGGACCCAGAAAACTATACACACAGATGGATTATGGACCTCCATCTGAGTCGTTTAATCCTTAACAAATGCTGGAGCCCGTGGACAACAGTCTTGAGTCTCTGTCTTCGTATGTATCTGTACTAGGAAACAGCAACAGCCAAATCAAGTTAAGGATGGCACTGATTTGTACTCAACCAGGCAAACCTCTTTAACACACTTTCACCCAATTCACTTAATCAAATCTCAGACCGAATGATGCTCTCTTTACAAATGGTGATCACTGAGGATTCTTCTTAGGTAATCCAGCTGCTCGAATTCGCCTTGAAGTTCTTCCCACTGCAACAACAACAATACCAGCACATAAATGCTACACGTCAAAAAATTTCATTTGTTGCTTCTATATGTTTAAGGAGTCCTGCAAATTACACAATGTATGCCAAACCATAGTACATGTATAAGTACGATTTCTTTGAACCCCAGCCCACAACTTTCTTCTTCTTCTTCTTCTTCTTCTTCCACTTCTTTATTATTATTTTTTTAACGATATCATTAATATTGGTCTAAAGCATGTTAGCTAAATTATATCCCAATGTGGATGTGATATTTTCTCTAATGTCAACAAAAATTACAAAACCCATACCAATTTCACCATTGCAAGAAGACAGTTTCCACAACTTTCATTTTCCCAACAATATCTCATTTTCCCAAAAATAAAAATATCCTTCTGTATTTCTCACATTCACCCAATTCTTCAGCTCTTAAAGCACCAAAAGCTTCGACATTACACACTGACTTTCTTTCCTCTATCTTATAATAGGTTGTCTTTTCATGTGCAACATGTGGAGGGCTTTGAAATAAATCTAACAAATACACTATGGACCTCAATGGATGAGTATTGTGCCATTCATCTATACGTCTATGCAGAATACAATATCTCACTCTGAATTATCTGACAATACCTGTTGTTACCTGGCTGCAGCTGCTTTATCTTTGTTAACATACAGGCTATACACAGTGATACTGCTTCTTAAATTTATGTTAAATCCAAGTGTCACAAATGATCATGTCTCATTATAGACTACAGCGCTTTAAATGTTTAACTGAAGACTGAATCTGACCCCATTGGACCATTAAGTTCCTTACATTTAAATTTCAACTTCACTACACTAAAATTCGACTACAGGGAGCCACACCACCCCAAATCAATAATCTCACCTGTACTATGGGCAAGCAGAATAACGAAATCCAGCAAGTGGAAACATGGAATAATGAACTCTTTTCTAGCAGGAGAAACAGTGGACAACAAAGTTGAACCAAAAAAGAACCTCTAAGAGAACTCAGCATCGTTCGATAAAGAGACTAATGATTCTTTAAATTTCTAACACAGACAAATTGTGTTCAGAAAACAGAGTATTGGTGATGTGCAGAGAAACATAAGTTATATCATTTAGCAAAAGTCAACAATGGAGCAATGAATACGTGTCTGATGTAACTAAATATGGGAACGATCCCACCTCACAGAAGACCTCCATGCAAGAGGTGCTAGACTAAGCTGTCATTCATAACCATGAATTAGGGATTCAGAAAAACACCAAGAACTAGTAGTGGTTTTTGAAGTCAAATATATCCTTATACATATTTGTAGCATGCTGTGAATAATCATTAAACTGAAACTCCCAGCAGATGGCCCACAAAAAGTAATAGGGATTGAAACTCGCATATATATCCTTTGGAAAAGATGGGGAAGTACAAATGAAAATTTTGAAAATTTGACCGCCTCTACTATAGGGCAGACAATTAAGACCATTTCGTGTAGCACTTCCTCTTAAGTCTTAATCAACTGCTGATTCCAAAGACGGGAAATAAAGGCATAGCTACATAAAATCATAAGGGAGCTTCAAAATTCCAGTGAAAAGTGAAAAGTGAAACTAACAAAGCTACTGGAGAATGAAGGTTGGAGTCTAGTACATGACCAGAACCGCTGCTAAGGCCACAGTAATAATTTGCTATCTAGAGGGACTTATGTGCTCTCAAATTGTAGATTCTTTTGTCATGACTAACTCTAAAAAGTTCCAGAATCTTTTCCTTGGTGTTCGTGTAAAAGTCGTTCTCTTGAAATAAATGTATTGTTAAAGAGCATGCAACCATCATTTAGAAATCAACTTTTTTTTTTAACTAACTGCTCAAATTACAAAATCTGTGTTTTTATATAATTCATGTGTTTCCATTTGGTGATACATCTTCCAAATATTTCATGCACATAACCTTATTATAACAATAAGAAGACAGGCAAAAATATTGCAAAATCCAACCTAAATTCCACAAGATCACAATTTGCACAGCAGAGTGTACTACACAAAAGGGTTTATTCCCCTTTCCTTTTGCTTTCTGAAACAGACAAATTACTAGAGGCAAGACAGGAATTCTGCTTCTTAGTTCTAAGATTGTTTATGTATCAACCATTGAATAAAAAAATCTAGAAATATTGTGCTTGCAGTTCAGCAGTATGATTAAATAGTTGATAAAAGGATCAAAGTCATAAAGGTGAGTTGATGACACCAATTGTATTCCATAGTCAGGAATCCAATAGACAGCTCTTATATCTTTCTTCTATACCCCTCAAACTGCTATATGGTTGTCAGTGCCTATCATTTCAGAAGGCAACTTCTGTTATTTGGCAGGAGTTGTGGGGACAACCCAAACAATTCTCTTGAAGAATTTGGGCCTTCTCCCACACGCCTAGAAAAATTCCTACACTTTTTGGCCTAGTCATCCACTTACAGATTAAACCGCTCCAGTTACATAGTATAGTAACATTCAGCTATCGTCACCAAAATATTTCTGCCAATGGCAACCCAGGAATATAAAGGAATCATTTGCTTGATGAGAGGTTTTAAGTTTATCAATTCTAGCATCTTGACGTCCATTTAGAAATTTGTACTTGTTTTCAAAGGCATTGCAAAGAAAAAAGCGCATCCTGAACCATATAGTTCCTGTTGTTACCAAAACTACATTGCATTCGAAGTATTTTTCTGAATTGAAAAACAAAGAAGCTTTCAGAGAAAAGTTCTCAACTCCTAATAGTTGGTCAACAAGCCAACAGGTATGACATACGGACATCATAGGGATGGTAGCCTAGGAATGCTAAAAAGTCTCTGGAAAAGAAACCAATGCCAGAATTTTTGTCTGCATTTTTTTCCTTTTTGGCCAGTAAATTGTGGGGGAAGAAGGGCAGTTCGAAATGGGGCAGACATACAGAGATTGGTTAACATTTGGTCGTATGAGTCCCTTGGGTCAACTCATTCAAGATCATTGAATAAGACATTTTCTAATACACACCAAGAATATGAGGAAGAAATAGTAACCAAGTAGACAACTCACTTCTTGGTGCTGGACGGATACAAGCTTCCAACCAGCAGCGGCAATGTAACGGCGTTTTAGCATTGTATGTCCGAGCGGGACACCTTTAAAGTAGGTTAAGAATTAGATTAACTTCAGTAAAAGCAAAATTCAAACTAAAATAGATACTACAATGTCTCTAGAGATGGTATCAACCTGAATTTCTTGAAAAATGAGTTGGACCATCAATCTCAAGTGCAACTTTTATATCAACCAAGACTGCATCCAAGGTATACCCTTCCATCTCGTATTCTTTGACCCAATCTAGGCCTGTGCTAACAAGAAGACGCGCCACCTCCATCTGAAATGAGGAAGTTGTCTTTTGATTAAATCTCTTGGTTTTTCCTGCACGAGCAACTTTCTCCTCCAAATCAGTCTTCAGGGACAACTGAAGATGTGGAAATTCATGTTTCAGACATAGGTTCACAAGATGAATTTGAGAAGCAAACACTACGTCCTCCCTGTATTGCTCAGAAATCTTTTGTTCCTCAAGCTGGCTTAGTGTTCTCCAAACATGGCTAAAGAAGACACGATCCATCTGTCCAAAGACAGAATAGGACCAGGATATATTCCCAAGCTGGTCCCTATTAAAACTGAGGACAGGGCTGCATAAATTGCTTTCATATGTTGGTTCTCCATTAACATCCCTTCCTGTTTCTAGACTAGCATTTGAAGTTACAACATCAGTGGAATACCTGAATTGGTTGATATTATTGAAAACATTATCCAAAGAATCCAGCAACAGGTCAGCAGGCTCAAAGAGAGAAGCAAAAGCCCACAACACTTGAGCAATCTCTTGTGGTTGAAATAAGTCAATTATCTCCGAGGCCCTTCTAGCTAAACATGAAAATAGTTCTGGAGAAGAGTGCTGCATAGAGGCAAAAGCACCAGCTACATTGGCAACATTTTGTGAATTGAACTCATCAACCTTGGTCAAGGCTACCTCTGCCACTCTATCCATTTCTGACAGATAAAGAAGCTCACCGCCTATCTTTGACAAAGCCCATGCAATATTTGAAATTCCCTGTGCAGAGCATTCAGGTAATGCAGTCATTGCAATTCCAACAAGCATAGACATCTCTTTATGACGAGCAAAAGCCAATCTGCGAGTCCTTGTCATCGACACTTTCTCCATGTTTTTGGCAATTCTATGTAATGCAGTTGCAATATTCAAAGGTGAAAGTGGGGAAGGGCTAAGGCCTTTCGCAACAGCCATGATCATATCAGCAGTAACCTCCAATACTTGCTCAGCAGTCTGTGCTTCAACAATGAGCTTATTCAAATTAATCTCTTTCCTGCGATCAGATGGCCCTGAAAACTGAGAAAGCCTCTGAATAAATGTTTCCATGGTTTTGTCCTTTCTTTCTTCAAACATTCCATCAGCCATCATACTGACCATTTCCCTGAGGTCACTTGTATCACCCGAAGAATGTAGATCAGCCACATTGCTGAAATCTCCCTCCTGAATATCAAAATCTGAATCCTCATCCAATTCTTTAAGATCGTATTCCTCAATCTTGGATTTCTTTTTGTTCTTCTTTCTCTTCTGCTTGCAACCGTTGACAGAATTTTTCAAGGCAGAAGTCAAGCCTCTGTTTTCAATAGATTTGAGGGCAATCTTCCTAGCTCTCACACACCACTCCATCTTATCACTATCTTGCAACAACCTGGATTTCTGTTGCTCTTTCCTCTTTTTAGAGGGTAAGTTCTGGAAAGGGCCCATCTGCCCAAGAAATTTCACCTCCCAATCAGTACTAGCAGAATCTTCCTTCTGCAGTTGATGGTCACCAGCAACTTCAGCACCATCTTTGTCTTTGTTACTGTAAACGGCATGATCATGGTGAAGGGTCTGAATGCCTACAGCGTTATTGTCCTTGTAAGGATTAATGCAGCAACTTGCATGCCAAAGAAGACCCAAATGGGACGGGGATTTAGTTTTTGTACTTGTAATGGGAATTGTTGCTGCTGCCAGCTTTACAGTAGTATCAGAAGGCACCAACGTGGAAACTAATGAGGGTTTTCTTTGAAAGCTGGGAAAAGTAGTAGTACTGAGGATTAGCTTTTCCATCTCCGTCTTGTCCAAGTGAAATTCAGAGTAATAGAAATGGTGATACTGATGGTCTGCAGCGAGATGTGAGAAACCAAGGCTGCTTGCAACAATGGTTAAGGGCAGAAGTTTGTCCGGCTGACACAGATGAGCAAGCAAAGTTTAGGATGTAGTGAGTCAAGTTAATGCTCAACTGATGAATACTACTGTCAAGCAAAAAAACAAACACATAAAGGTCAAAAGAATGCAATTAGTTGCAGCAATATATAAAACAAAGGAGGGAGTAAATTTGTACCAAAGAAGATAATGAGTGACCAATGAAGTGTTGAGGAAGAATGGTAAGCAGAAAACAAACTTTGACAGGAAGTAGTTACAAGAAGAAGAAATACGTGAATTGCATGTATTATTTAAGTGCGGAAAATGGGACAATGGAAGAGTCAGAAATGGGAAGAAGAAGAAGAAGAAGAAGAAGTAGTAGTGATGTTAGGGTAGCAGATTGTGGTTGAGTGACTTAAGTAAGAGTAAAAGACCAGAGCCAGAAAGACTCCGAAGCCAATTGAATTGAATTGAAATGAAATGAAGAAGAGATGAAGTAGTTTGCAGCTCGCCGGCGGCTGCTTGGGTTCAATTCTGCAGCCCCGTTGTTTGCCCTTTGAAAGACTAGTTAGTTAATAGTAGCAGTATGCACAAGATAACAAAACTGGAGAGCCCAACCCAAGGAAAGATTCTTGCAATCTTGTCCACACCGTTCAATTAGAGAGCCCTTAGCCGCTCAACGTTTCTTCCAACAATTCTGGAGTGAATGAGATGTCTTTTTCTGAGTTTGGGCAATTTCAGGTCCGATAAGTCGATTACCGGTACCACTGTATATAGTCACTTACAAAAGGATACACAAACTTGACCTGTCTGTCACGGTAACATCTGTAGTCTTTTTTTTTTTTTTTTTTGGTCAGAAAGTAACATCTGTAGTCGAGTAGTGCGTTAATTCGCATACGTTGTAGTAATTCTGAAAAGTTGTCAGGAGTCCTAAATGGTCGACATGTATATTAGTATATTACTATATTATTAGCTAGTTATTAGTATATTATTGCTATAAAATGAGAGCAGATTATCTGGGCAGTCACTAAATCTTTGGAATCATCGATTTTTCACCACTAGTCTAGTAAAAGTTTAGTTTTGGCCACTGAGCTGTCTAAACTTTGGATCATTCCATTAGATTTAATCATTAATTCTGCCAAATCTGTGTGCGCTGGGCAATGTAGAGACAGAATGAATGGGCAATTTAGGAAGTTCAAAAATTGTTTATACTACATGTAATTGATGAACATGCTCTAGATGAAGATAGAGTGGTAGCCGAGTTGTATAGTAATACCTGGATAAAGTTTGAATCACCATTATGTTAGATTTGAGAATTACTTATATTAATTTAAAAGTAAAGTTTTAATTTATATTTTTGGAAATTACATTTTCCCCAATAGTTTTAGAAATCATTTTATATCCCATATAAACATTTAAAATTTGTCAATTATATCCTTGTAAAATTAGACATTTACAAGTCTTTGTAGACTGGTAGAACCAAAAAAGAAAAAGGAAATGTTGTTTAAAGTACTTTTTTATTGAAAAAAAATGTTTAGAATGACTCCTCACCATTATGTGGATATGCTACTTGAAATTACTCTCTTTCACTTTTCAACTACTGTAGTGGAATTTGTACAAAACATTCGAGTCAAATTTGCATGTTCTATTAACTTTGCAATTGCTCAAACTATTAACACCAAAAATCATTCAATTCTCAAATTTAAAAGTTAATATTCCCTCCAAAATTTAAATTTCACAACAATCACTAGTTTCAAATTGTCTTTTCACTTCTCAATTAGTGTGTTAGAATGTTTCTGATGTGCTTCTGTCATGAATAAAAAATTTTAAGTTCTCACAAGTTCAACTAACACATGTTGTTATGTGTATACGGAATATGCAATCATAAGTATAAATTAATATCCACTCTGACAAATGAAGATATATACAAAGAGCCATCAATGTTCCCATGTGCCGTACTAGGTAACAAACTAACATCAATAACAATACTGTAAAAGGAATGGGATAATCTCAGGAACCTCTCCTGAGGTTTCTAATAGTTGCATTGTCCTCCCCTGAGTCTTTAAAAATTTCATTTACCTTCATTGAACCAAATATATTGTTTTAATTTAGTCCAATTCAAAAAAAAATAAACAATAAAAAAATAATTTCAAGTGTGGGAAGATTTATTTATGCCAAAAGTGGCCCTCAACTATTATAGTAGTTAGATTAAATATTTGATTTAACTTGTTAATTCACTTATGGGGCCATTACTACACATGGCCTATAAAAAATTTCCATCATCCATAAAAAATAAAACTTTCAAAATTAAACAAAACAAAAAAATTTTCCATACATTAAGATTCTTTATCATCAACAAAATTATAAGAAAAGTTAACCAATTGAAGTATCTCTATATTTGATTCTTTTTATTTGTCAAGCATATAAATTAGAAAAAAAAAGATGCCTAGTATTGCATCCCATTTTAGATGCCAAATTAGATCTTCTTTTTTTATATTTCAAACTATAGTTAATTTAATTTGTAAACACTTAATTGTTTCCCATGTCTAAATCTTTTAATTTATCAAGTGTATTACGTCTAATTTATTTCATTTGTCAAGTATATTAAAATTAAAAAAAATGCACCTAATATTGATTCTATTTTTGGATGGCAAGTATATAAAAAATAAAAAACGTTGCGACCTCTTTCTTTCTTCGCCAATTACCATAACTCCCTCCTCTCTCCTCTCTCCGACACCACCACCAATGCCTCCATTAGACCCGCTTCACACTACCTGTACAACTACCTACTTTTCTACTCACGTCCGTTGATGCGGAACGAGTTTCAAGTCTAAAGCATAACCGATGCCAGGTCCAACTCAATGACTAGTGCTGAACTTCATCGGAGTAGTTTTTTTTTTGTTTTAATTTTTATTTTGTGTTTATTTTTGTCTTTAGTTGGTATTTTTTCCCTATTCTAATTAGGTTGTTTTGGAGTTTCTTATTTTTTAAGTAACTTATTAGATTAGTACTTGTCTATAAATAGGTATATCTAAGGTTTATTGTAGGGAGAGACTTTTGATAACATTATCGATATTCTGATATAATTGTGTATTTGTTGGCTTTGTCATGTTTGTTTTGGTGCTCTCTAGGATTATGATTCTGATATGAATCTTGTATATTTCGGGGTTTGAAAGTGATTCAACCCTTTATTTTTCTTTTGGATTTTGTTCATGAAACTAATCCTTTGTACACGCTTCCACTACTACATCATTCTCTCACTTCTCTCTTCCTCTTTTCCCTTCCTATCTTTCCCTCTTCCCTATCGCTTCCCCTCCCTCCTTATCTGATACGATCCTTCGCCCTATTTCAGACGAAACCCTTAACACGACAAGTTCACAGGATCTAGACGATTTTACTACGATTTGGCAGCGGAAATATCAATTTGATCAAGGGCAACTCGAGACCAAAATTGACAGTAGAGATACCACAATCAACGCGTTCTTGATTGATAAAGTCTTTTTTTTGAATACCTAGAAAACGCCTAAGGCACTCAAGGATTGTTCTAAGAACCAGAGAAAAGCTCTCAAATTTCTGGAATAATTCGTCTTTCTTTATTGAATGAAAAGAAGGCTATTTATAGCCTTTACAAAGCAAACCCTAATACTATTTGGACACAAATTAAGTAACGACACCTAGTTCCCTTAGTTCAATTAGGAAACTAACAAAATAAATAAACCTAAACTAATTAGAAAAGGCTAACAAGAAGCTGCCATTCCTTTTTAATTCCTAAACAAATAAAATTCAGAAATTGAAAGAACTAAAAATTTGGAAATTCTAAAAGAAGCTCAACGGAAATTAGGAATGTATCATTCCCTTCTTGAAGAAGATTCGTCCACAGAATCTGGTTTGAAGGAGGAGAAAAAATGGATGGTCGAACGGCCCATAATTTCAACCATGTGAGATGTCGTTTGGGCAACTTGAGAATGCTTAGCTTGAAAGGGCACTTAAACCATGGAATATGCCATATTGTACGAATCATAAATTCCACCATGTTCTTGAATGGACAGCTTGTAACATCACAAAGTGCATCAAGCAAATTCAATGCAGTGAGGAATGTATGTAGTCCATCCTCCAACAAGGGACACAAGATAATGCCTTGATGACCGGGTTGGTGATGAACATGAAGCGAAGATTCATGTACTTGTGCTGGTTGCAGGACTTCAAGGCCATACACAAGGACCACGGGAACCTCAAGTAATTTTGGGCACACTCCATGCCTCAAGATTGGTAGGACAAGATCGCTTCAATTGAGCGTGGCAACTTCCTTAGAAAACTTCAGGGAACATGCAAATCAACTTCCATATCGAGGGAAAGTTTAGCTTGTAGACCTAACGTTGGTATGAATTGGTACCAAGGAGGCACCATTCCAGAATGCAAACTCCATGAAAGGTTTCAAAGTCAATAAAAGACTTAGGAATTGAACATCTCATGAGCAATGCATGGCACTTTGTTCAACACTGTAAAGATAATCAACACTAAACAAAGTAATGTTAATGTTGTCATGATAACAAGATGCTCTCTCATTAGCCTCCTTATTCGCATGCTCAACTATATCTCCATCTGGGAACCCTCCTCTTGAAAGGTTTATTCTCTATTTGCTCAAAGCGATTTGTGAAGGGAGGATTTTCCACGGCTACCCTGGCTGAATTTTGAGATTTTTCAAGTCTATCCAACTTACCATTCATGGCCTCAAAATATCTATTCATTGTCCTTTCGACATCTCCCAAGAGAGCCTCTATTCTTAGCATAGGATCAAAGATTGGAGATTCACTTCCATTTGACATGCTTATAACCTGCAAAAAGTTAGTAAAAGAAATAAATATATCCTCACACGCTCCCTCACGTGTTTACACTCACACTCGTGTATCACACAAATGACCTCACAGGGTTCTCGTTGGCCTTTGATCACACGCTTTGAGGACATAGAGTTTCCACAGTACACAAATCAACTTTACTAACCAATGCACGCAATTGCAGTACTTCAAAAGAATTTTAGAAAAAGACACGCAGAATTGATAACTATGAAGACTTTAATTTGAAAACTAAGGATTTGGAAATTTGAACAATCAAGAGAAACACGGAATGACACTAAATATGATTAAATAAGAATGGACAGAAAGAAGACAACAAGATTAAACAATTAAAATGAGAAAAAGTAATAATTAGACACGACAAGAATGAAGCAAATTTGTTGGAAAATTGCGGGACGCCTTGACTTGAGGCTTTCCTAGTAGGACTAGGATTTTAATTTGGTGGTTATCCTTGTAGAAGAGGACTCGGATTTGTTTGTGCGCTGGATGGGTTTCCCCCCCTTTTTTCTTGCCTATTGGGATTCAATCTTATGATTTCCCAAATAATTAGCTGATCACAAGAAGGATGAAGCAAATCAGATTCGGTGTTGGGTTTTGAAGTCACAATAGGTTCGGAAAACAACAAGAAAGGTGGCTATTTTAGTTTCTTGAGCTTGCAGCTATTTAATTGTTTTGTTTCCTAATGCAAACAATACCCAAAGGCTGTTATGAGCACAATTGCTTGCTGTTTATTTATTTATTTTTTTAATGGAAAACAGCAAGTCACAAATGGCTGGATTTTCCAACTCGTTTCAGTCACAAGTTTTACCAAGTGCTCTACTCCAATGTATTGTTCAAGATGCGTGAAGGAATTCAAGAAACATAATAACGAGTTGGTTACAGTTTGATTCAAAATCTTTGGTTATATCAAAGAAAATCAGAACTCAACCCAAGACAGATTAGCGACTTCAAGAACCAGTTTTCTGGATTTCCAAGCTTTAAGATTGGAACTTTGTTGATCAAGGCTTCCAAGATTTTATAAGGGTTTGATTCAAGAATTTGAAACAAGGAAATGAGCACAAACAGCCTATTATCAACAAGAATCGAAGAAATAGTTTGGCAACAAGAATTCGTAACACAAGGGCAGTTTTTTTTTTTTAAACCACGACACAAAGGAACTCAAGACAACATGCTATGCTGGAATTTGCCTTCAAAGGGAGTACGACTCAATCAAGAAACACACAGACAGAATTTAAGCAAATGAAATAAGAAGAAACAGTAGCAACAAAAACTGATGTGGACAGAAACGATAACTACAACAAAACAAGAAAATTAGCAACGACCAGCTTGACTAGAACAATAAGAGCACGGGTAGTTTTGCAGATTAAGGACAACAATACTCAAAGCAAATTTTGATGACACAAGACACCCAAAACAACTTGACAAATTGCGGATAACAAGAGACGACTCAACAACAGCTTTGGTGAACAAACCACAGAAAGACAGATTCGACAACCAACAAGACAAAACCGATTTAACAAGACACGAACAAAACAGATTTTGTCACGACTTAAAACAAGACTCAAGAATGAAACAAAGAAGGATATAACCTGGTATACGTCAACTAGCTCTGATACCAACTGATACGATCCTTCGCCCTATTTCAAACGAAACCCGTAACACGACAAGTTCACAAGATCTAGACGATTTTACCACGGTTTGGCAGTGAAAATATCAATTTGATCAAGGGCAACTCGAGACCAAAATTGACAGTAGAGACACCACAATCAACGCGTTCTTGATTGATAAAATCTTTTTTTTGAATACCTAGAAAACGTCTAAGGCACTCAAGGATTGTTCTCGCAAGAACCAAGAGAAAAGCTCTCAAATTTCTGGAATAATTCGTCTTTCTTTATTGAATGAAAAGAAGGCTATTTATAGCCTTTACAAAGCAAACCCTAATACTATTTGGACACAAATTAAGTAACGACACCTAGTTCCCTTACTCCTCGTTTGGTACGATGGAAAGGTCTAGAATGGAAAGGCCTTTCCAGTCAGAATTCCTTTCCTGCCAGAATGGACAGGAAAAAATTTTTCATTCCAGTGTTTGGTAACCAAGTCAGAATGGAATCTTAATTTCTTTTCCCATGTCTGGTATAATCATATTGAGAAGTCAGAATGGATTGAAGAAACTACTATATTGACTTAGTTGCCCCTATATATAACATTCTATACACATCTTGATTTAGAGACAATAAATTATTAATTAATAAATAACTTTTTAATAGCATAAAATCACAATAACTTATTAAATGAGAATATAACTTTTTAATAGTATACAATTACAATAGGTGAATACTAACTGTAATGCAATTGCCATAGATGAATATCGATTGTAACTAAATTAAAATTTTAAATTACATGTATGTTGAATCTTGTGTATTTTTTATATATGTTAAATCCGTCATTCATGCATATTAAATTCTTTGCCCTTGATTTGCTTCTGAATGGTTTTAAAAACTATTTGTAAATAGAAAAATATAATTGTGCCTTAGCAAATAGTCTAGTAGGTTACTCTTTTCTTTTTTTTTTATTTTTTAACTTCATATGAATGTATTTTGGCATGTTATTGTTTATTTGAATTAACAAATGTTATCATATAATCCAATATTGTGAATAAAAAATATATTAAAAATGTCAACTAAATATTTCATTTCAAAGTAAAAAGAAAGAAAAGTCATTAAATAGAATTAAAATTATTCCTAAGTAAAAAAGTAATAGACTTATTAACTAAACTCACAAAATAGTCTTAATATTTGACAAAGTAAATAAAAAATTAATATATACGAAAGATAAATAGGTACACAGGAAATAGAGGCATAGAATATAGAAGGGTAATCTTGACTCCTATAATTTAGATATTTCTAGATAGAGTAGGAATGGCCTTTCCTTAGATTTTTGTGAGGAATGGAATTCCAGGAAAAAGTTGGAATAAGGTTTCCAGGGGGAAAGGACCATACCAAACACTAGAATGGAATGAAAAAGTTGGAAAGGCTTTTCCATTCTAGACCTTTCTAGCGTACCAAACGAGGGGTTAGTTCAATTAGGAAACTAACAAAATAACTAAACCTAAACTAATTAGAAAAGGCTAACAAGAAGCTGCCATTCCTTTTTAATTCCTAAACAAATAAAATTCAGAAATTGAAAGAACTAAAAATTTGGAAATTCTAAAAGAAGCTCAACGGAAATTAGGAATGTATCATTATCAGTAGATCTAGTCGCAATGACCAGTTCAAGAGGAAGAGGAAGGAGAGAGGAGGAGGGATGTGGGGTGGGGATGGTGTTGCTTGCTAGTAGTGGCTAGGGAGGAGTGAAATGAGGGTGCTAGGTGGTTGTGGTAAGAAAGAAAAAGAAAATCGTAAAAATAGCTTAATAAAATTTTGATGTTAAAACAACCCTAATATATATTTATAGCAAGATTTTTTAATATAAAAAGCTACAGTGATTTTTTAAAAAATGCATCTAAATGCAGTACACACACACATGCATATATATGCTATCTCTCATATACTTACATACACTTTTACCCCAATATGCACACTTCACATATCACATAATCCCCTTACCTACGCTTTTTCTTTCACACACACAAAAAATACACATATTCTTTCTCACCTACATGTACAAACACTCTTTCTCTCTCACGGATACATACTTCACACACACAGACTCTATCTCTCTCTTACAAGTATTTTTTGTTATAATATGCACTTTAAAAATATGCTTGCATTCAACTAGTTGTCAACAAGATTGACTTTATATTAAGACCTCAGTATTATAAATTTCGGTCATTAAATTTCATACTTTAATTTTATCAAGTGCCCCTAAAATAAAATCTCATGGAATTTAAAGACTAGGCCTATATTTCAGTGTATTATAGGTGTAATAATAGTTTATTATGCTAACCCTGTAGTAAACAATGACATTTCATTGGCATTATTTTTTATTCAGTTCAATACTCATATTTAATGTCTTACACTTGGTTGAACATCTTTTTGTTTAAATTTAGCTCATTAAACCTAATCCTATATTATTCTTTCTACCATGATGCATACTCTCAATTTGGAATTTTTTATCTTATGACTGTACATTTTCTCAATTCTAATTGCTTCTTTCTCTTTTTATACTTATTCTTGATGCTTTAAGAAACATGACTTGAATTCCAATGTTGCTCAAACCAAAAGAATAGGTGTAGAATTTATTTGGAATTCAAATTATTTCTTTGGATTCTTAAAATTTTGCAAAAACAAAAAAGTATTTTGATCATAATTGAAAATGGAAAACTACAGAGATTTCTGTAATCTCAATTAGCTTTGATTTCTTAGTATCATTTTAAGTAGATCTTTGTTTTTGTTTTTCAAATCTTGAACAGTCATTTCAAAGTTTGCAGCAACAGCTTTCAAATGAATCATTGGATTTGCCAAACAAAAATTTAATCATTTTACCTGTACCTTTCTCTTTTATTCATTCGGATAGATATATGCGTCCGTAGCTTGTAATAAACCAAAATTGTCATCTACCTATATAGTAAAAGAGGGAATGGGGGTGTTAAGAAGAGTGGTGGTTGTGCTGACGTGGCAGAATGCTATTGGCTAAGGGATGGTCGTCTGGTCATGAGGATCTCACGTGCTGAGGGTGGAGGGAAGAATTTCGTTTTGTTCGTTGCTGCCTTGCTGGGCTCTTGTGCTTTTATTCTTTTTCTTTTCTTTTTTAAATGAGATGCCAGCTCTTGATAGTCTGACTCTGAAGAGAGGAGAGGGCCAGGCCTGCATTGCTGTCACTTTGATTTGTTTGGTTATGACAAGTGGTGGGTGTTGGGCTCAATGTTTATTGGGTGATTTTACAATTCTGTCCTTGCTCTTCAACATAAAATTATGGGTGATTATGTTGAGTGTGTTTGCTGTTTGGGGGCTTTGGGTGTAAAGAGCTTCTACCGTCTGTCTAAAAATCTGACAAACGGTAACTTTCACTCCTTCTTCTGGTTTTTGAAGAGACTGGTGCAGCTTGTTTATCCGGTATTTGGACGTGAGCCATCTCTTGCCCTGTGGATTTTAGGGATGCCATCATCATGGTTAGTGGTAATTGTGCCCTTCTTGCATTTTCCTTTGTTTCTTGCTGGCTTTTTCTTTCTTTTTTGTTGTTTGGATGCTTATCTCAACTCTTAGTCTTTTTTTTTTTTGGCTCCATTCAATATTTCTCTTGCCACCATTGTGCCAAAAATTTGCGCTGGGCTGCTCAGTTTTTCTGCTTGCTTTGACGTGAGTTTTGTTTGCTTATCATTATATTGTTTTCTCCTTTTGTTTTGTTGGTGCTTGGTGAGCTTTACTGTTGTATTGGTTTAGCTTTTTTTTGCTTGTTGCATTTTTGCTCGAGTTCTTACTGCTACTGATTTTATATAGTTTTGACTTTCTTTGGGAATCTTTGAGCTCTGTTTTCTCTTTTTTCTGTCTGCTGACTGCCTCTTACATTATTTTACCCCTTGTTGCAGCTTTTGTTGTTCTAGGACTTGCTACTTGCTGCTGGTTTCTGCATACAGGTCAGCCTTTCTTGCTTTCTTGTTTATACTGTTTTGCTTAGCTTTATTTAAAGATTTTGTCAGCTTTTTTGTTTGGTTTATGTTTTCTTAAGTGATCTACTTGGTACACTTTTGGATATCTACTCCATTTGCCTTTTTTTTTTTGATTATTTGTTCTATTCCGTTGGAGTGGTCATGTAGTGTTTGTTACTATTTTATTGCTTTGTTTATCTTTATTTAAAAATTTTATCACCTTTTTTGTTTGCCTTATGTTTTTTTTACGTTCTCTGCTTGGTTTACTTTTGCATGTCCACTCCATTTGGCTTTTTTATCTTTCTGGGGATTTTTTTCCCGTGTGGATTAGAGTGGTCGTGCAGTGTTTGTTACTGTTTCATTGCTTAGAGAATATTTGCCTGCAAGATAACATTTGTTATTGTCTCTATGGACCTTTTTGTTTTCTCCCTTTTTTCTTTCCTGCTGTGTCACTATTTAAGGCTTTACATTGTCCATGTGCTTTTGTTATGTGCTTTATTTTTGCTTTCTATTTTCTGTTTCAACTCTTAGTTCTGTTGGTTTTACTCTGCAACCTACGTGCTGCTAAATAAGTGTTATGCTTTAGTTTTTTCCTTTTTTTCGTTGAGTGTGGAATCAGATGGATAGGAACGCTATTCGATGGAAAAAATATGCAGAGATGCCTCCTCTGCAAAAGGTAGAGCTTCTCCGTTTGCGAAGGGAAGCTAGAGTTGCGAAGCAAAAACAGAATCCCTTTTTTTTCTCGTGTTCGGAAAGTCCCTCTTGGAATTGTTGAAACTAGTGCTTCTTTTCCTGATACTGATAAGCCTGAGGCCTCTGTGAATTCTCGGGTATTAGAGAGTGGAGGGTTGGTGTCTTATAATGACAATGCAATAGCTATTAGAGAGGGATAAGAGTATATGTCTTCCTGCCTGCCTCATCCCTACATTTATCATGCTGCTTCTTCTTCTTCTGACAAAACACCTTGTGTGCCTGTGACAGTTACTCCTGAAGGTATATCTTATATCTCTCTAGCATATTCTTAACCATCATGAAACATGTCAAATAATGCAGAAAATTTATCAGCTCATGCTTCTCTGCCACAATTAATTTTTCCTTTGCTACATACATCCTTTTTTCTTTTTTCCATAGCACATATTTTCATTATTTGAATATCTATACATTTTTTTGGGCATGCATGAAATTTACATAGCGCATCGCACAGTGTTTTCCTCATAGTATTTTCATAAGCATGATATCCACCAGTGCGGAGGATTGGCAATTAGCATCGGGTGCCCACTATGGAGGAAATCACCGAAGTAGGAGCAGATGTGATGTGAGCTAGGGGGAATTTTTTTACCCTAAGCTTTAAATAGGGGTGGGAGAGGAGGGCGGGAAGGATACCTTTGACGCATCATCCCTTGCCAACAAATTAAGTCAAGTTATCCACCTCGAGTCGAGCATAGAAAAACTCAACTCGTTAAATAACAAGTCAGCTCGAATATATATAAAATTTACGTGTGTATCCCTAATATTTTTATTATTTAGTGGGGAAAAATAATCATTTTATTCATTTTTTAAAAAAATAAATAGTTATTTTTAAAATTTTTTAAATATCGAATATGCTCAAATTTGAGGCTGAGATTGAGCTCGAACTTTATTTTGAAAACTTGTCGAATTTGAGATTGGTAAGATTGAATCGAGACTCGACTTGATTAGGGCAGAATTCGACTCTATTTAGCTGGTTTATGGCACTAGTTTCGCTCATGATAAAATAATATAATTTTGTTGTTAATTTATTGTGGTGATGTTATAATTTTGTTATGTTAGTCACTTTCTTTTTCGTGTTGTATATAAAAAAATATATAATTCAAACCAAATGTACATTGATGCCCAAAATAAACCAAACCGTGACATCGAAGTTTAAAGTGACTTGTGGAACCAAGAATTGATTAGTAGTGCTGCAAAAGTGCGGTTACTGCCTTATTGGTGGAGGGTAAGAGTCGAGTCCGCATCGGAAACAGAGAGATGCTGAGATGCATGTGAAAATCGTGTGCATAACTGCACACTGCAAAGCAAACTGGTCCAATAATGACGAGGACACAAATGGATGGATCATTTGGATCCCCGATGGAATTACCATTAGTTGGTTAGTTGCCTCGATGGATCGTGGGATCTCAGTTCGAAACTCATGAGGAGCGGAAAAAAATACTGTTGGGAGAGATTCTCTTGCAGTAAAGGGTTCGACTTCGATTCCAAGAGAATTAATCACAAATTGTAAAACGGACGTTGACACCTATATTTTATACCAAAGAAAAACTTTTATCTCCAAGGCACCCCGACCATCTACATAATTCTTACTTTGTTATTTGTGTAACAAAATTTATAAAATCCCAAACTACCCTTTGCTCATTTTGCTAAATAAAATACTCTAACCACTTTGTTTGTCAAAAAAAAAAAAATCACCACCTAAAAAATAATTTCTAGTCGTACCACTATATCACAAATCTATAATTCATAAAATAAAATTTTAAAAATAAAAAAGATATTTGTAAAGAAATAACTAGTACCAATTTAATTTATCTATTTAAACCGATTCATTATGAGTTTTTTTTTTGGCCTAACATCTTCACAAGATCCAAGTCTTTAAAACTAATTTATTATAAAAGTCAACTCAAAACAAAGGAAAAAATCTTACATTCATATTCCATATTATCACAATTAAAAATAAAATTTAATTTATTACCCTAAAAGAAATAAAAAAGAAGAAAGTGACTTTGATTCTTTTCTTTCATTTTTGACATATGTAAATCATGTACCAAGTGAAGGTTAATATAGTCAATTTACAATTACCAAGGGAGGTGAGTGATATTTTTAAAACCATAGGGGTGCCATGTATGCTGATATAATTCTAACGTTAAAATTTAAAAAATGGTTGGAAAACACTAAATTGGGGCCCCCCGACCACACATTTGTTGTCCGTCGTCAAAGCCTCCTCTCATCCTACGTAGTATTATGTCCGACTTTGTAGTAGTATTTAATCAAAAACCGAACCAAAGAAAAGGCAAACTGGAAGGGTGGGAGTCGGGAGGAGGAGGAGGAGCCAAATATTGAGTTACTACTATAAATAAATAATAAGAAGACGCAGACGCAGACGCAGATGCAGATCAGCAGCAGCAGCTGATGAACCCTCACATCAATTCTCATCATCACCATTAGCTTAATTTCCATAATAATTAGTGTGTAATATAGATATTTACTGCTACTTGTACTACTTCCCCAGCCTCTATAAAAAGTATTGCCACTACTTTGTGTTAAAAGCAATAGCAGCTTGAGCCTGCCATCTATCCTTCCCCCCACCCTCCGTTTCTGTCCATATCAGACGCCGCCCGCCCCCAATTCCGCGGTTAGTCATTTTTTCTACCCCCTTGCTTCTCCCTTTTCTTTTCTTTCTTTTTTTTTTTTCCTTTTGATTTTGGGATGTCGATGTCTCTGTTTCCTTTCTTGGTTTTTCTCTCTACGTGCGTGAACATAAATTTCTGCTGATTTCTGTCTTGTCTTTTTTTTTTTTTTTGGATGGAGCTTTCTGGGGTTTCATTTTTTATAGTTCATTTATCCGCCTGTCTGTACAGAGTTTACTGTGCTCTTCTTCAATCCTGGATTTTGTTCTGATTATGTTCTTCATCAATCCTGGATTTTTGCTCTAGCTATCCTTTTTATCCCTCCCCACCTTTTTGTTTTTGGCGAGGATTCTGTACCTGTGATCTATGCATGTGTATTTCCACCATTTCTTCCAAGGAAAGATACGAACTTTGTGATGGCATGGATAACACTCCGCTGTTTCTCCCTTCTCATTGAGCTTCGATTGATCGGCAATTATTTGTGAGCTGAATGTCCTCATATGTTGACATGTCGTCTATGTATGCTCGTGTGATCATAGGTTCATCATTTGTTGCTACCTGTTTGTGTCAAAGATTTCATTTTTCTGTATCTAGCACTTGCGCATCTTTCCAATTAATTTGGTGTGTTCCTAGCTTCTATGCTGGCCCAGATGGGTTTCATTCTGAAACGCACCATAAATCGTTCTTGTAACCAGTTTTAATTAATCTGGGAATTCTCTACATTTTGGATTAATTGAATACGTGGAGTTTCGATTTCTGCTCTGTTCTCAGTAAAGTTTTTTACTTGCTTGTTCAAACTCAGACTACTTTTCTTCCTTAAATAAACATTTGATAACATCAATTGGATATAAACTTTTGAAATTGTTCGTGTGTAATGCTTGGCGGCAATAGATGTATACTGTTGATATTGATCACGAGGAGGACAGTGATGACGTCTCGCGTCAGCAAGCAGCCAATGGAGGTCAAAACTCCGGCCCTGCTAGTGGACCAGAGGGACGGACTGAACCAATCCAGGCCCCAAGAGGACCAAAAATTTAGCTGCCAAGGTATTCGAACAGCTGCTCTTTGTCGCCTGCCTTCTTCGTTTTCTTTGTGAAACCCTTTGCGAGATATGTGATACTACTACTCTTTATTAATTTTAGTTCCTATAGCCACTCAAAGCCAGATAAAGAATCCCAAAACTTAAAAAATAAGACACTATTTTCCCAGCAAATAAACGCGTATGATCACATCGGATATCAGCCCCTCTCTCAAATGCTAAGTAGAATAACCTGAAAGGCACCTCAATTATTGGTTGTTTCTTGGATTGGCCGTTGGATTGCTTGAATCCTCAACCTTGTGTTTGTAGCTTGTGTAGGGCACTTTACATGACCACATGACATGTAAGTTGATGTGAATCTGAAGGAAGGCTTTTCAGTTAATCCTAAAACTTCAATTTGTCCCCTACTAGTTATTTGACCATGTTGAAGTAAAGTATAATTTACAGCACATGAGTTTTTACTTTCTTGGAGATCTTCTAAAGTTTAAGATTTGTCTGGTACAGCAACTTAAACATCCATTTCTTCATCCTGCCAATATTCTCTTTCGGGGTCAGGTTTAAAGTCTTTCTGGAGATTACGGTAGGAAATGGAGGATGGCTGAGGATTCAGCCGTTATCTAGCACAAGGAAACTTTGGTTTTCACTATTTTGAGACAGCATCAATACAGATTAGCCTGTGACCAGTGGTAGAGCCAGCATTATTTTCTGATGGGGCAAAAATAATTTCAAGTTCTTTATACTTTTCTGCAAGGTGCTAATAATATCCACATAGCAAGCAACAAATTTATTTAATAAGCAGCCTTATAATAGAGCTAGCAAAGAACCCATTAATGGCCTGCAACTCATCTTAATTATAAACTTTTTTGTTTAGTGAACTGCAAATATTTCAAGCATTGAACTTTAACTTGCATAAGTTTAAGTAATGGACTAAGAATTCACTTTATTATCTTATGGTATATTGCCATCAAATTACTATGATTAGGCTTATCGATCGTAACCACTGTGTTTTTTGATGCTGTTTTTTGTATTCTTGCTGTGCTATCACTTTTTTGATCAGATGTATAGTGGTACTGTAGGTTATATCCAGAAAGAGTAAATATATCCTCCTAGAAGGTTGACATAACGGTGTCTTCTTTTCCTGTGCTGCAAAGAGTACAAATTGCTTCACCAAGGGAGAGATATTTGGTGTCTGAAGAGTTATTGACAAGGAGGGTCTAAAGCATGTCTATAGTTCCTTTGACATTCTCCATTTTTAGCTAGAGGAGAACAATATCCTGTTAGCTTGGAAAAGTGGAAAGGAAGTTATCTGTCCTAAGTTCTTATGTTCTTAATAACCTCGAGAATCGGGTATGGTGAGGGTCTCCATTTATTGTCTTAGAATGGAGGTTGGATTCTCATTCTTGCCATTACTTCCTCAACCTCAGTTCCTGCTTGCCATCCCTCCCCTTCTAAATAACCATTATAACAAAATCTGTTGGCCTTCTGGATTAATTCTTTTTCCAGAGTTTTGGCTATTTAATATTTGAGGTCATTTGTAGTCTCTCTCTCTCTCTGCAGTGCTTATGTGCCAATATGATCACAAACAAATGCATCCTGCATCCAAGAAACTACCCCCCTCCATATGAACATATCTGTGCCAGCACATCTAAATTTGAACTAAAATTGATGTATGTGGATTTGCAGATTCCTTTGACAGATCTTTCCAGAAACTTGCTTTTGGCCTACCAAAGCTTTGGGGTGGTATATGGAGATTTGAGCACTTCTCCTCTTTATGTATACAGGAGCATATTTGTTGGGAAGCTATCGACTCATACCAATGTAGATGCCATATTTGGTGCATTTTCTCTTATCTTTTGGACCTTAACATTGATACCTTTGCTCAAATACACGTTCATACTATTAAGTGCTGATGATAATGGTGAAGGTATTTCTATCCACGTTTTTGTGAGCTTTTGTCTGGATTATAGATGCAATATGGATCTCTTTTACCAACTATACTCAATTACATTCAGGGGGAACATTTGCTCTTTACTCTCTGCTCTGCAGACATGCAAAGTTTAGTTTACTTCCAAATCAACAAGCAGCTGATGAGGAGTTATCCACTTATAAATATGGCCCTTCAGCTCAGCATGCGTCATCTGTACCATTGAGGCGATTTCTTGAGAAGCATAAGAAGTCACGAACGGTTTTACTTCTTGTGGTATTGTTGGGGGCTTGCATGGTCATAGGTGATGGGGTAATTACTCCTGCAATCTCTGGTACGCTAGTATATCTTTAGGCATTTGTTATTTATTTATTCATTTAGTTCTGGGTTTAGGAAATCATCTTAGCCTAGGGTTTTGTAATTAAATTTTGTACTATATGTTTGGCCTTAGGCATATTTACTAATGGATGCTATCTTGTTGCAGTTCTGTCTTCAGTATCGGGAATTAAAGTTGCAGAGGACAAGTTAACTCAGGGTACATGCACTTCTATTTATTTGTCAATGATGACTATTGTTGGTCTTTCTACTTTGTTTTCTTATGGCTTTTAAATGTCCTTCTCATATAGGTGAAGTTATATTGATCGTCTGTGTGATATTGGTTGGGCTGTTTGCTCTTCAGCACTGTGGTACACACAAGGTTGCTTTTCTATTTGCACCGGTTGTCTTCCTTTGGTTGATATCAATATTTGCCCTTGGGCTGTACAATACAATACGTTGGAACCCCAAAATAGTCTCTGCTCTTTCTCCACACTACATTGTTAAGTTTTTCGAGGTAACTGGCAAGGATGGATGGATATCACTTGGAGGAGTTCTCCTGGCCATAACAGGTAGCTGTAAGAGTATGGTGGTTGTTTTCTATTGTCACATAGGAAAGTTATGACTGGTGGTTAAAGAGTTTTTGTTTGTTCACCTCATTATTTTTAGGTTTAATTACATTTAGAACCCCCATTTTGCTGGCCAAATAACCAGTTCACCCTCTAAGATTTCAAAAAAATGACTATGTTCCCTTTATTCTAAGTCAGCTGTAAAAAATAACTTTTGTGGTATTAAACACTTGATGTGTGATTGCTAAAGCTTGATTACATGAGCATAAAGTTTATGTCATATGCCATCCTGAGGCAATGCCTAAAATCTGAATTTTGAATCAATTGAAGTGCCAAGTCAGGATAGCAAAAAGAAAACAGAAAGCCAACCAATCCTATAATAGAAAATTATGTTTCTCAGAACCAAGACGCACCTGTGCCTCAACCCTCCCTCCACATACCCAAAAGTATCGCCTGTGGTATTAAATACTTAATGTCTGATTGCTAAGGTTTGATTACTTGAGCATAAAGTTTATGCCATATGCTGTCCTCAGGCAATGCCTAAAATCTAAAATTTGAATCAATTGAAGTGCCAAGTCAGGATAGCAAAAATAAAACAGAAAGTCAACCAATCCCATAATAGAAAATTATGCTTCTCAAAACCAAGAAAGCACCCGTGCCTTAGTTCCCCAAAAAAAAAAAAAAAATCCCTGAAGTAACTTTTTCTTTTCCTTTCACCTTTCCTGCAATCCTCCTAAATTTCAATAGCAACTGTTGCCATCACTAGTATTTGTACAAACCCTCAGGCATAATGATACAGTAAGCCACTGCTGTAGGTTGTAACAACTCCTTGTCGACTTCCAAAATCCAAGCAATGCAACTTAGCCCTGTCTCATCCCCATGGTAACAAATTTGGCTGTCAAAACACCACAATAACCCATCCACCAGAACCTTAGAAAAGTCTCTTGAGGCTCAACTTAAAACAAATTCAGCAATCAAAATCAAATGTGCACAGAGCTTTTGAGTGTCTTTGAGCAAGGTGGCCGGTTGAAGTTTCAGAGTGGCGTGTGGAAGGGGAAGTTTGCTTTCATTCTTTTCTATTTTCTCATCATTTGGTTTTTTGGGTCTAATATGCACTTCTATTTTCTAGAGAACCATATTTATTTTATTTCAAGGGTCTTATGGCCATTACAAGCATTAATTTTATGACCTTTTGGTTTCTACTAAGTCAGAGAGGTTGCATGTTTTCCCAAACTGAATGTAACGTTAGTTAGGCTAAAACAAAGGAGAATGTAATTATGTC
Organism: Gardenia jasminoides; assembly: GCA_013103745.1. Classification (NCBI taxonomy): domain Eukaryota; kingdom Viridiplantae; phylum Streptophyta; class Magnoliopsida; order Gentianales; family Rubiaceae; genus Gardenia; species Gardenia jasminoides. The sequence goes on from CM023097.1 coordinate 240,643, forward strand.
TTAATTTAGATTTTGAAATATGCCCACTAATTGTTTCTACTGCTAACCATGTGGATATGATCTCTTACTTTGCTCTGAAAATTGCTGTTTTTGTCGGTTCAACAGGTACTGAAGCTATGTTTGCAGATCTTGGCCATTTTACTGCCAATTCAATTCGGGTAAGTCCTGTTATTTTTTTCTGGTGCTGAGTAATGAATTTTCCTTCTACATCCTGGAGGCTGGAGGGTAAGCCTCCTCAGATGTTATTGTGCTAGTTCATCTTAAGATTATGGACTATCAGTCTGTGCTTGGAGGAAGTATTATAACAAGCATCATGGGTTGCATAATTGAGTGTAATTTGACCACTACATTTGTGATCTTCCTTTTCACTGTATTGGCTTTCCTGTTGTTAACTTTCCAGATAGCATTTGCCTTTGTTGTATACCCTTGTCTTGTGATCCAGTACATGGGCCAGGCTGCTTTTCTGTCAAAAAATATGTCATCCATTCCACGTGGTTTCTATGACTCAATACCCGGTTAGTTTCCTTGTATACAGTTTATGATTTCTCCCATAACTTCTGCATGAAAATGAAGTAAGCTTTTTGTTCTGCTGGTGGTCTTTTTGCAGATAGCGTATATTGGCCTATGTTTGTGATTGCCACTCTTGCTGCAATTGTCGCTAGTCAGGCTATTATTTCAGCTACATTTTCTATTGTTAAACAATGTAATGCACTTGGTTGTTTCCCAAGGGTCAAGGTTGTCCACACCTCAAGACATATATATGGGCAGATCTACATACCAGAAATAAATTGGATTCTCATGATTATTACCCTTGCTATAGCAATTGGATTCCAGGATACAACTACAATAGGGAATGCATATGGTAAGTTAACTAAATATATTATGCTATAGATTATTACATTTGATTGTTACCCAATACTACTCTCTTTTTTCAAGTTGACCTGAATTTTTATTGGGATATGTTAATTGTTGTTTAATCTTCATTAATAGTCCATCTTGATGGAATTAACAGAATTGATGTACTTGACCAAGAGAATTGAAAACTAACCTGAAAGGCAATTACCATTCAAAGATTTATTACATCCCATTGAAAATGAAGTAAAAATTAACAAATGAGTTTGTCTGTTTGAGACCCTGAGCTTCATCCATAATGTTACACTCCCTCAAATTTAGAAATGTACAGCTAAAACATTTAAGTTTGGCCTCTTGAGCATGAATTATGGGAGGCTAAAGATCAACACAAACTTCCCTGCATTCCTTTTTACTCCCATATCTACTGATACAGAAATTAAATAAAGAGTTCTGTCCTGCTGCTGGTGCTGCACTCATCCTCTTCGTCTACCTTTCCAAAACATTGTCTTTTTTCTCCCCCTACTTTCTTTGGTTGCAGAACCTTGTCTTCCTAAAAACAGAGAATAATAACCAAAAAAAAAAAAAATGCACAGAAACAAAGAGAGAGTAGCATAAACATATATGATATAGTATTTACATATGTACAAACCCAACCCAGAATCTTGCATAAAGTTTTTGTAGACAGAGGGACACACCAGCAGAGGAAAGAACTTGCACACATTAACTTAGAACTTACAAGCACATGGAGAAACCAATGCCCCCTGATTGGTATTTTCTGTGAGAACTGAGGCTGAGCAATATTGGAGGTTTGTGGAAGCCCTGGGGGACCTGATGGGGGTTGTGGTGGGTGCAGGATAAGGAGAAAGGATGTTTGTGGTTTAGGTGGTGGTTATGGATTTGGTTTGACAGGAGACAGAAGGCTATGGATTTTTGTGGTGGCATAGGATAAGGAGAAAGGATGCAGAGAGGGGTGGTGATGATGGATGGATGTTTTGCGGAGGTGGAACTTAGAGGGACATATGGATTGAGCTTAAGAGTTCCTTTCCCTCTTTTTTCTTTTCTTCTTCTTATTCTTTCGTTTTTTTTTTAAATTAAAAACAAATTGGGTGAGGAAGGTCATGTTTCTCATCTGATTTAAATTGGATAGTGTTGAGCAAGTTTTATTTAGCGAAAGACTGATGTTAAAATGGCAATGGTACTCGCTCTTTTCCTCTCTTCTCTCCCTGACGAATCCTACCATCTCCAAAGTTCTCCCAACCTCTCTCAATCTTTCGCAACTTGTTGAGCCCTTTAAGCCGCTAACCAGCTGATGCTGCCGCTAGCCTCCCCACTTCCTTATCTGGACTTTGCATCTCTAGTTGCTTGTTTGCAGTGACAATTTTTGACAAGAATGCTCAAGAGCATGTCTCTATTCCTAGTTTTCCATCTTTTGGGAAATTGCTCTAGCAGGATACTTATTGCTCTGGCAACAACATCAGCCTTTACCAAATATTAGGGTCTTAGGTGGGACATGAACGTATTAATTTGTAAAGGACAATTTCTTAGGTGGGACATGAACTTATTAATTTGTAAAGGACAAGATGTGATATGGTGCTCTTCCTCAATCTTGTCCTTGATAAGTGGATTTATTTATTTTTCACTTGTTCAGTTTGTGGTCTTTATGCTGAGTGTTGTTCAGTTTGTTCAGTTTGTGGTCATTGAACAGTAGATGTGCTTTGAACAATGAGAGATTCAAAAATGCATTTTGAAATAACTATTCAACTAGAAAGCCTAGAATGGAAGAAGTAAGAGAAGGAGATTTGCTTTTGTCTCTCTGTCTCTTCCTCTCCCTCTCCAAGAAAGAAACAATTACAGTATGAGTGGCAAGTAAATAAGTTTATCTACTGACAAACTTGTCCTATAAAGGCAATGTTCATATACACTTTTCAGGGTTTAATTGTTATCTCACTTTTTCTTGGGATGGATCAAGATTTTATTTCATCCTCTAGTACATCTACTATATTGGATGCTTGTTCTTCTTCCATGGCACGTTTAATAATCTTTGACAATAGCTAATTTTCAAGTTATAAGTGGATTTAATTTTTGACTTGAGATTTTGGTTTCCAGGTCTGGCTTGCATGACAGTCATGTTTATAACAACATTTCTCATGTCACTCGTCATAGTTTTTGTATGGCAAAGGAATCTCTTGTTTGCAGCTGCATTTCTCCTTTTCTTTTGGGTCATTGAAGGTGCTTACTTGTCAGCTGCACTTATGAAAGTTCCTCAGGGTGGATGGGTATCCCTTTTGCTCTCTGTGATATTTATGTTCATCATGTTTGTTTGGCATTATGGGACGCGCAAGAAGTACAACTTTGATCTGCACAATAAAGTTCCGTTGAAATGGCTGCTTGGCCTGGGTCCCTAGCCTTGGCATTGTTCGTGTGCCTGGGATTGGTCTGATTTACTCAGAATTGGCAACAGGAGTGCCTTCTATCTTCTCACATTTTGTGACAAATCTCCCTGCTTTTCATTCGGTATTGGTTTTTGTTTGTGTAAAATCAGTCCCTGTGCCTTATGTCTCACCTGAAGAACGCTTCCTTGTCGGCCGCATTTGTCCAAGACCCTATCGTATGTATCGCTGTATTGTCAGATATGGATATAAGGATATACAGCGAGATGATGGTAACTTTGAAAACCAGCTCATTCAAAGTATAGCAGAGTTCATCCAGATGGAAGCTGTTGAACCGCAGTTCTCAAGTTCTGATAATGCATCATTTGATGGAAGGATGGCAGTGATAAGCACCAGAAATGCAGGAACCAATTCAAGTTTAATTGTATCTGAGTGGGATAATTCTGATGAAATTGTCTCCATCCAGAGTAGCAAATCTTTAACCCTTCAGAGTTTGAGATCAGCTTACGACGACGAGAACCCACAGATCAGGAGACGCCAAGTCAGATTTCAGTTGCCAGAAAGCCCTGGCATGGATGTCTCGGTCAGGGATGAGCTTTTGGACTTGATCCAGGCCAAGGAAGCGGGTGTGGCATACATTATGGGACACTCGTATGTGAAGGCAAGAAGGTCATCCTCATTTTTGAAAAAGCTTGTAATTGATATTGGATACTCCTTCCTTCGCAAGAATTGCAGAGGTCCTAGTGTGGCTCTTAACATTCCTCACATTAGCCTTATTGAGGTTGGCATGATATATTATGTGTAATTAATGCATCAGTTCTATTTAACAAAAGTTTCTGAATCAGTGGTTGCGATACACTAGCACATCAGTCAAGGCTGCTGAGCTTTTTGTAGCAGCATCTTTCGGGTCATAAATTACTTTATGCAGCTGTGATGGATTATGCCCAGCTTGTGTATATAGGTAGTTGATGTTATCGCATCATTTGATCAGTTACACTGAAAGATGATGGGTTAAACTCCTGATAAAAGTATTGTTGTTGTTATGCATCTGTATACTTCTAGTTTTCAACTGGGAACTAAAACGCTGAAAACTTGAGGCTAAATGATTGATTGCGAAGGATTTTAGTTGGTGACTTGGAGACAGTTGATATGTGCTCTGGCGTTGTTTCAGCTATGATTCTTGTATTCTTTTCTGTGGTTTTAAAAGTCCATTCCACTAGTATCTACCTGTTCATGCGAGGGTCTAGCTTGAGAATTTATATGATGAAAGTTTAGTACTTGCTAGGTTACCAAATTCAAATGCTTCATGAGGAGTCAATTTGTATGCATTGTTTTGGAAACTGTTATTAGTAATACGATGTCGCCTCTTGTCGTTGAGGTTGGCAAAAAGGATTTGTCCTCTTATCTTTTTTTCTTCTAGAGGAGCTCAGTATGCATTTCAGGTCCGACGGGAAGCGCTATTTAATCACTGTAAATACCAACATATGTAGAAAGAAACCTAGAGGCCTTTTTGTTCAGAGTCAGTGGTAAGAACGATCTTAAGTTTTTTCACAGAATGCTTCCATCTGAGATAATTGCCCTCTCTATGATAATGATTATGCCTCCTCTGATGACATAGCCATTTGCTTCCTTGTTTCCTTCCTGCACATTGTCCTTATTTATGATCTGCAGCACTAGGAGAAGTAAATTGAAAATGTCCTTTTTCAAACGAATCACATTAGCAACTGTTTTGACTGGAAAAAATATGAATCAGTGCAGCTGATACACAAGTCATTGGTATTGCAGAATTGCTTCACAAATAATAGTGTGTAATAATTGAGTAGAAAGAGTACCAAAACATTTTTGCCAATCCTTGCATTCTTGTCTACAATAGCTTTTTTAATGACTGCACCTTCCCCAATCCCAATAGGAATGCTGCTGAAACCACCATTCGCGTTAAACCCTTGAACAACAATACTTCCCTGCAAATGTAGTTTGTTTATTCTGAGAGAGAAAATAGACGTGAAAGTGAAACAGATAAATGACTTATGCAGAAGTGTAAATAATATGAATGATTGATGAAATACGAGAAACCAAAGCCTTCTCAAATGTATTGCACTGAAAAAATGAAGTATTCTACTTACTGGATATGTATCAGAACCCATTATAATTGAATCTTCGATCATGGCCCCCTCTCCAACCCTTGTTCTCATGCCAACCACCGTGCCTTTAATCTTGCATCTCTGTTCAGACTTCAGAAGAAATCAGAATTGCTCATTATACTGCACAACCGGTGCAGTGCAGTCTACACTATTCTGATGGTAAGATATGTGAAATGTTGTGATGCCGGTACTGAAGTTGATTTTTACTTTGACGACTACAGAGTTTATCATTTCTTACGCTTAGAATGCAGCCATCTCCAACCAGAGAGTCGACAATGACAGCATCAGTTATCAGAGTTGGAGGCAAATGTCGAGGTAGAGTATAAAGTGGATTATCTCTGTCATAAAAGCCGCTGTCAGCACAAACATTTTTAACTGGTAAGTCATTTTTGTGCACATTTGATGTTTCAGCATCTGTTAAACTTCTGGTATTGATGGATTGCAAGTTACTAACTGACTTATGAGCAGCAGTGCTTGCATTCCTTGTGCTCTCCATATTTGCATGGTAGAATGCTTCAATGCTTCTCATATCCTCCCAACACCCTTCAAATTTGTATGCGTGAACCTAGTCATTATTGCATTAACAAAGAAACTTCACCGGTCTATCTTCACCCTCAGTTACAAGACAGAAATGCAAAGGAGTGAAGCAGATAAGGATTTAGAATGAAAGCATGTTAGAACTTAGAATCAGCAAGACAGACCTTCATCCCCAAGGATATCGCCCCAGGTATTATTTCGCCTGTTAAATCATTCGCCGCTGGAAAATGTTCTTTTATAAGGTTTATCATCACATCTCTGTTAATCACATAAATTCCCATGCCAGGATAAGTATTGCATTGGGTGGGGATATCACTAAATGTTGCTGAATATTGTACCTGCAAAATAAGAAGTGCAGCTGACCTTCTTCAAAACGAAAGCATCAAAGATAATAAGATTCTAAATACTCCAAAATGTAGAACTTTTAGTTTGTCAGAGAATGATGTCTTCAGAGGGAAGAAAAGCCTATTTACACAATTGAGCAATGGAGCAAACATACTGATTCAGGCTTCACCGCTGGCTCCTCGAGAAATTTAGTAACTTGTTTTTTGGAGTTCACTGTGAAAATGCCAAATCCTGGATTGTCATTTCCCCTGCTACCATGAACTGCTATAGTTATGTCAGCTGAGTTGTTCCGATGAGCCTCTACAAGTTTCTGGTAATTCATCTTGTATAGATGGTGTCCTGGAAGGATCAGAAACTCCAGAACTGGATACTCTTCAAGCACTGGTAAGCTCCTCCTTATAGCATCAGCAGGTCCCTAGAATCAAGTCAGAAGCACGAACACAGAGATGTAAGCAAATGACCAGTGGATAGGACGTCAAGTAATATGAAGAATTACCAAGTAATAAGAAAAGAATTCGTTATCCATACTGTCAAGTGTTTCACCTTGAACCAGCCCATTTCTTCGGGAGTTTGACATGCTGCAATTACTTCCACAAAGGCCTCTTCGCCCAGAGCTGCTCTAGAGTAAGCTCTTGAAAGGTGGGAATTCAGAGAAGTAGAGTTAAATTGGGTAAGAGCATATATCTTGGAAATGTTACTGTTGATGCAGTTGCTGACAACTGCATCAATCAGTCTGTAATTCCCTGCTATAGGAATGGCGCCTTCTGATCTTCGTTTTGTCAGAGGATACAGCCTCGACGGCGATCCATCTCCAAAAACAATGGCTGCAACACTCTGCTGGACATTACAAATGCTTCAATTTCATGACATTGAGAACTTACACCACCCAAGAAAAAAGCCTTCCACAAAAATTTTGGTCATCAGATAGCAGAAGAATCAAGAATTAGATGCTCTAAGACATGCTAACTGCTAAGAAACTCATATAGAGCAAAATAACGGGCTTTGAACGACAAAATAGAAACAAGAAAAATTCTGAGGGAGAAAAGTTTGATGAACCAAGACCTGGTTTGCAGGAGGGAAGAGAGCAGGTGCATGTTCAGGTTTTTGCTGCGCGTTTTTAATAGCCAGGCTTGGAGGAGGAGCGCCCGGGAAAGTAAGCTTCAATGCAGGCTTGGCATACTTGTAATTATGAGGAAGCTGCACAATGTTGAGATGGCAAGAAGCACGAAGAGACATGACAAGAGTAATCAATGAGATGGTCCTGTAATTGATGCGCAAAGCTTTGCTTGGCTTCGCCGATGACTGACCCTTAGATGTGCTTCGCCTGCATTGTTTCTGTAAATGGCAGTGGTGAGAGGAATTTAAGAGGGAAGGGTGGGATGGAATATTTAGGTTTCTTCTTCCTCATGGATGCTCCAACTGCAGCAGGGTATCTTCCTTCACTGACCGGCCTATGGTGCCCGGCCAAGAGGAAGTAGGAATCAATATAATGTGAAAAAAGCTGCTCTCCTCACAATTTACACTGCTAGTACTTACTTGGTTGACGTAAAGTGTTGCAGAAAGACAAAGCAAATATATTCGTGTGGTTTTATTGTCGTAGTAGTAAGTACACAGTACATACAATTCTTTTCCACAAGTAACTACCAGCTTGAGTTGTAGTGTTAACTTTGATTCTTTTAGCATATCTTTCCTTTGCTGAGCTGTATGCTATCCCATTTACACTAGAAAGGTGAACGAACCTTAACCAAGCCAAATGCGACGAAGAAAAATAAGAAGAAGATAGGAAAAAAAGACAAGCTACAACAGAGAAATAATTATGATGATGGAAGGTTTGATGGGGCAATATGGGATTTGGAAGCCCAGAGAGGAGTTGGGGTTTGCTTCGGTTGGCGATTAAGAATGAAGTGGGACTGAAGTTAAGCATTATGAGATCCAGCCAGCTGCTTTTTGATCAGTCGTTGGTACGTATGCATGCCTTCTTCAGGTGGTATAACTTATGACCCCACTCTTTATGAAAACATATACATACACACACACACACATATATGGTTCAATCTTTGGTGGGGAACTGGGGTTCATGAAATGAAACTGCAAGCTTGAGGAACTTCACCTTAAAAAAAAAAGAGGAGTTTGCCTTGTGTTCGTGGTGTAGAGAGGGTTCATAATAAAGCTGCTAGGCGGCTTTGTAATTGGAAGGTTTTAAGCAGATAAATGGTAATCATTAAAACAAATTGAAGAAATGGTTGGTCGGTAAAGTAAATTGAGCTGATAATTGTCCTTTTTCCGACCAGAAAACCTTTCCTGGGACGAGGTTGGGAAGTCTGAGCCGCGAGCCTGTCTGTCAAAAGAAAAGTTAATGGAGAACGATACGATGATGATGAAGAACAACAACAACAGCAGCAGCAGCAGCAACAACAGCAACGCCGGGGAGGGGAAGTGGGAGTTGGAGTCGATTCTGCCGTATTTACCCCTTCATCTCTGCTCCTCATCTCTCTTCTGGCCCCCGCCCGTCGTTGAAGCCCTCAGGGCCCTCTCCCAAGGTCCCCACCACAGCAACGTCCGCTCCGGTCAGCTCCTCTCCCTTGCTATCTCCGACCTCCGCGCCTCCCTCAACTATTCCTCCTCCTCCCTTTCTTCCTCCGCTCTCCACGGCTACTCCCTCTTCTTCGACGACGTATGCATGCCCCATCAATCAATTCGTTCTTCTTTCTTCTTCTTCTTTGTTGATTTACTGAGTAACTCGTCGTATTTGTATTGTTAAACCCAAAAAAAAAAAAGTTGATGCCTAGGGCCGATTCGGTGAGGTGGTTTGACGAGGTTTTGCCCAAGATGGCTCTTTTGCTCTTGAATTTGCCCTCCCTTTTGGAGACCCACTATCGGCAGCAGCCGCCCCTTGATGCTACTACAACTTGCCTCCGCTTGTTGGACTCCCAGCACCCTGGCCTTGTGCTTCTCTCCCAGGTAAGTCTAAGAAGCAAAAACTCCGTTACTCCTTTGGTCAGAATGCGCCTACTCTGTTCCATTTCCGATTGGTTGTTCTTTCACTATGCATCTTCATTCATGCAAATGAAACTTCTATTCCTCCTGCTCCTACTTTACAATTTCCATTTGTGGCTAAACTTGATGGTTGTTGTTGTGTTTTGTTTTATTTGATGACAGGAGTTGATTGCTGCTCTGCTTTCTTGCGCTTTCTTTTCTTTATTTCCTACTGCTAATAGAGGTGCCAAATATCTCCCAACGATCAACTTTCATCATTTATTTGCGTATGTTATCATTCCATCGACCATTATCATTGTCATCATCGGCTTATATCTCTATTCTTAACTACTCTGTCACTGTTCTTGATTGTCGTGTGTATTGTTGTGATAGCATGTAGGCCTATGTAATTATACTGCGCTCTTGTTTGTCCTTGCAAACTGACACCTTTTCCCTGCCTTCCATGGCATATTCCCAGAAATGTTCTATGGACCCTTTTTGTTGATATCATGGACCAACTGGCTTGGGCAACCCTATTTAAAACTGATGATTCCCAACCCCCCTCTTCAAAATTGATGATCACTGTGGTTCTGAACTTCATTTGGGCTGTTTTGTCTGACTGTGTCAAGATTTAGTCCTCCTTCAGTTTAGCTTTTTTTATGGCAGCATTTTCCTGGTGTAAAGCTGGCCTTTTAGTTTTAAATTAAGCACATAGATCAGAAAGCATGAAGGAGAATACACTAAGTGTACTGCAGTTGTGTGATTAATTTAGCATAACAATAAGGATTATAATGCATAAGAAATTGAGGGACCTAATACTTGCAGTTTCATGTCTCCATCCCATATTTTGATCCGTGCACTTCAGTTATCATGGTTGGAGCACTGTCAAACCTTGAAAGTCTATGGTAGTGGCAACTCTGTGAGAGAGAGAAGGGAGGGAGAGGGGGAGGGAGGTTGGCTCTACAATCTCAAAACTTGTGGAGGAAAAGCTATAAACTTTAGGATGCGACTGTACATATTGTAACTTCCTCAATCAAATCTAATGATTGCTGTTGATTTGTATCTGAATTTTCAGTTCAGTTGGCAAGTGGGTATATCTGATACTAATGTTGTTTCAGGTCTCTATATGGGTGTTATGAGGAGTACCAGGAAAGCAAAATAAAGTGCATTGTTCACTATTTTGAGAGGATATGCTTATGCATGCCCAAGGGCAATGTCTCATTTGAGCGCAAAGTTCTTCCTTTCGATCGGAGAGCTGTTGGCATTTCCTATCCAAAGCCTGATTTCTGGAGCAAATCTGATCTACCTCTGTGCCCTTTTGAGGTATTGAATGACTAGCGATGCTGTTTAACAACTTACATGAATCTTATAAGAGTAGAATGGAAAAATTATGGCTGATTGTGAAAAATGCCTAACCACCACATAACTTGAAACCAAATTGGTGCCCACTTAAAGATTTTTATACGTGCAACTACTAATGTCCTCACTGTTCTTTGTAGGTGCAAAGGTCTGGTTTAATTGAAGATCAGGTACATGAAGCTTTGGAAGTGGACTTTGCAAACCAGTATTTAGGTGGTGGCGCCCTCCATCGTGGCTGTGTACAGGTGTTCTTTTTTTTTTTTCTTGGGAAATAGCTTTGATGAAATTTTAGTTTTCTTTCAATTTCTTAGTCACCCTCCATATTTCTCTCAGACGTTACATATCTGATTCCTGTTAATAAGCTAGGTTGTAAAGTTTGTGTCTATTGCTGATGCACTTTGTGCATTCCACTTGCAACTTGTTAATGGCCTTTAATCCTTTTTGTTTCCCAAATGGATACATTTTTCACCAGTAAATTACCTGTGTTTTCCAATCGAAAGATAAGTTTTGTAGTGAATTACCTTATTTGGGCTTTCATGAGAAGTTAAACACCAGATGCCTTTTGGTTCCTTCCTGGCCACTTGCCTATATTTTTCAGTCTCTCTTTCTTTCCTGCTGCCATTTTGTGTTTCCATTGCTGCTCCATATGAAGGAGATCTTTCGGCAGCCCATATGGGCTTCGATGACATCTTTGGAAAACTCTTCCATGAACTTTATGAAACTTCAAGTTAAAGTACTGAAGGATTACCTTTTCCCTATTAATTAAGTTTAATAAGTTCTGATTGGATTGTTAAGAAATGCTTATTGGTGTTAAAATGATTGAATGTGTGACATTTATTACTGTTAAGTTTAAGAGGAACATTTTGGTCAGAAAGGTAGATATTTGGGCTGGGACACTTGGCATGTAGCGCTATTAGGAATCTTTTCTGGTCTTCCGATGTTTTGTTGATTATAACAAACCAGCATGTTTATTTGTTCGTTGTGTGATTTTCTAACTTGAATTAGGGTTACGTTAGACTTCTAAATTTTGAAAAGAAAAGCTTGAGAATAATAAAAACTTTCCTGCTACTTAGTTTATAATCTTTGTCTTAGGAAGAGATCCGTTTTATGATCAACCCTGAGTTGGTGGCTGGCATGCTGTTCTTGCCTTCAATGGCAGACAATGAAGCTATCGAAGTCGTTGGTCCAGAAAGATTTTCCAATTATACAGGGTGAGTATGTAAAGCTGATTACTATTGAATCATATTATTTTTGCATGGAGATGTATTGATGAATAGGAACATTACAGTTCATTGAATTTTCCACATTTTTATTGAATGGAACTCATCCCAGACAAGCTGCTAAAGTTATGTCTTATATTGAGAAATCCATCCTAGACTGCTTGAGATTTGAAAGATTATGCTGTTTTTGAATAGAAATTAGCAGATGAGGCCTGATTATGGTTGTAATTTGTGTTGTTTATATGTAGTTTGAATAATTTTAACTTGTAATTCTTGCTTAATGTTCAGCTCTTGCAATTGTTTCATAGCTGTTATTTTAAATCATGAAATAGGACGAGTTATACTTGGCATCTTAGAGAATACACCAGCTCTGTATAATTTTAGGCATAATGATATTACTCAGCTTGCTGACCTTCTTTGTGGATAATTTCTATAGTCTTTTTCTGGATCCATATGCATATTGCACAGAAAGCTTGTATTCATTAGCAATGTTAATCATTTTCTTTTGTTTTCCAGAATAAAGGAGGATGTGCTTAATGCAAACATTTTTGAACCTTCTAACAAAATCAAACTTGAATAATGGGTCTAGTAGGTTTTGAACCCTAGCGCAAAGAGGTAATTAAAATAGAGTGGAAGGGGTCTGGGATGAGCTGATCTTGACAGCTCAATGGGCTCCAGGATATTTTTGGTCGATTTTAGTGGCAGTTTCAGAAGCATGGATTGCACTATGGCAATTTGTACCAAAGTTAAGTAGTATGTCAATAAGAAAAATGGAGCCAGAGAGTGTTCAGAATGGTATGCAAAATATGATAGTAATTAATCTGTTGCTTAATTACTAATATCAACGTGAGAGTTAAGGTTTCTTGCTATATTGTACTATGATGTAAATCTTTTATTCATTTTATTTGCAGTGGTTAGATTTAGCTTTTCTTTAATATGGTTACTGCAGATATGCTTCTTCGTTTCGGTTTTCTGGTGACTATGTGGACCATAAGGCTACTGATGCTTTAGGGAGGCGGAAGACAGGAATTATTGCTATAGATGCACTTTGTAGTCCTGGGGAGAGACAATATGGATCCGAATGCCTCCTGAGGTACATAAATTTTGTTTCTTGATCTTTCTTGATCTATTTTGACCAGGTTATGGGACATCTAGACTTGCCTAATAGTGTGCGATTGCAAAAATCTGTTGCTACTGGCCTCTCTATGTTTCGGGATTTAACAGAGATCTTTCTGGTGTGCTAATCTATGTTAGTGTGAAGTATTTTCAGCGTCCAATGAACCCAACTGTCATACATGGCAGGTGTTTAGATGAGTAGTAGGAGACTTCATTCTTTACAATTAAGTGCTCATTTTTGGGAAGAATAGTAGAGTAACTGTATTGGTTCTTTAGTTCAATCATAATTTGAGTATTTCATGCCCACCTGTTAATGTGCTTCAATATGTACACGGTGGCTGTGTTGCTGTATAAAGTTGCCTGTTTCCAAATTTTGATGTTCCAAGTATGTGGTCTTTTAAGTGATTTAGCAATAGATATCCTGGGTTTTACAAGGAAAATTCTGAAAGAGGTCGGTAAGTGCAGATGTGAAAGTCTTTCGACAATGGCCAAGAATTTACAATATTTGTGGTCACACAATATGTAAATATCCCTTATGATCTAATCTAAACATATTGCATTTACCAGAAAGTACGAGGATGTGGATTAAAATGAAAAAAATCTTTGATCTTGGTCAGAGGTTGACTGGAAATGAATGAAGCTGGGACATAATATGGTATGACAATATGACATCATTAGATCATTATGAACTTTTTGCATTATCCCGTTATGATATTGGATTATCTTTCTTTGCCTTAAGCATAGATGATTTAGATGGATGTCTTGTGTATTAGACCAACTTCTCGAATGCTTCTCTGTTTTGGTTTGGCAGGGAGGTTAACAAGGCATTGTGTGGCTTTTTTGATATGTCTAAGTATCAGCAGTATCAAAACTTCTTCCAATATGATGAACACTGGGAATCTGATGTTGATTCTGACATAAAGAAATTGAGAGAACAATTAAGAAATGATACTATGGTGAGATTTTTTTTGCAAACCCTTTTTAGATCTTTTTTTCTTGTCTCGCTTAATGTGGGTCTTACCTTCAACTGAACTTGAAGAATTCTTAAATGGGTTAATATGCGTAACTTTCTTAATATTGTGGAAGTTTTCAGTAGACAGTTATATGCTGCACTAACCAAACGGCTGTTTGCTTCTATTTGTCAATTTTGTTGGGTAGACTCTTGAAGGTCCCTCAACTTCATCTCAAATAACTAAAGAAACACCAGTAAATCAGCTGAATAGGTGCCTTCATAAAAAGGCGTTTCAGCCTTTGCAGCACCAAGAGGAAACTGGAATTGTCACAGGGAATTGGGGTTGTGGTGCTTTTGGTGGAGATCCTCAACTTAAAGCTATCATTCAGTGGCTTGCTGCTTCTCAGGTGATGCCCTCTACAGGCTTCATTTTCAGCTTCGTTATGTTGTGTAATGCACCATGTGTGATTAATTGATTCCATATTGGACATTATGCTAAGCCAGAAAGAAATATTTAGTGTGCTCTGTTCTTTGTTCTAATGTTTCTTTCGCAGTCTTATATGCTAGTAAATATTAGATACCCATGTTAATTATCAGGGGAACCATTTCTGTGTGTTATTTGATGATACTGAGAAAGTTGCTGAGCTGTGTTGAGCTAATGTATTGCCTTGCAGAAGAAATGGATTTGTCATCATGTTGTTTTGGGGACCCAAATTTATTCTGAGATAACTTCTTGACATATGTTACTCTTTGCTTACATCTTCATTTCTGTCATCATCATCATGATTGAATTCTTAAAAGAATTGCAAACATGCGACTCGCTAAATCTTTTCAACTGTTGTTTTACATGGAATCTGGTTTAGGAATGGACGCTTGGCCCATTTGATATGTATGTAATGCCATAATTATTTGACATACACTAAGGACATTCTCTCTCTTTCCAGTGACATCAGTTCATAGATTTCGTGCATTTTGTTATCAACTGGTTTTATTTAGTCTTCTGCTTTTCAGTTCTTGTATGATTTTTCTGATAGTGTCATATCTTCCAGGCTTTAAGACCTTTCATCTCGTACCACACATTTGGTTTGGAGACATTGGAGGTGCTAGACCAGGTGCATAACCTCTGCCAGCTGTAAATGATGTTTAATGTATGGAATTGAGTGTACATTGGATTTTTCTCTTTTTTATAGTTTTTTCTGCTGAATAATGGTATCTGTTTTAGGAACACAAAAGTAAGTTGAGGACAAGTGATCTTGGTTACTTTTGTCAGTTTTGAGTTGTGGGATTAATAAAGGATGATCTTTGGAATATATGTATATATATATATATATATATATATATAGTATTTGGACCCTTACTCCCTCCATCACAATTTGTTCTTCACTTTTTGGTCTCAATTGTCATTTCACTTACCTGCACAATTCTCATGTATATCCACATGCACAATGTTTTGGTGGCCTACGTACGATTCATTAGATTCTTAGATCTGACTGATTGGACTTTGGACCACCTTCATTAATTCGTGGATGGACACTTTATTTTCGTGCCCCTTCATCGTTGATAATTTCCTCTTATGCTTTTCCGCTTTCTTTGATCACGCTGAGCAGGTGACTTGCTGGATTATATCCCATGAGTGGACTGTGGGAGAACTTTGGAGCATGATGGTTGAGTACGGATCCAAGAAATTAAAAGGTGAAACCAGAGTTGGCTTCTTTAGTTGGCTCCTTCCGTCAGTAGATTCCAATGATGCATGAGCTGTTGGGCATCACCTCAATCTTCATGAGATTTACTGAGCATTGGCCAAAGTTTCTTCTTTTGTCGGGCACCCTACCCTGTTGGCTTGGTTCAGTCTGCAAGACTAGCATAGTGTAAATGTCTGATGTATGGCTGTTAAGTTTCAGCGTAGAAATATAGAATACTTGGTTACATTTTTTCATGTGACAGTGAAGATCTGAGGGACATGTTATTGCTTGTTACAAAATGAGATTCTGTAGAGTGCACGAGCAGAAGTGCATCTGGGGTTGGTTGCTCTGCAGTCTGCACCCATGGATGGTTGATATTGTCTGACCCAGGACGCATGTCTTCTTTTCGATTCACTGGTAGCGGAACATGAATGAGCTCAGGTGCAGACAAAACGAGACATTCTAGCTAAGCTATTAATGGAATGGAACAAGAAAATGGCAGGAGGAGGAGTTTGCTTGCATGGAGGTTATTTACTCTGTACTGCCCTTTACCCCGGATTTGAAACTGGCGTCCAAGGATGCATGTGAGATCAAGAATTTGTCCTTTTTTTTTTTTTTACTTCCGCAAAGTAGGGAAAAGAGAATTTGTTACTGTAAATTGGACTACACCAAGCATTGGATAGAGAGAGAGAGTGATGCAAGTGTACTGTCTTTTTTTTTTTTATTATTAAGAATATCATAATTTTAGTAACATCCTTTGGATCTCTTTTATCTATTATCTTTTTCTTTTTAGTTACTCCCTCTATTCCAATTTTAAGTATTCCAAATCTATATTCCTTTCTATTTATCCTTTTATGATATGAAGAAAGCATTTATGGAATTCTTTTCAAAATTATCATTATTTATGCTTTCAACTTTTTTAAGTTGGGAGAGAGTAAATTACAGATATTAATGGACAAAAAAATAAATGGTAGTTTTGACAAATTAGGTAGAATTTCAACTGAATCTTAGAACTAACTTTTTTAATACGAGAGATTTCATTATTCAGGGCAAGGGAGTGAGTATTTAACTTTTCATCACTCACTAGGCCAAGCACAGCTCTCTTGTATTACGTCAGGCGGTAGATTAATTACTATTATACTTTTTGCAAAAGTAAGAAAATTGACCCTGTCCTATCCTAATCCCATACATCCAAGACGATATCTTAAACTTCATTAAGCGCCGAGGGCTGAGTTACAGTTAATTCAGCCGCTATGGGCTCAATTTCGCTGTTGATTTTGGCCTTTTTCGTCTTTTGCCGTGTTCCATTGCCCATCCTCCCTGTTTGTCAGGCGTTGTTATGCATTTGCCATGCTGTTCCCATAATACCTTTTGTGCTGGTTTATTCGTAATTTGCTGCTCCATTTTGTCCTATTTCCTTTTGTTGGCGGGCCCCGGCTCAACTACCCATTGTCTCGTTGTTGCTAAAATTACTCGCATCAATGGACAGAGTAAACATTTGGCTACTGAAATTCCTCGCATGAGGCAATAGCATAGGCATTGTGCTGAATGGTTTTATAAAAAAAAACAATAGCATTTTGTACAAGATCCATGAAGTTTAAGATTATCATTATCATGTGCGCCTAGCTTATTTTTTATTGTTCATTTTTTATTGTTCATTTTTTATTGTTTAGGATTATCATGAAGTTTAAGATTATCATGTCTGCCTAACTTATTTTTTATTGTTTATTGTTTACTTGTTTCTTTGATGGAGGAATTTAATGCTTTAATCGTTTCCATTGCCGATTTATTGATACGCATGCACTATTCAAAGTGCCGAAAGTATAATCTATGTTGCTGTTAATTAATCAATTGATAGGTATCAATGAAAGTTACAAATTTGTTTTCCTCCCTTTCAATTACATGTCACAATGATCGATCTAACAATTGCCCCTTTCAATTATACGTCACAGTAATCGATTTAACAATTGCCAACTGAAATCAGCTCAACCACATATTGTATTTTTTATTTTAGTAAATCAATTATATATATATTTTAATATTTTTATTTGTTATTGAGACACGTAATTATCATTTTTGATTTTTTAAAAAATTATTGAGTTTGACTTTTTCACTGACTAACGAAAATAATTTCCTCATTTACTTTTAGAAGGATTATACTAAATTTGCCCTCCTCAACAATTGAGTGTCATTGACTTTCAACTTTGTTATGCTCAAATAAAAATCTAAATTTGAGTTTGGCTTTCATTTTCTACAATTGATTTAATTTGCTTTCCAATCTAAATGCAATAAAAAATAAGCCGAGTCCAACTTAATTAAACCAAAACTCAATTGCTTAGTACAATGATAAATCAAACAAATAAAATGGTTTATTACACAATATACACAGATGAACAAACATATACATGTATTTGGTTTTCCCCACATGCATGCATATACTGATTTTGCCACCAGTCATCTTCTCCGATGCTCGATATTTCATGAGCCAGCTGATATTAGATCACACGCATATTGTTTTTTTTATTTTAGTCAGGAAATTATATATATATATATAATATTTTTATTTCTTGCTAAGAAACACAATTATCATTTTTTGATTTTTAAAAAATAATTGACTTTTAATTTTTTACTGACTAACAAGAATAATTTCCATATATTTATTTTTAAAAAAATTTATACTAAATTTACTGTTGTCAAAAATTTAGTAGCATTGCCTAAACTCTATCGACAAAAAACTCTTCTATTACCATAAAATCCAAGCAAATGTCATCAACCATGGGTAGCCGCGGAATCCGCGGGGAACAATGCCTAGAGATAAGATGGTGCCAATAGTGTTATCAGTAGTAGTATTTTGGCTGAGGAGCCCGTATGGAATAGTGGACCCCACCCACGCGAACCAGCAAGAACACGTATTGTAGCTAGAAGAAGATATTATCGCTGCTCTCGCCACTGCTAGAAAACAACTTCGCATCCCGTAATTCTAATATCTACATACTCCACATATTATTCTCAGAAAGTACTGCACTGTTTTCACAAACTATTAAGAGTTGAGAAGGAGTTGAGGCGGCCCGGTTACCGCTCCACCACACACCCCTCCCCTCCCCTGGGGTCTCTGTGGATTCAAGCTTTTTATAGCACCAAAATACAACTATTTTAAGTGGTAAGAACTAAGAACCCCGCCTTCAAATTCCTTTTTATGTTTCCTGCTACGCTCTTATATTTTTTATGTCATCGCTAGTTAGTAGTGGCACAAGTAAGAATATGCGAGTCCTCCATGTTGCATATTGCCTTCTTTCATTTTTTTTTTCTTTCCTTCTTTTGGTTTTCCTTTTTTCCTTTTCCAAATCAAAGTTTGAATCTTTCTCTGTGATTTTGATTGAAATATGGATAGCATCTTTTATGCTGGGGTGGGGAGTTAGGAGTTATGGGAGTTTTCCTGTGGAGATAACCTTGAGACCTCGTCTCCTGTAATTGTAATTTAAAGCTTCCCTATTGTTATCTATTTGTCTTATTCTTTTCTTTTAATCCTTGGAGAATTGCATATTTCCTTTCTTTTCGGCTACAAAGCAAGGAGATCCTCTATGCTATGGGTAGGGTTGTGCATTTTCGAATTTTTCTGAATTACCGATCGATTTTGAATTAAAATTCGAATTTTGAAATCGGTAATTCTGAATTCGGAAGGTAAATTCGGAAGTTCCGATTTCGGTTTTATCGAATTTGGTTCGAATTCGGTTTAAGATTTTGAAATCGAATTTCGATTGAATGGGAATTCAAATCAATCGGAAGTTCAATTGCTTTCAAATTGATTTTATATTTTATATGTTATATATATTATATGGAATTATAGATATTATATATTTATATAACATTATAGTTAATTAGTTATAAGTTATTAAGTTATACCATTAAGTCATTAACAACATGTTAATTGGTTTACATATATATTATATATAATTATATATTGTATGTGTATTATATAATAATATGTTAATTGATTAAGTGATTAACCCATTTAATAAATTTATTTCTCCATATTATGTTATATAACTTATAATATAAAATTAAAAAATATAACATTATAGTTAATTAGTTATAAGTTATTAAGTTATAATATTAACAATATGTTAAATTTATAATTAAATTTAGTAATAAAGAGTTAAAGATTAAATTTAAAAAAACAAAATAGAGTAAAATTGTTTCACAAATTGAAGCCCACTTTCACTCTTTCAGACTTTGACTACTTCTTCGCTTCTTTCTTCGATTTCTTCTTCCCGATTCTCTCCACCTGCCACCACCGGACCACCACGCTCTTGTCGCTTCTTCCAGTCCATTTCTTGAATCCCCAACCCCACCGACCACCTCCAATCCTCCATCTCTCGACTCTCACGGTCCATTTCTGGTGATTCTCATTCCTCGCCATTGCCTCTCAGTAATCTCGCTGCTCCAGCTCCACTTCTGTTGGCCTCCAAGTTTGAATCCCCAACCCACCTCCTGCTCCATCTCCTCCGCTATTGATTGCAATTTCGGGAGTCAAATAAAAGGTACTACTTGTAACTTTGAAGCTTTTGATCTAGTTGGATTTTGAAGGTTCAAATTAGATTTTTTTGATCTAGTTGGGCTGATATATTGTAGTGTAGAATATAGAGCATGTCATCAGGTTCTGTTCTGTGAATTACATTGCAGCTTGTTGGTTCAGATGATGGCTCTTGAAGCTTGTCTTTTCTAGCTTTCTGTCCATTCTCGCTAGTGGTTTTGAGGAGTCATTTATTTTTAGTTTGACACATTAGTAATCTAGTGATGAGACATAGTTATATCTTGGGTGTGGATTTGGCAAGATGCAATTTTGCCTCAAATTAGCTAACACCAAGTCAAGGGAGTACCTTGCTCTGTGACCATCTTTTTCCTCATTTATGTCTCTGTTCATTCAGCCTATGATTCTTATATATCAGCTGCTTTTATATATCTTAAGACAAGTTTGGCTAGAGACTGGATTCCATACTTCAGATTTCCAAGGACAAGGAATCTGTTATTCTATTAACCTTTTCATATTCCCAATGCCTTTTGTTTTGGGTAACTTATGCCTCCCTTTTAGCTCAAAAGCCTTCTTATGATTTGATGGATATTCTGATGTCGCAAGATCTCTAATTTTTCCTTAGTTGTGGTAAACACCATTTTTTTCAAAAGAAAACATATCAGGGGTAATGCTTAGAAATACAACTATTAATTGTGTTGTAAATGGTGAAAAATAGTTTGACTTGAAGTTCAAATCTGATGGTTAAAAATGTTGTGATTGTTCATGGACGATCAAAGGAATCTAGACTGTGGATCATCTTTGACCGATAATGAAAATTGATCATTGTTTAAATGGAAAGCAGAAATGTAGGAATTTCTACATTTTAATGTTGAAGAAATCCTGAATAATTTTTACTGGTTATTTTAATTGTCTGTCTAGTTCTTTCAACAAATTTTCTGAGCATGCATCTTTGTTGGATCCACATATATCTTTCATAGATATGGTGAAACACTGAAACTGTACTTTGAAGATTGTTTGGTAATTATCAGGTACATGAGGAAGTAAAAGAAACGCTGAAAATCTTATTCATTGATGTTGTTATATTTGAGGAATGTATGGTTAGTTTAGTGGTTTGACATCAATATTACATGGATAGCCTCTAGATGCTGTTGTGCATGGTATGCTGCAGTTTAAAACAAACTTGTTTCTGTGACTAGTCTTGTAATTAAATGACTTGTTTTTAGAATGCCATAATGCATTACTGGTTGATATGATTGCAAAAGTAATTGTAGACTTGAATGTTGCAGCTTTGGTTATCTTTGGTATTGAAACATCAAATGAGTCTCTTTTTGAGGCTAGATTAACCTTGTCAAATTGCCATTATTTGAATGTTTACCTTTAAGCTTAAGATGTTTAACCTAATCTGCATGATAGTGCAAGCTTTTGGTCCAAGTGTTTAGTTAACAGATTTTCTATGTTTCCAGTTTCAAGAGACTTTGTTCTGTTTTATTTGTGATTTGGCCAGAAGAATTCTTAGAGGTGAAGAAACACAACTAGTCCTTTATTTATGCCTCCCCAAATAAAAAAACTTGTCGGAACTTTAGGTGCAAAAGTAGCATTCTTTCTCATGCAGGGAATGATGGCTATTTTGATTGTTAGACAATTTAGTTTAATTACTCAGGACCTCTGATTTTAGTCGCCACTTTACAAACATGTGGTAGCATTCTAATTTTTTCGACACAGTGGCTCTTTCTTTTTATTACCACTCTAATTTTTTCGACAAGGTGGACCTTAATCTTTTCATTAGTTGGATAATACTCCTTGGCCTTAGTTGTGTGCCCCATTATTTCTCATGTTCAAGTGTCATAAAATGGCTTTATTGGGATATACACATCACATGATTCCTAAGCACATTGCATTGCTGTTGTTACCAAGTATGGAGGAGCTCTTTGCCGGTATATTAGAAAAAGATGAATTCGGTCAATTCCCAATAATTTCGAATTCCAAATTGGCCGAATTCCTTCCGATTTTGATTTCTGACTTGGCAAATGAATTTCGGTCAATTCGGTAAATTTCCTGTAAATTCGGAAAGAGAGAATTTTTTACTGTAAGTTGGACTACACCAAGCATTGGATAGAGTGATGCAAGTGTACTGTCTTTTTACTTTTTGTTTTAGAGTATCATAATTTTAGTATCTCTTTTATCTATTATTTTTTTCTTTTAGTTACTCCCTCTATTCTATTCCAATTTTAAATGTTCCAAATCCATATTCTTTTTTATTTATACCTTTATGATATGAAGAAAGCATTTATGAAATTCTTTTCAAATTTATCATTATTTATACTTTCAACTTTTTTAAGTTGGGAGAGTAAATTACAGATATTAATGAATAAAAAAATAAATGATAGTTTTGACAAATTAGGTAGAGCTTGAACTGAATCTTAGAACTAACTTTTTTAATATGAGAGATTCCATTATTCAGGGCAAGGGAGTGAGGATTTAGCTTTTCATCACTCTCTAGGCCTAGCACAGCACAGCTCTTTTGTATAATAGTGTAGTGTTATCAGTAGTAGTAGTATTTTGGCTGAGGAGCCCAGTGGCGTGGAATAGTGGACCGCCCACCCACGCAACAGACCGAGTGGCTGTAGCTCAAAGAAGATATTATCGCTGCTCTCGCCACTGCTAGAAAATAACTAACTTGGCATCCCCTAATCCTAATCCATACATATATATATAGTATAAGCGGCTTCTTGGTTTGCCCAAATCTTTCAGTCCTCCATGTGTTTCTTATCGTCAGGTTTGTCGATAGTTGTGTCACGTGTGTGTGTGTGTATTTTTTCTTTTGGTTTGACCAAAGTTTTGTTCTAGGGTTCTCTTTATTCTTTCCTTCGCTCTCGAGCATTCTTTCCTTTCAGCTCTTGTCCCCTTCCTTCGTTCTTTTTTCTGTTCCTTTTGTCCTTTTGTTTCTTTCTTCTTCTTCCTCTGCCTTCGCTTCACATTTCTCCTCCAATTTTTCCTTCTTCTCTTATTTCCTTTTCTTTCTTTAACTAGGTGAGGTTAAACCGTGCTTTGCACGGTAAAAGCACTAAAAGTATATATTCGCCCTTTGGTTGTGTGTAACTTAGTAAGGCGTGAGACAAAAAACTAATACAGTAGGTGAGATTCTATATGGGGAATTTGAGATTTTGTTGTTTGGCCAACAGATACATTGACAAGATTTTCAGATACTATAAGAGGGTGCATCTAGCACAGAGGGAAAGGATCAGTACTGAAGAATTCTACTTCATCATGACTGCAAGAGGCAGTTTAAATTGGTTTTTTTTGCCAGCGGGCTTTCAGCTTGTATAATGAGTATGATATTGAAATGAATAGCACTACAACTGTGTTGGTAGAGATGGTAGTGCAAATCTAGCTTGCCTAAAATTTTTTGCTGATGCTAGAAAGCAAATTTGTTGAAAGGCATTGCCATTACATACTGTAGTTGAATATCGTATGTTGAAATATATATGTTTGTGTGAAATATAGCTGTTTAATTTTCTGAGTTTTAGCTGGTGAATGCTTTGGCATAGTTTTCGCCAATGATCATATATTTTCGAATGGTCATATCTAAAAACAAGAGCAAAGTAAACGGCATCTGTGAGAATCGTACCGAAGATATTATTTGTCTGTTGCAATCTATATGAACAATCAAAATAACATAATCAATTTTTTTCTCATTCAATATAATTATTTTATGAAGGGAAATTAAGTTATACAATATAAGCATGATAACAAGCACGAGAGGAATGATGTAAGTTCATAAATCAATTTACCTGTATCGATTAAAATGTAAGGTAAAGGGCTAGAATCGGTTCTAGTTGGTTGATTATACAAGATAAACACTTAAGAATGGATAATAGTTTAATCAGGTAATATATGGTGTGAATTTGAGTTTCTGGGATTGTTTCTTAGCAAGATTTCGAAACCTTGAGAATGGAGGCACATATTTTCCAATGCATTGATGATGATCTGGGTGAGAAGGATACGTGATTTGTTAGGTTGATAATTAAGTTTGTTGAATTGATTGTAGCCAGTAACTAACGATACAAAATATTCTGGAACTAAATCTATTAAATGTGGAAGAACCATGGCAGTGAGTTTTGGTGCATAATCGATGGAGCATACAAAACATGGGAGACAATACAAAGCAGGCGTAACCATCAGATGGTGTCTAGTCTTGAGCAAAGTAGGAGGTGACTATTGTATATTTGGCAAATGTGTTTGCTCTGACTTGATCGGAGGAGTGCTTGAGGTAACAGAGGAGCTTTCTTTTGTTGAGGGATGCTTCAACCTGATCATTGTAAAGTACTCCCAACAATGGTTGTAGGGGTAGTTGGTTAGTTAGTTGAAGGATTGAAAGATTTTGTGGATTAATAACGTGAGTGAAGGTTGAAGTGTTAGGATTGGCCGACCTCATTTTCAGCCTGCCTGAGTCTGAAAGCATCAAATCCTATTAGCTTCTCTACTTCCTCACCTGCTGCTGTGATATGGACGTAGCCAGTTGAATCCTCAATGGTGAGAGTTATGGTGGCTCTGAATGGACAGTATAATGAATGGAATGAAAGGAGTAAGACTATGTTAGAGATTTTGTTCTAAGGACCG
The DNA here is from genome assembly GCA_013103745.1 of Gardenia jasminoides. NCBI lineage: Eukaryota > Viridiplantae > Streptophyta > Magnoliopsida > Gentianales > Rubiaceae > Gardenia > Gardenia jasminoides. The sequence goes on from CM023097.1 coordinate 265,367, forward strand.
AGGTATATGCGTGAAAGTAGAGTGGTCTAGTATGTGTACCTTGGGAAAGGATAGACTTCTTCGCCGCAAGCACTGCACATTATTCCTGAGGTGACAGCAAAGCGGTTTGGTTCATAACAGTAGGGACATGCAAGATACCACATTCTTCGGTAGCTGTCTTTCATTGTTACCTGACCTTTCACCCAAACTGTACCAAAATCCTATAGCAATATACATGTTGAGCAGGGGAAAAAAATGATTAATGAACAAAAAAATTTCTGACGTTTGTTTAGCTTACTAATCTAGTAGCTGAAATTATTGTACAAATGTGACGAATGCAGGTGTCTTTGACTAGAGGCAGTAAAATTTTAGGATTTCTATGAGCTGCCTGGAAAACCATTTGAGCTACTTCGTGCACATTGTCTTGATACCTATGCAGAATGATCATGGGTACAAAGGTGAGCATCAAAAGAATTAGGTGAGGATCAAATGGTATAAAGATGCGAGTGTGATGTGTGCACCAGTAGCGAAGGCGAGCTGCTTCGGTGAGATGTGGGGAAACCATTATCACTGATGATTGTTGAGTTGTCAGGGAAAGATCTGTACATATAGGTCATTGGATTTGCATTAGCGTAGAAAAAACGGTAAGAAGATACATGGTCAAGAGTTTAAGGTTTAAAATGCTTACAGTTATCAGTAACAACTTTTATCCGAATGGCAACAATAAGGGGGTTAGCTGCAATGTTGTCACAAATAAGTCTTCCCTCGATTGCTTCAAACTCATTCCATAGAGTCAAAATAAGTGGCATTTTCCTATACCAGAAGTTATTTATCAGGCAAGAGCAAAGTGTAAAGTTTGATTGTGTGCAAAGTGATTTTTTTTTTTTTTTGTTATGGACTACAGATTGAAGTAGAATGTACGCTGTATTAACAATTATATAGTCTCGAGCGATGGATGGATATCCATTAAAGTTGACCTCCCGAGGCTCTGAGGCATGAACAATGATTCCCATGATAGCTGTATTGATATATAGCAGTTTAAATTTTTAGTTATGCCGACAGAATGAGAGATTCGTAACTATGAATAATCCATAGTAAGTGAATAATAACACATACATGCATCTCGATCGCTGTCAGCAATTCTATAGAGATATTTGAAGTTTTCAAAGCCGTAGTAGATTGGTAGTGCAGGATATTCATTTTCATCAACTTCCTCTATTATGGTGTTCTCAGTTATAGTCCAGTAGAATTTGTATGGTTCAATAACAGTAGGATCTGGAATTCGGCGAACCAAAGCCTTGGAAACGTAGTATTTTTTGAAAGGAAGCAGCAGGCCATCAACTTTTGGTAAGTTATCGTCTGTCACTAAAGTGATAACTTTAATACCCTGGGTGAATTCAAAGCATTATGGATAGTAATATATAGGATCTTTATGTAAGTGATAAGTGATAATGTAGAAATGAAAAGTGAAGGCTCCAGTACCTGTGGATCGCTCAGAAGGAAGCGGCGGAATCGCACGGGCACTTGCTTTGTGCAGGTTGTTTTGATATGGGATGCTTCAATAACTTGGAGTTGCACAGTCCAGCTTAGCATGTTATCATGGATTTCAGACAAAGGAATGGTTTCCATGGCTGTTTGTAATCTGCAGAGAATGGCTAGTTTTAATCATTTGTTAGCATGTGTTAGCTGCTATTGTGGATCTTCGAGTGTAGAAGCAAGTGAAAAATGTTTATACTGAAGAGTAAATGATCTAGCTGTATGATAGTGGTATAGAATATAGATGGTTAAAGAGCTTACCAAGTATGGCGCTTGAAAGAGTTCTGCCCAGGTTGGAGGTGAGATGAAGGCTGGTTATGTTTTGTTTTATGGTTGTAGAGAGGTTATGTTAACAGGATAAGCTGCAGTACGGGTGGTGATGAGTCTTATTGCTTGTTAGAGGAAGGCTTTATTGCTGGCAAGGTAAAAAAAAAAACCGAAGTGATATTTATCTAAAAGACTTCTAGTTAGACTGAAAGGGAAGGAATTCTTTTGCACTATTTATTGGAGCTAAGTAAACGAATACAGGCTGATGTAGGGAGTAGCTGTGAACACCGAGCAAAAGATCCATAGCCCTGTTAGTAGGGGCTAGTTGTAGATTATGTTTGCCGCTATTGTCCATTGTATAAGGAAAGAGTCTATGCGATACTTTACTTTATTTAGAGGGTAATGAAAATTTGCATTGTGAGTTCAAATCTGATTTGATCGTTTGATATCTGATGACTTTATTTCACAGCTAAGTTTGAAAGCTTTAAAAAGAGTGTCATTAGCTTTACAGTGGAACCGAGGATATAGATCTGCAGTATGGATGTCTGATATATTATATATGTGGAAGAGGAAATTTCGTGGAGATAATGTATTAAAGACACATCATAATGAGTATGAAATAGATACAGGTTGAACTACATATCTATACATTGGTATCTATGTGTGTGTGTGTATGTCTGTGTGTTTGGATGTCTCCGTGTGTGTGCTGTATCGTAAAGGGTTGAAGATGATAAAAGACGTAACTATATAATGAAATGATTTTATTTTATGAAGGTAGAGTGGAATACAGAGTGTAGTTGTTAGACCATGGGAAAGATTTTTCCACGCCATGCTTGTTAAAAATTTGTACATTGAAAACATCCTGTGATTCTGGAATAAAGACTAAGGTATCTTTTGGCTTTAAACGGTGCATCTGAGCAAAAAGCTTCCAGTTTCCTCTGAATCGCCGCTTCTCGATGGTAACCTCAGTAGTTTTTGTTCCAGTTTTGAGAATAAGAATAAGAATTTCTGGAGAAATATTGACAGAACTTGGCAGTTCCTGTGGAGATCAGAAACAATCAACGAGTTATAGTGTTTTATATAAACATTATTGCCTAATGGCAAGCTGAATTGATGAAAAGTGGAAAGGAATCAGCAGAACTGACAAATCTGAACTTGTTTTTTTTGGTGATAGCTTGGTAAAAACAAGTGAAGTTGAGGAGGTCTTGTCGGATATCAGGACTTATTAATGATGATACATACTGGCATAGAATATTATATTGTGAACCACCTGGTTTGATAACAATGCAAATGTAAGGATAAAAAGGAAGCTGAGCAGTAAAAGTATATTTGGAAAAAAAATTGATTATATGTATAATAACCTGTCATAGCAGGAGAATGAGTTTGATATGTTAAAATATCAGTGAGAGGTACTGTCCATGACATATAATGCTGCATGTTCGATCTGGTGAAATGTATGCAATCAAATGTTAGATTCCCTACGTGTCTAAGCAATAATATATCCTTTTTGTTAACACAATTTTCTGTTGCAAATTGTTTCCATCCATCTTCAAGTATTCGGTCACCCATTTTAATTGTCCACATAGCAGCTCCTTGCTTGATGGTTAACTGATTTTGTTGATGCTTTTGTAAAAGAGAATAAAAGGCTCGAGAGCACATCTGCAAATTCAAATATTTTGACTGTGTATGTGTATATATGCAAATTCAAATATTTTGACTGTGTATGTGTATATATATATATATGTGTGTGTGTGTGTGTGTGTGTATGCGATTCAAGAAATAAGGGAAAAACTGAGGCAGTGGGAAATACAGAAAATAAAGATTAGTTGTACCAGTTTTTGAGTATCACATTTAAGCAAGAAGGATCCACTTAGTTGGTACGTCTGAAATGGGTGAACATCAGATGAGCCAATGCTTTCAAATTTCTCCATCGAACGTTTAGAATCTATCGTGTAGGAATAAAAGTGTGTGGTTAGAAAAAATATAGTAGCGTGGAAGGAATAAGTAAGACAAATGCAACATGTAGATCTACTGGTGTTTTTATAGTGGAAAACAGTAGCAATCAAGTTTCTGCTGTACTTGGTGGTTGAGGTATTAAATCTGATTGACAACAGAGAAAGAAAAAAGCCATGTATTGTCTGTTTGACATTGATGATCAACATAAATTTGTTGAGATCGATAGGGCAAGGAACAGAGCTCTATGTGCTGAAAACAGATGCATATTTTGTGTACAATTTGAAGTGAGAATGGTGGTGGCCTAGTGTTTTTTCTGGAGGAAGTAGAGCACTGTTGCAACATTTTATATTAAGCATCATAGCTGAAGTTTCGCAGTGATGTTGTGTATATTATAGTTAAAAAATAGATGGAAAAAAATGTGGTATGCTGAGGTGTAAAGTTATGGGTTAGATTGAGCATGCTTATAGGCTGTGGGAATGCAAAGACTGAGTTGAGTGTATCAATTAGTTAGGGCTGAATTTAATTGTCACTGCATGATTAGAAAATATAAGGTTGGAAGATTATTGATAAGTCTAGTAGATAAGGCAGAAATACAACACTACATACTTTAAAAAAGTACAGCGGAAGTTCTGAGTGAATTGATGTTCATGATTGAACAGTCAGTTTTAGGTTACAAAACATGGAACAAAGTCTTTTAGAGTGTGCATCTTAAGGGTCCAATGAAGCCTTAAGCTTCTTGGGGCTATTAGGATTGAGCTCTTCACAGCTGGTGGTCGATACTGGTGCATAAGCATCAAATTTTGCAGCAAGGCAGGTGCGAGCTTTTGATGAGTTACTTCCTGAAATTAGGTTCGTACACTCAAGCATGAATAAGTGAAGCACGATCTGTGAGGATATAATATATCTGATTTCAATTGTAGGCATTGGATAAAATGAAGAATAGTTTCAGAATACCTGGTGTTCCGACATCAGCAGTTTGTGTGACGGAAAAGTCAGAAGAGCTGTCTTTACATTCGAGCATTAGCGATTCAACTTCAGATTCTTCAAAGCAGCAAATGACTGTGTAGCGGTCCTGAAGGTCAGTGTATTTTGATTTTGCTTGTTTAAGTTGGGTGATGAATGTCTTTGACTTTAATTCCTCATGAACTTGAGTGAGTGGCAATTCTAAATCCTAAGAATATAATAAACAGTTGATCAGAATTGATCATTATCTGTAAAAAAAAGGAATAAAGATAAGAGTTATATATACTTGATAAGGCATAACCTGATTCGAGTATTCCATTGCCTGTAGAGCAGTGAATGTCAACAGTTTTTCAGCCTCTCCACCGAAGACAGAGGCAGTAATAGTACCAGTATCATCAGATAAATCAATATCAAATCGACACCTAAATAGAAGTGTTCAATAAAATCAAAGCGAATTTGGTAAGTACACAATGAAATAATGTGTTGCATTAGAATGTTCAAATGAAAAGGATGTGACAGTGGAAACCTTGGTTCAGCTGCTTGCTTTTTATCACAGTGGTTACATGTGAATATAACCCCATATGAAGCTGCTGTTAAACGGTAGCATTTCTTGCATCCCATGTACCAGTATCTTTGGAAAATATTTTGAAATGAAATGCTCACCTTGGTCCAGGCAAACTGGCCGTGTTGGAATATAAGTTCAGGGACATGACCAATTTCAAGAATGAGCACATGTATTTTTTGTTAAGATTATAAGTGGGTATAAACTATTGGTGGAAAAGAAAATAGAGCAGACAATTTTTAACCTTTAATGTTGGCTGAAGATCAATGACCTTTGTAAGCTGGTGTTGGTTGGCTTTGTATGAAGCCTGAGGACTAAATTTGCTATAGGATTTGGACTTGACAATTTGCTTAAAAGCTTTGTTGTTCCTTGAGGCCCTGCAAATTTTGGTTGTCAAGACATTACAGTGGTGAAGCTATAATAGGGATGAAAAGCAAATACCAATTTTTCAGGTGTTTTGCATCTTTTGTTGGCGGATTAACCAAAACAACAGAGTCAGCCCTTGTAGAGAGCGATAAACCTGTAATCAAGGCTAACTGATGTAACATTCATTTGCTGACACCTAGTTATATACACACACACACACACACACATATATATATATATACACATACATATATATATATACACACACATATATATGTGTGTGTGTGTGTGTGTGTGTGTAATGTAAGAGAGAGAAATGATTATGGAAGCTTACCGCCAACAGATACAACTTTGAGCCTCCTACAGACAACAACTGGGCAGCTATTAAGCTTGGCTATGATCTCACGGCCCTCTTTCTCAATGAAACTATTCCACATTGCGAGAACAAGAGGCTGCATTCTGTTTTGCTCTCAAGGAATGAAGACTGATTTAGTTAAATGAAACTTTTAATTATATACTGAGAATTACAAATTAAATATCTTTACTCACTCTTCATTGATTATAACAAATCTCTGAAGTGTCGAGTCAGCAAAATCCTTCTTCACATGCTTAATCGGGAAAAAATCAATAACCACTCCCATGACATCTGTCATTTAATCCATAATCAAAGGTGTCTGGTTTGGTAAAGGATGGCTAAGAAAGCGGAGATAAGACTGTTATTCAGATGCTCACCAACAGTTTTATCCTTCTGGTCAATGGACCGTGGAAATTCTGTGAAGGCTGTAAAATCACAGTCAAGGGTGTATAGATCATAGTTATCCGGGACCTCTTCAATAACAGTTTGAGAGCCAATGACCCACTGTTTATCAATACCATTGATCTGAAATGCTTTTGGAACATGTCTAACTTCAACATTTGAAATGAGGTAAGTTTTGTAGACTTCAAGCTTTGAACTCATGATTTCAATATCAGAGTTAAACAAAATTCCAAGAACTCTAGTTCCCTGGGGGGAAAAAACAAGTGAATCATAACGATGACAATGTGTATAGAAAATTTATAGCGAAGCATCAATTCGAGAATCGTCGTTGGTATAAAAGACGAACCTCAGAATCAGCAAATATCATTTTCCTATACTTGGTTGGAGTGTTTTTTCCCTGACCAGGCTGCATCATCTCTTGAAGAGTAACTTTTGCAGTCCATAGCTTCTTGTTAATGCATATTTCAGAAACGGGCAACACTGTTGTCATCCTACAATGTAGATAAAATATTTCATAAATTTAAAGTACAGATATGATATAAGAAGCTGATGTAATCTCTGAACGAAAGAAAAGCATGTGATAAAACAAATAAGTAATACCTGTTTGTAATGTTAAGCTATTGTTTTGACAGCTGTAAAATTTCTTGGAAAACAATATTTTTTATTTTGAATTTTTTCTGAATATCACTGAACGTGGCTGGAACAATGAGCACCTTAACTGCACTTGCAGTTTTAGCTCGTGACAGTGCAACGTACAACTGTCCATGGGAGAATACAGGTTCTTGGAGATACACGCCGACATAATCAAGTGTTTGTCCTTGAGACTTATTTATAGTCATGGCAAAGCAAAGCCTGACAGGGAACTGTGTTCTTTTAAACGAAATTCCATTCTTTTCTTTATCAGAAGCCTGGAGGGGAATCTTTGGAAGCACAACAGATTTACCTTTATGCTGACCCGTGGCAATTTCTGTAGTGATTGTGTTCTGACCAAGACGCTTACAAATGAGACGAGTACCATTACACAAGCCCTCAGTTGGATTGAGGTTTCGCAAAAGAATTACAGGACAATTGACCTTCAAAACTAAGACATGAGGTGGGAGGCCTTTCGGATTCAGAGAATTGAGGAAATCCTCGTAGTCTGCCTTCCATCTTTCATCTACCGTTTTATTTGAGCTTGTATAAACAACTGGCTCTCCAAGAAATTTCTTAATGATCAGTTCGTTCAAATCATCGACTGAACTATTCTTAGGACATAAAATGCACCTATTGACCATCTGATATGGATCTATAGAATATATTTCCAAATCTGAATAGACATAGGCAATTAACCTGTTCATCAGGCCTTTTCATTAGGATAGACACCTAAAGCATAATACGAAAGCTCATTGAATGAATATATATATATATGTGTGTGTGTGTGTGTGTGTGTGTGTGCGCGCGCGCGTATGTATGTGTGTGTCGAGCTTTTGATAGCTATAGATAAGGAAAGGAGCTCAGAAATACTAAATTGTTGAAAAGGAACTGGATGAGGACCAACCTGTTAAGAGAAACATCTCTAGCTTCATATGGAATAACCAAGTCATTTGATAGCAAAATTTTGCCATCTTTGTCAGTAGGCTCAATTCCTTCTCCCACTCTAAGTAAAAACTGTGCATATGATGGATCTAATTGTGCACGCATATTCTCAGTTAATTTTATCTTATGTAGCTGATCCCATAAAGGTGAACTAACAAGGCTTGCACTAATCAGTACATCTCTTGGTGCATGATCTACTATAGGTAACGTTTGGCGGAAATCACCACCAAAAACGACAACCTTACCACCAAATGGCTGGTCAGAGTCCATAATGTCTTTCAGCAATGCATCAAACGCCTCAATAGCCTCTCTTTTTGCCATCGATGCTTCGTCCCATATTATTAACTTGGCTATTTGGATGAGCTTTGCAACAGAGCTTTGCTTGCTTAGCTTGCAACATTTTTCTACAGAAAGATCCAATGGTATTCTAAATCTAGAGTGAGCAGTACGGCCTCCGGGTAAGATTGATGCAGCAACTCCAGATGTAGCAACAGCTATAGCTACGTGATTCTGAGACCTGAGAGAAGCAAGCAATGCCTGATATAAAAAGGTCTTTCCTGTCCCACCTGGGCCATCTATGAAAAATCCTTGTGCCGGACCCCAAAAAATCTTATGCATAACTGCATCATAGGCAACCTTCTGTTGAGGGTTCAGCTTGTGAACCAGGAGTATGTCTTCTTCTCTGAACTGAATGTTACGTTCGTAGGCAATTTCTCTGGTCAGCCTTTCATGATAGTTAATCTCAAATGTATGAGAGACCAAGTGGTAGTCATTAATATTCTTCCCCATGAGTTCCAAGGACTTGTTAATATCTGCAAGAGCTTTAACTTTAATTTCTTCATTGCTGTAATTATATGCTTGTTGGTTTCGCAATAAATCACCACAGAGATCAGATTCATATTTTTGCCACAATAGTTTAGGACTATCCGGTGAACAAAAGACCAATAGTACAGCAAATAGTTGCCTCAAAGATGAAGGCATTTGGAAGCAAACTGCCTCTTGGAGAGTATCATCTATGTAGGTGTCAGATTGATGGACGCCTAATGCTACTGCAGCCTCTCTATAGGAAGAGCAGACTATGCCATTCACAGTCAACAAATCCTCAAAGGAAGTAGGTCCATGGACATGAGAGAGAAGGAGCCTAAGGTAATACCTCTCACCTTCAACAGGGCTGGCAGTAACTATTCTTCCTACAGCTCTTCCGCGTGCTCTCTCAGACCAGATTTTTTTCTTAGGACACCAAACAAAAAAGCCAGGGAAATCTTTATACAAGCACTTCAGATTCTGAGCTTTTGTGTTTGTTCTATTCATTTCAAAAAACTCAGTTAACATGGTTCGAGAGAGATCAGCATTTTTCAGCAGATTGGAAAGGTCAGCATCTTTATCAAAAGAAATTAGATGCTGATTTGAGAGATGAAGCTGAAGAGTATAGACAGAAGGATTCATTTGATTTAAAGAAAAGCTAAAAATACGCCAGAGAGCCTCAGGAGGTGATACCCATCTGCCTGAGGTAAAGTTTTTAATCTCATCAATCGCAGCAGCTGAATCGCTAGAGGCAATCTGAAAGCTGACCAAATCATGGCCTTTGTATACGTATTTATATAAATATTTGACAAGCTTGACAGTTGAACAAATTTCTACATTAAGATGGCAGTCAAAGAGTGCAAGCAAATAGGGGTTATAGGGAACAACCCACCGATTATCTAACCAATGCCTACGGACTTTAATCTTGCGGCCATCGTTCCTCCTCCTATAATGTGGATAACTGTCTTCTGTATGAATAGTATGGTCCATGAATTCCCTAGGAAAGTGATTTTTGCAGGCTCCATTTCTCATGCAAGGACTATTTTTGTTAATCACTCCACAGGGACCATGTAACATATGTTTGATCACACAATTATATAGATGAGGAAACTTCAGTGGATCTGGTATTTCAGCAGAGACAATGCGATCGTAGGCATCTGGGTTGAGTGGCCTATATTCAGGTTTTAGTATTAAGAGAAGATGAGCATGGGGTAGCCCTCTTTTCTGAAATTCAACTACATGGACAGAGGCAGCAACATCGCCAAAAATCTTTTTTGTTAGTAACTCAGATTTCAACATCTCCAATTTTGCTCTAAAAATTCTAGAAAGCAGATCTGGCCTATCATGTGGCTTCTCACCATATTTCAAATTATCCTTAATCTCCTTCCAGTGTGGATTACACGTCATGGTAAGAAATATATCAGGCTTACCAAATTTCTGAACTAAAGCCATAGCATCCAGATATCTTCTACGCATATCCCTCGGGCCACCAATGAATGAAGCTGGGAGATATACTTTGCGACCAACATTAGATGCTTTATTTTCTCCCATTGAAAGAGAATCCATAACTCCTTGTAAAATCTCAGTACGGATCCGATCCTGTTTGTTTCTATAGAAATCCAACCGAGATGTTTCAATCTTTATGTATATTACAACGACAAATTGCTGCAGGAGGCGGCCCGTATGCAGCAACATAGACCTATCATTGTCCCTAATTTGGAGCTTGTAACAATAATACTCCCTAGCTGAGACTGTTTGCTTCTCCTTCTTACCTTTTTCAGCAACTATAAAAGGGGAAAAACAATCTTATAATATAGCTAAATCAATGCTTAGCAATAAGACTAAAACATGAGGAAAAGGCAAACACTAATAAGATATGGTTCATACAATCAGAACTTGCCTTTTTTTTTCTAAATTAATCAAATGGCTGGCATCATGAACAGAATCAGGATCTATTGTCAGATCTGAATCAGGAGCATCTGCTTTTCTTTTGTTAGGCAGAGGATTACGTTTGATTCCATGGTGCCAGCCAGGTTCACCTCGTGGGAAGAGAAGAGGGTACTGCAATGAATCATAACAAGCAAAATAATGCTTGATTTGATGACTCGTGTTGGAATGAGTGTAAACCTGAATGTGAGCACTTCGATCAAGAGTTTGGTCATCAGACTCAGTCCAAATTGCTGCTACTTGTGAGGCAGAAGGAAGATTATACAGCCTTTGATCTAGATCAGGATTGGAATTGAGAACAATGGTGTGATTCTCTATATCTGGAATATCTCTTAGGCCTTTAAAGAATCTGGCATATGGATTGGCACGAAGAACATTCATCAAAAGCTTGACGATGCTTTCCTTTAGTTTAGACGAACTATCCAGCCTTTTTGATAACTCCTCCTCTGTATCATAGAAGTACATTTGTACTCCAGTAGGTCGATCACCAGAGGAAACTAAACTATCAAGAAAATGATACATTTGGCCTTGAACACGGAAGGTATAAATGCCTTTCGTGTTCTTTGTTAGTTCCCTATCATACTTAGCACCAAGGGTACTGACTCCAAAAGAATTGTTATAGGTACGAACAAATTTCTTGAATTGAGCACTGTCTTCATCAACATTGGTAAATAATCTGACAAGATCATACGGCATTGTAGGAATCACAAGGGACACTTCCCCTTGAGAACAGCAAAAGTTAGGAGGTTCTAAATGGAATCGCTTAGCAGAGCAATAATCACAGTCTGGAGCATCAGGAAGGACCAATGGTTTTTTCGGTATACGCTCCAGTCGAGAAGGCCTAGTTGAACCATTAAGTTTTTTCCATTTTCCTGAGAAAGTAATACGTATCCTTATTACAGCAGATAAACCGTGACAATTGCACAGCCTAACAACAGATATAAAATACAAAATAGGCTAGAGGTCTAAACAACAGACCTGCACTCTGATATGGAGGAGCTAATGCATCTTGAAACTTGGTGTTGACAAGAACTTGGTGGACAGGTTTAGAGATAGATGGTGATTGAGAAGGATCAAGATGTATGTAAAAAGAGCTGTCTCCTGATGAAAATGCATTGGATAATTGGAGAGGTTGAAAACTAAAGAGGTTAGACCTTTTTTGACAGTACATATGAAAAGTGAGCAAGCCATAGAAGCAGCAAAGCTGTTGATTTGCAGAGGCCATTTTTTTAATGATTGAACTTAAAATAGATAAGATTAAAAGGCTGAAGTGAATAAAGTGGAGGAAAAGTTTTGCACCGTAAGCAATGAGAATAAGCTGAGTTACAAAGGAAAATCAAACAGGACTATATACCTGAATCATTTTGTGCATGAGGTTCAGCTGACCGAGATTCCAACTCGCTAGTTATAGCGTTCAACGCAATACTGAGTTCATCATTAGTTAATGGACTTTCATCTTGAGAGTCAGCTACAGGAACTTGACAACTCTCGGGAATACCAGTTCCAGTTTCACTAATAGGAGTGCAATTAGATGGTGCATTGGTATCAGCTGCACCCCCTACCGGTATACCGTTGTTATCATCTCTAGTATATATACACTCAGATAGCATGCCAACTTGGGGAGGGAAAAGACCAGTCTCAACACAACCTATGCTAGAATTTTTTACATATTTCTTAGGTCGATATGTGGACCTGCCTGTTCTGACAGCACAAGAAGTATCGGCAGAAGGAGAGGTAACCAATCTATTTTTTCTGGCATAGGCACTCCTTCGCCGTTCAAGCAATTCATATTTTTGCTGGTCAGGCATCTCAGAATAGCGCTGACGGCGCCTAGCATTTACAGATTCTCTAATATTAACTGCAATGGAAGGGGCCAATGTTTCAGAGAAAGAAACTGTATGCTCGGTTGCACTGGCCACAACAGAAGCAGCAGAATCTATAGTAGGAGCTGGATAAGACACAGCAGGAGCAGATGCAGCTTCCAGAGAATACTTTGTGTTCTTCTTAGAAGCATATGCTTCCCTCCTCCGTTTTAAAAGATCATCTTTCTGTTGCCGAGGCATCTGAGCATAACGTTGGCGGCGCCTAGAATTTCTATCCATATAGCTTCGAAAGATAGCTATTAGGAACAAAAGTTTGCAAAAGGAAACAAAAGCGACAACAATTATAACTACAGTGAAGGAAAAAATGCAGGACAAAACTGAAAAACAATCGAACAGTCTATGAAGGCAGACAGAACAGAATGACTACTTTTTCAGAAGCAAATACAAATGCATAAAACACTACAAACCAACAGGGTCAATATGCTGACGGGGAGGGAAAAAAGTACATAAGAAATTAGCCAGACAGAGGTGGAGAAAGGCCAACGGAAAAGGTAGAAGAAGAAAGGGTCAAGATCATAAAAAATTGAGAATACAAATAGAAAGAAGGGGCATAATCAAATAGTGAGAGTAAGAGTATCATAGAATAAAGACAGAGGCTGATAAAAAAACAGGAACAGAAAGATGTCTGATGGCATACAACCAACACTCATGCAGAGTAACTGTCAATAGAAGGGAGAGAATAAACAACAGCAATGATGTGTAATCACAATCTGAATAACAATAGATCGGCTAGAACAATTATAGATATACAATGAAACAAGGTATAAAAGAAGAGAAAACGGTAAATAAAATTTCAACCAATAACAGCAATAAGGAACGGAACCTGGGAAAGAAATAGCCAACTGGATAAAAACAGTAATCCTGCAAAGAGAAGCAGATGAGCAGAGAAATTTGTTTAGGAAACGTAACTGATAAACATCCAGGGAAAAAGATTGAAAAATCCTATATTTAAAAAAGGAAACGAAGGAAAAATCCTGAGAAATGACAAACAACCAACATTTTACCTCTGATGTCTACCAGCCAGAAATGATAGACAAGAATCATAAGAAAGAAAGAAAAAACTACAAAGATCACGCAGGCTACATGACCACTTGTTGAAAAACAATACCGAACAAAAAATTTCTGATAAAAGAAAAAACTAACAAAAAACAGCAGCAAAATTACATGATCACCGTGGAAAACAATTTCGATGGGAAAAAATGTGATCAAAGGAGAAAAGAAAATAGTAAAAACATAATGCGGAGCAGAGAGCAAGAAGGTTTACAAAAAGAAGCTAAAGCAAAACCAACAACGCATACAACAGTGAATGTAGTAAAATGAAATAAAGAGCAAAAAGTAATCACTAATTATGGTAAGGAAACCAGAAACAGCAGGAAAATTAACTAAAAAATAAGCTTTAAAAAAAGATATGCAAAAACTAAACATGCAGAAATAGGGAGGGAAAATATAAAAGTGGATAGGCAAATAAAAGATCAGGATATAATAATAAACTAAAACAGAACAGAAAGAAACTGAGGGAAAAAAACCAGACGCACCAGAAAGAGTGCCAACGGACAAGAGGCAAGAACGATCGAACACTGCAGAGGCTAAAAAAAAAAAAAAGGGACCAGCAACTCATTAGAAAGAAGAAACATAGGGGGTAAAAAAAGAGAAAAGCTCTGTTGAACGAAAACAACACAAAAGAAACGGATAGAGAATTAAGTGCCAAAAAATTAACCGAACATTTGAATATACGGAAATGAGTCACGACATGCACAGAAGAATAATCTTGCAGCAAGAGAACTGAGCAATGCAAGGAAAATTAAATTTAACGGAGCAAATATCAGACAAACGCATGGCACATACAAAGAAAAGTAGAAGAGCAAAACCAGACCTCGTGCAAAATACAGGATACGTGGTGACAATAACAAAATGGACAAAAAGAAAGACTGAAAGAATCACCTGCTGAATGGAACGAAAGACAAACGGAAAAGACGTGACAAGCATGAAAAAAAAGGAGGCGGAAAGTATCATAGAGCAACGAGATTATCAGCACGATCTGTGCCATTAAACATAGATATCTGGACAACATGGAGAAAACGACTGCGCAAGCAAGTTAGCTGGCAATGAAACAAACGAACACAACTCTCCTCTACAAAATTACACGAATGACCATGCTCTTATGAGCTAAAGACAGCAGGAATGTAAAGGAAGGCAGGGAAAACAGGCAATATAGCATTAATAAAACAGTAATTCGCTGCTCATCAAATCAGAAGAGCAGATAATGCAGGGCAAATCAACAAAAATCTTGAAATGACAAGCACAAGTAGCTATAGAGCACAAACAAGGAACCGTCGGTCAGTCAGATTGCCCAACACTGGTCACAACAACCCAGGGGAGGGAAAGGGAAAAAAAAAAAAAGAACGCAGCACCTGGACGCCTCTTTGTAAGGGACGAGAGGGAAAACGGAGCAAAGGAGAAAAAATGGAAAAAGTGACACGCGTGCAATTGAATAAATGGTGGTAATATAATTTTTTTTTTAACTCGACAGAACATATATTAATTCTTTTTTGTCTTAACAATAACAAGTCACACAGCTAATACTAAAGGATCATTCCATTCTGTGTACTGTCTTTTTTATTTTTGCTCACATATGTAGCATACAAAATTATTTTGTCTACAGTGAAAAAGTTTGCTAGCAGGCGTAGCATTACATTTTCTAATATATAGTGTAGTAACAATTAATGGTGTTAATTGTCTTTATTGCTTGGTCCTCCTTTTTTCCCTTCCCAATTGTCAATCTGATATTTTTTTGTTTTTTTATAAACGACAATCAGCAGAAGGGTGGGGGAAAAAAACTATGGGGAAGGGGGGAAAAAATAGACACGGACAATGGACAGAGGGGAAAAAAATTGTATCCAAAAAAAAAAAAAGGAAGGGTAAACAATTGACGGACAACGGAAGGAGAAAAAAAAAAAGATTAACAGTGGCGAAGTAAAAAAAAGAAAAAAGTCCAGTCCATTCCTTTTTTTTTTTCCATACAATTGCGCAGTGTTTTTTTTCCCTTACCAATTACCAACAATTGCGTGGTGCGATTCTTTCCAATAATCCCTCAAAATTAAAAATTATCCAAAACGAAGGGAAAAGGAAAAAACACTAAACCACTACCAACACAAGGGAAGGACAAAAAATTACATGTCTCTCCATTTTGTTTGCGGCATATTCCCCCACCCCCCACTCACTAATTATATATTTTTTTAGAGATAAAAAATTCCCATAATAACAACGGCAAAGGGGGAGGGGGAAATAAAGGACCACCAATAGAAGAGAAAAAATTATTTAAAAAATCGGCAAAAAATTACCCACGTCGTCTCTCCATTTTGTTTGCGGTATATTCCCCCGCCCCCCACTCACTAATTATATTATTTTTTTTGCACATAATAAAAAATTTCTTTATTAACAATTGCGCAATGTGTTTTTTTGCAATAATCGCTCAAAATTTGTAAATCGCCCCAAGTGAAGGGGAAAGATGAAAAGAATAAAGGACTACCAATGCAGGGGGGAGGGGAATTCCTCACGTCATTTATCTATTTTCTTTGCGGCATTCCCCAGCCCCCTACTCACTAAAATTTTTTTTTTTGAAAAAAAAAATTCGTCGGCTGACAAATTAAATTTTTTTTTTCCAATAATCCCTCAGGCTTTGGAAATGACCCCAGGCGAATGGGACGGGGGAAAAAAATAAGGCAAAAGACAAAGACCAAAAATTAATAAGAAGGGCAAGGAGGAGGCGGAAAAACAAAGGACCATCAACACAAGTCCAAAAAAATTATATATATATATTTCTTTTTCTTAAGGGGGAAAAAAAACATCGGCAAAAGGGGGGAAAAAAGGGGTCTGCCCCAAAAAAAAAAAAAAAGAAAAAAGAGAGAGAGAGAAGAGAAGAGAAGAGAGGGCTACCCAAAAAAAAAAAAAAAAAGACCAAAGACTACCAAGGACTACCAAACAAGGACTACCAAAAACGAACCAAAGAAGGGCTGCCAAACAAGCGAAGACTACCAACAAAGACTACCAAACAACCAACAAGGACTAGCAAGACTACCAAATCTCCTACTCCCTTTTATCTATATTCTAGTAATTATATTGCTCTAACTGATTTTTTGTGTGCCCCACCAACCACAAGCAAGATCCTTGCTTGTTGAGGAATACTTTGATCATGATCAGGTATCCTTCATATCTGCCCTTTTGTCATTTTTATTTTTTTCGTCCTTGGATTCTATTTTCAGAGACATGTTTTTAATTATTATTAGATATTTAGCCAATTTCTCTTCTCCTTAGATCTTCTCCTGTCTCCTTTGGATGATGAAGAATGATCACCTGCAAAAATATTGTCGAATAAATGAAGGAAAAGGTAGGTTGTCGTGAAACTTCAGGGGCGGAGTTTTCATCATCTCATCTAGAGTTTTCCTTTTTTCTTTCTTTCTTTCTTTCTTTCTTTTTTTTTTCCCCTCAACTCTGGACTCTAGGCTGATCTGATGGCACTTTTTTTGGGGTTGCTCTGTGCAGATGTGTGTTCAGCTATTGACTCGCAAAAGGCAAGATAACCCACTCAAAACCTCCATTTGTTGACATTGAATTCCTCGATGTTCATAACATTTTTATCTTGCTTTAGTTCTCCCTTTCGTTTTTGTTTCCCTTTTTCATGGGCAGAATTCAATATAATTTGTTTTGCACCATGAGAAGAAAATTATTCTTTCCCCTGTATTTCTTCTGAATTTCTTCTGAGTTGATAGGGATTATTGAATTGGCAATTGTGGGTAAAATACAGATGAAGATGTTAATATGAATCAGCCAAATAAAGTTTTGTTCTCAATATGAAGATGTTAATATGTAAATCTTGGTGTTGGCCATGACAAAGGTTAACTAAAATAACGTCCCTGTCTTTATGCGTTGTATAAAGTACATGTTTTCTTACTCTGCTGATTGCGCTTTTAATTGAAGTTTCGCTTCTTCTGCAGGTGTGAAGAAATCTTATTAGAGGAATTTGGAATTCAGAGCTAGACATTTGCTGTTGGTGAGCCTTTAAGACCCTATTGGTAATTTTCCTATTTTTACTTTCTGTTTATTGTTGTAGGATTTTTTCCCCTTGTTCAGTCTCTTTTATCTTCTTGTCATTATTGGTAACCTTTTCTCTGTTCTTTTTATTATTAAAACAAAAATACCAACCCTTTCCTCTATTGAAAGTAATGTCCCAACTGGCAAACCCAAATCAAGAACAAGAACCTTAAGATTTTACAAATGACGGAACATTGTGTCTACAATATTCACTGTGTTTTTCTTATTCTCTTTGGATTGGTTTCCATCTTCATGTCTGATTTAATTTTCCCTGTTGTTGTTATTATATTCTCTTTATAGCTTGCCTCTTGATTATTTTGCTTTAGGTTCAAGATTTGAGATTTAGAAGCAAGCATAAAGTGTCATCTTTTTGTTCCTTTCCAATGTTCTCCCTATATTTGCGGGAGTCCTTAAATTTTATGTTAGTCTATTGTAGTTTTTTTTCCTATTCTTTTTTAGGTTATTTTGGACAACGCCTTGTTTCCCTGTAGCTTTTAATATTCTTTTTACAAATACTAGCTTTTAATGGAACCTTTCACCCATTAAGATGATGTCAGACAAAATTTGTCAAGCACACATGTTGAATTAGAAGTTAAATGATAAAAAAATTAACTAATAGGAAAAGACTTTTCCCTTTCATTGTTGCTTTCTTCTTTTGCAGAGAAATTTCAGGATTTTCCAAAGAAATCTCCAAGCTGGTTCAAGAATCATCTTCTGCTCAGGTAAAAGTTAAATCTTTTTGTTCTTTTCTTTGTTCTTTCCCTGAATTTAGGACCAGGTATTCATGCATTTTGCCTTTCTGCATCTATTAGTAGACACCAAGTTGACATTTCTTAAATAGTAAATGTTTGAGAGTAAGACTAGGGAAATGATTGTCTAGAGCTGAAGCCAACTTGGCAGTTTTTCAGGGATCAATTTTGCTTAGTAGGTCAACTGTGCAACTACCAAGAATAGTTATTAGATGTACTTGGAACATTTTTATTGTAGAAAGTTACTCTACAAATTTGGTGGTCTCAGCAGCTACTCTCTTAGTTACAGCGTTAGATAGGTATCTTTTTTATCTATATTGTGGTATATCACTTTTCCCTTTTTTATTCTTAGATCTTCAACGGGTTTTTTTCTGAAGATTCATAGTGTTTCCTTCGATGATTGTAATAGGCTATTAGCTAGGAAAAAAGTTTTCTTCTTTTTGTTATTTGTTTGTTCTTTTCTTTCAAAATGTTTAATCCCTTGTTGGAGGGAGAAGCTTGACTTTCCTTCCTTGATAGGTTTCTGTCAGTTTAAGAAGCTTTTGACATGTTAATTACTCATAGACTCAAATTGTTTAGAATGTGGAGGGGCTTGACATACCAAGTTGGATGCGGATGCTTGAAACTGAAAATTTTGCCACATCAGTGGCTTAAATGACTATATGCATATGTATATTACAGAATCATTCAAGTATAGATGTCTCGGGCATATACTATGCTTTTGTCAATATACTTGTGGATGTGAGGCTGTTACCTTTACTACTATGTCTTTGATAAGTGTGGTTGTGTCTCTGAAGTTTGTAATAACTTTATTGGATCTTTAAAACTGTAGATGTTGGAGTCGGTTGTATGGACAAATACTTCTTTAATTATCTTTGATTTAAATTTTGTTGCCAAAAGGATAATTATGGCAATTTGGAGCCAATATTCTCGAATAATTTAACAATACAAATTCGCCTGCTCTTTATTACCTTGCTTTTTGACTCTGTTTCTCTATGTTTTGAGAATTTTTATTTTCTGGGAGGCTGATGAAGAAGATTCTAAGGGTGAAGATGATAATCAAGAGGGTGTATTTCTTTAGAATTTTTCCTTAACCTTATACTCATTTTGTCTATAGGTTTTCTTTTGTAATGATTTGTATGCTATGCTTTTTCAGTAGAGTCAGTCTGGAATCCTTGAGGTTTCTTTACATTTTTCTGATTACCAAAGGTTGCTCAATTTGGTTTTCTTTTGTAATGATTTGTATGCTATGCTTTTTCAGTAGAGTCATTCTGGAATGCTTGAGGTTTCTTTACATTTTTCTGATTACCAAAGGTTGCTCAATTTGTTGTCATCTTAGCTCCAATTTATTTTTTTCCCGATCTCCAATTTGACCTGGTTTTATATGTTAAGCTAAGGTGATTACTGTTGTCTACATTGATATCTTTAATCAAAGTTTTCAAGTTAAAGGTGACTCTGCTGCCGTTGTCAATTGCTTTCGAAATGGCCATCATTGTGTCAAGGTAATTTAAAATGTTCCATTTTCACTTTTCATTGGGTTGTTTTCAGGATGAACCCTATTCAGCTCTCATATGGGATTGAGAAAACTACCAAAACGGTTGTTTCAAAACTGAAATTGATGTCAGAGAGACAATTTGCCATCTTTCTACTATCACAAGAAGAAAAAACAATTTAAGTTTTAAACTTCTGATGATTGTAGGTTTGAGGGTTAGGACTTTGCAAATGTTGCTATTGTTAGGGCAGGAAATGATTATGTAGCAGGAAAAATGTCCTCTGACACTTTTCAAAAGAGGAAGAGAATTAGCAAGAATCAAGAAATGGAACTGTGGTAAAAATAGCCTGCGCATTGTAGAGGGAATGGAATTTGATCATGGATATATTTTCTCCTTGACATGATTGGAGTTTTGGATTCCATATTTGTACCTGTTGGTGTATGGTATTTAAGATGGGATACTTCTGTATTTGCAATTGCTTTTGGTTGCCCGAAATAAAAAACACAAAGTTGAAAGATATGTTTTGAGATGACAGGAAGTCTCCGATTGTGATAGTTGCATAGAACATTGAAGAGGGAGCTCTGGCTCCATCGTTAAAAGGTAGTTGTGCTACTAGAGGTCTTGCTTTTACTGAGTGTTACTCTCTGTTGACAGGAAATAATTGGACAAGGATGCTTGAGTCTGGAATTTACCACTTTTTTTATTCCAATGGCCTTTTTTATTGCTGTTTCAATTAGTTATATTTACCAAGTGGGAGATGATGAAAAAAAAGATAGATAACAACCTTGAATTCATATTCTTGCACCCATTCTTCTTGGATGTTGAAATGTATTTCCAGTTTAAGACAAGTTTATAACCTGCTTTAATTTTTATATTATTACACTCTTCTCTTAGTATTTTTCTCCTTTTAATTCAAATCAGAATTGTCTTCTTCGGACCGTATAAAAGGGCAAGGCAACTATGTATAACCTCACCGCGCATCGCATGGTGTTAACCCTGCTAGTATCTACATACTCCACTTAGTATTCAGGTCAAAGAAGAGCAGTGCATCCAAAGGAAATTGAGGAGACTCAAATCAGTCCCATCATCATCATCCTATCGTCCTATCATCCCATCCGCCCTGAACTGCCGGTGGATGCCACCGTGTCCCTGCGACATTAAGAGCAATTTCATCTTCCCTATACTACTACCAGCGGAGCGGAAGAGGAGATGTCTGTGGCGGCTTCAGCTGCTGCTGCTGTTGGGGCTGGGGCCGCCGCCTCCTTGTTCAGACTAAACAGGTTTCCTTCCTCCTCCTCCTCCTCCTCCTCCTGCTGTTGTCTTCTTCTCAAAGGACTCCGGACGTTTGCACCATTTCCATACCGACGCCACTTGGCTTCTCAGTCTACTACTTCTTCACTTTCCCAAGAAGCAGCAGCTGTTGCTTCCCAACTTCCCCGCTCCCACGCCAATAGCGCCGCCCCCAATGTGGTGGAAGTTCTTGAACAGAGGGGCCTTTTGGAATCTCTCACCAGCAATACTCTCAGGTCTGTCTGCTGCTCCTCCACCTCTAACGAGCCACCACTTCGAGTCTACTGTGGTTTCGACCCCACAGCCGACAGCCTCCACCTTGGCAATCTCCTTGGCATTATTGTCCTGTCTTGGTTCCTCCACTGCGGTCATCGTGCTGTCGTCCTCATTGGGGGAGCCACCGTGGGTGACCCTTCTGGCAAGAGTTCGAAGGCCTGAACTTGACCTTGAAACCCTCCACAAGAACATTTCTGGGATTTCCTGCCACCATTCGCGACATTCTTAGCAGGGCTGCTCCTGCCCCTGATTCTGTTTCTATCCTGAATAATTATGAGTGGTGGAAAGATATTAGGCTGCTGGATTTCCTCAAGGATGTTGGGAGGTATGCGAGGGTGGGCACCATGATGTCCAAGGAAAGTGTCCAGAGGCTTGAATCCGAGCAGGGCATGAGCTACAGGAGTTCACCTACCAGCTCCTCAGGGCTATGACTTTGTCCATCTCTTTCGCCAAGAAGGAGTCTCTGTTCAGATTGGTGGCAGCGATCAATGGGGCAACATCACTGCTGGGACTGACCTTATCCGTAGAATTCTTCACGTTGAAGGGGCAGCCCACGGACTCACATTTCCTCTCCTCCTCAGGAGTGATGGTACTAAATTTGGAAAATCAGAGGATGGTGCCATTTGGCTTTCCCCTTCCAAGCTGACCCCTTATAACTTTTACCAGTATTTCTTTTCAGTTCCTGATGATGATGTTGTCAGGTTCCTCAAGATGCTTACTTTCTTGAGCTTGGAGGAGATTGCTCAGCTGGAAAGGGACATGGAGACCCCTGGCTATGTTCCCAACACTGCCCAGCGTAGGCTGGCTGAGGAGGTTACTCGTTTTGTACACGGCCAAGAGGGTCTGGACGAGGCTCTGAAGGCCACTGAGGCTTTGAGGCCTGGGGCAGCTACCAAGTTGGATGCCAAAACCATTGAGGGGATTGGAGAGGATGTTCCTTCTTGTTCGCTCCCTTATGATCAGGTCCTGAGTCTGTCTTTGTTGGATCTCTCGGTTTCAAGTGGATTGCTTGAGAGTAAATCAGCAGCACGGCGTCTACTCAAGCAAGGAGGGCTTTATCTGAATAACAGTAGGGTTGACAGTGAGGCGAAAAAGATTGAGGCAAATGACATAATAGACGGCAAAGTTATTCTTTTATCTGCTGGAAAGAAGAATAAGATGTTTGTAAGGGTGTCTTGATTACCTTTGCCTTTGCCTTAGAACTTTTTTTCATTTATTTTACATGGCAGAATGTTCATCATACAGTTATGCATATTAATCTAGATGGAATACATAGACTTAGATTTCAGTGGAGCTAATGTTATTTGGAATATTGTTTGCTCCTCGTTTTCATGCTTTGTCTTATTCTATTATAGATATTAGTTATCATTTCAGCAGCTTTAATCTGATCTGAATTTTTTCACTGTTACTCATTTAAACTTCATAGTTCATAATGTATAATATACCATCTGTTGTTAATAAAATTTGTTACTTTCTAAACTTCTTAGTTCATCACACTAAATTGTACGATGCATTGGAGAGTGATGTTGATTACAACTTCTTTTCTACTGCAAATGTTCTGAAAGCTAATGAGAGATGAAGAAGCATGTGCTAGGTATCTGAATTAACTTTATAACCATACTTTCGGTTCTTTAAGGGTTCAAGTAGATAATTCAACTTAATACAAACCTAAACATTCCCAAGCTGCAGAGCAATTTTGATAAGGAGAAAAAAAAAAGAGAGAGAAAAAAAAAAAAGAAGACAAGCTACAACAGAGAAATAATTATGATGTTGGAAGGTTTGATGGGGCAATATGGGATTTGGAAGCCCAGAGAGGAGTTGGGGTTTGCTTCGGTTGGCGATTAAGAATGAAGTGGGACTGAAGTTAAGTATTACGATCCAGCCAGCTGCTTGTTGGTTAGTCGTTGGTACGTATACATGCCTTTTTTAGGTGGTATAACTTATGAGATAAAGATACCCACTCTTTATGAATACATATACACACATACACACACACACATATGGTTCAATCTTTGGTGGGGAACTGGCATGAAATGAAACTGCAAGCTTGAGGAATTTCACCTTAGAAAAAGAAAAAAAAAAGAGGAGTTTGCCTTGTAGACTATAGAGAGGGCTAATAAGCTGCTAGGCGCTTTGTAATTGGAAGGTTTTAAGCAGATAAATGGTAATCATTAAAACAAATTGAAGAAATAGTTGGTCGGTAGTGGTTATGATGAGCTGATAATTGTCCTTTTTCCCACCAGAAAACCTTTCTGCTCCATCTGCTTTGCAAATATTGCTGCAAGCCTGCAACAGACCCAAAAAAAAAAAAAGAAAAAAATGAAAGTCAAAAGTCATAATACATACTCCTCCTCCGTACTAGTAGTAGTAGTAGGCTACTAGGCCGTAGTGTTTTCTGGGGCCGGTGGGAAGTCTGAGCCGCGAGCCCGTCTGTCAAAAGTAAAAGTTAATGGAGAACGATACGATGATGAAGAAGAACAACAACAACAACGCCGGGGAGGGTGAGTGGGAGTTGGAGTCGATTCTGCCGTATTTACCCCTTCATATCTGCTCCTCATCTCTCTTCTGGCCCCGGCCCGTCGTTGAAGCCCTCAGGGTCCTCTCCCAAGGTCCCCACCACAGCAACGTCCACTCCGGTCAGCTCCTCTCCCTTGCTATCTCCGACCTCCGCGCCTCCCTCAACTATTCCTCCTCCTCCCTTTCTTCCTCCGCTCTCCACGGCTACTCCCTCTTCTTCGACGACGTATGCATGCCCCATCAATCAATTCGTTCTTTCTTTCTTCTTCTTCTTTGTTGATTTACTGAGTAACTCGTCGTATTTGTATTGTTAAACCCAAAAAAAAAAAAAAAGTTGATGCCTAGGGCCAATTCGGTGAGGTGGTTTGAGGAGGTTCTGCCCAAGATGGCTCTTTTGCTCTTGAATTTGCCCTCCCTTTTGGAGACCCACTATCGGCAGCAGCCGCCCCTTGATGCTAATACAACTTGCCTCTGCTTGTTGGACTCCCAGCAGCCTGGCTTTGTGCTTCTCTCCCAGGTAAGACTAAGAAGCAAAAACTCCGTTACACTCCTTTGGTCAGAATGTGTCTACTCTGTTCCATTTCCGATTGGTTGTTCTTTCACTGTGCATCTTCATTCATGCAAATGAAACTTCTATTCATCCTGCTCCTACTTTACAATTCGCATTTGTGGCCAAACTTGATGGTG
Source organism: Gardenia jasminoides (assembly GCA_013103745.1). Taxonomy (NCBI): domain Eukaryota; kingdom Viridiplantae; phylum Streptophyta; class Magnoliopsida; order Gentianales; family Rubiaceae; genus Gardenia; species Gardenia jasminoides. The sequence goes on from CM023097.1 coordinate 290,065, forward strand.
GTTGTTGTGTTTTGTTTTATTTGATGACAGGAGTTGATTGCTGCTCTGCTTTCTTGCGCTTTCTTTTCTTTGTTTCCTACTGCTAATAGAGGTGCCAAATATCTCCCGACGATCAACTTTCATCATTTATTTGCGTATGTTATCATTCCATCGACCATTATCATTGTCATCATCGGCTTATATCTCTATTCTTAACTACTCTGTCACTGTTCTTGATTGTCGCGTGTATTGTTGTGATAGCATGTAGGCCTATGTAATTATACTGCACTCTTGTTTGTCCTTGCAAACTGACACCTTTTCCCTGCCTTCCATGGCATATTCCCAGAAATGTTCTATGGACCCTTTTTGTTGATATCATGGACCAACTGGCTTGGGCAACCCTATTTAAAACTGATGATTCCCAACCCCCTCTTCAAAATTGATGATCACTGTGGTTCTGAACTTCATTTGGGCTGTTTTGTCTGACTGTGTCAAGATTTAGTCCTCCTTCAGTTTAGCTTTTTTTATGGCAGCATTTTCCTGGTGTAAAGCTGGCCTTTTAGTTTTAAATTAAGCACATAGATCAGAAAGCATGAAGGAGAATACACTAAGTGTACTGCAGTTGTGTGATTAATTTAGCATAACAATAAGGATTATAATGCATAAGAAATTGAGGGACCTAATACTTGCAGTTTCATGTCTCCATCCCATATTTTGATCCGTGCACTTCAGTTATCATGGTCGGAGCACTGTCAAACCTTGAAAGTCTATGGTAGTGGCAACTATGTGAGAGAGAGAGAGACAGAGGGGGGGAGGAGGGAGGGAGGGAGGTTGGCTCTACAATCTTGAAACTTGTGGAGGAAAAGCTATAAACTTTAGGATGCGACTGTGCATATTGTAACTTCCTCAATCAAATCTAATGATTGCTGTTGATTTGAATCTGAATTTTCAGTTCAGTTGGCAAGTGGGTATATCTGATACTAATGTTGTTTCAGGTCTCTATATGGGTGTTATGAGGAATACCAGGAAAGCAAAATAAAGTGCATTGTTCACTATTTTGAGAGGATATGCTTATGCATGCCCAAGGGCAATGTCTCATTTGAGCGCAAAGTTCTTCCTTTCGATCGGAGAGCTGTTGGCATTTCCTATCCAAAGCCTGATTTCTGGAGCAAATCTGATCTACCTCTGTGCCCTTTTGAGGTATTGAATGACTAGCGATGCTGTTTAACAACTTACATGAATCTTATAAGAGTAGAATGTAAAAATTATGGCTGATTGTGAAAATGCCTAACCACCACATAACTTGAAACCAAATTGGTGCCCACTTAAAGATTTTTATGCGTGCAACTACTAATGTCCTCACTGTTCTTTGTAGGTGCAAAGGTCTGGGTTAATTGAAGATCAGGTACATGAAGCTTTGGAAGTGGACTTTGCAAACCAGTATTTAGGTGGTGGCGCCCTCCATCGTGGCTGTGTACAGGTGTTCTTTTTTTTCCTTGGGAAATAGCTTTGATGAAATTTTAGTTTTCTTTCAATTTCTTAGTCACCCTCCATACATCTCTCAGACGTTACATATCTGATTCCTGTTAATAAGCTAGGTTGTAAAGCCCTCCATACATCTCTCAGACGTTACATATCTGATTCCTGTTAATAAGCTAGGTTGTAAAGTTTGTGTCTATTGCTGATGCACTTTGTGCATTCCACTTGCAACTTGTTAATGGCCTTTAATCCTTTTTGTTTCCCAAATGGATACATTTTTCACCAGTAAATTACATGTGTTTTCCAATCGAAAGATAAGTTTTGTAGTGAATTACCTTATTTGGGCTTTCATGAGAAGTTAAACACCAGATGCCTTTTGGTTCCTTCCTGGCCACTTGCCTATATTTTTCAGTCTCTCTTTCTTTCCTGCTGCCATTTTGTGTTTCCATTGCTGCTCCATATGAAGGAGATCTTTCGGCAGCCCATATGGGCTTCGATGACATCTTTGGAAAACTCTTCCATGAACTTTATGAAACTTCAAGTTAAAGTACTGAAGGATTACCTTTTCCCTATTAATTAAGTTTAATAAGTTCTGATTGGATTGTTAAGAAATGCTTATTGGTGTTAAAATGATTGAATGTGTGACATTTATTACTGTTAAGTTTAAGAGGAACATTTTGGTCAGAAAGGTAGATATTTGGGCTGGGACACTTGGCATGTAGCGCTATTAGGAATCTTTTCTGGTCTTCCGATGTTTTGTTGATTATAACAAACCAGCATGTTTATTTGTTCGTTGTGTGATTTTCTAACTTGAATTAAGGTTACGTTAGACTTCTAAATTTTGAAAAGAAAAGCTTGAGAATGATAAAAACTTTCCTGCTACTTAGTTTATAATCTTTGTCTTAGGAAGAGATCCGTTTTATGATCAACCCTGAGTTAGTGGCTGGCATGCTGTTCTTGCCTTCAATGGCAGACAACGAAGCTATCGAAGTCGTTGGTCCAGAAAGATTTTCCAATTATACAGGGTGAGTATGTAAAGCTGATTACTATTGAATCATATTATTTTTGCATGGAGATGTATTGATGAATAGGAACATTACAGTTCATTGAATTTTCCACATTTTTATTGAATGGAACTCATCCCAGACAAGCTGCTAAAGTTATGTCTTATATTGAGAAATCCATCCTAGACTGCTTGAGATTTGAAAGATTATGCTGTTTTTGAATAGAAATTAGCAGATGAGGCCTGATTATGGTTGTAATTTGTGTTGTTTATATGTAGTTTGAATAATTTTAACTTGTAATTCTTGCTTAATGTTCAGCTCTTGCAATTGTTTCATAGCTGTTATTTTAAATCACGAAATAGGACGAGTTATACTTGGCATCTTAGAGAATACACCAGCTCTGTATAATTTTAGGCATAATGATATTACTCAGCTTGCTGACCTTCTTTGTGGATAATTTCTATGGTCTTTTTCTGGATCCATATGCATATTGCACAGAAAGCTTGTATTCATTAGCAATGTTAATCATTTTCTTTTGTTTTCCAGAATAAAGGAGGATGTGCTTAATGCAAACATTTTTGAACCTTCTAACAAAATCAAACTTGAATAATGGGTCTAGTAGGTTTTGAACCCTAGCGCAAAGAGGTAATTAAAATAGAGTGGAAGGGGTCTGGGATGAGCTGATCTTGACAGCTCAATGGGCTCCAGGATATTTTTGGTCGATTTTAGTGGCAGTTTCAGAAGCATGGATTGCACTATGGCAATTTGTACCAAAGTTAAGTAGTATGTCAATAAGAAAAATGGAGCCAGAGAGTGTTCAGAATGGTATGCAAAATATGATATTAATTAATCTGTTGCTTAATTACTAATATCAACATGAGAGTTAAGGTTTCTTGCTATATTGTACTATGATGTAAATCTTTTATTCATTTTATTTGCAGTGGTTAGATTTAGCTTTTCTTTAATATGGTTACTGCAGATATGCTTCTTCGTTTCGGTTTTCTGGTGACTATGTGGACCATAAGGCTACTGATGCTTTAGGGAGGCGGAAGACAGGAATTATTGCTATAGATGCACTTTGTAGTCCTGGGGAGAGACAATATGGATCCGAATGCCTCCTGAGGTACATAAATTTTGTTTCTTGATCTTTCTTGATCTATTTTGACCAGGTTATGGGACATCTAGACTTGCCTAATAGTGTGCGATTGCAAAAATCTGTTGCTACTGGCCTCTCTATGTTTCGGGATTTAACAGAGATCTTTCTGGTATGCTAATCTATGTTAGTGTGAAGTATTTTCAGCGTCCAATGAACCCAACTGTCATACATGGCAGGTGTTTAGATGAGTAGTAGGAGACTTCATTCTTTACAATTAAGTGCTCATTTTTGGGAAGAATAGTAGAGTAACTGTATTGGTTCTTTAGTTCAATCATAATTTGAGTATTTCATGCCCACCTGTTAATGTGCTTCAATATGTACACGGTTGCTGTGTTGCTGTATAAAGTTGCCTGTTTCCAAATTTTGATGTTCCAAGTATGTGGTCTTTTAAGTGATTTAGCAATAGATATCCTGGGTTTTACAAGGAAAATTCTGAAAGAGGTCGGTAAGTGCAGATGTGAAAGTCTTTCGACAATGGCCAAGAATTTACAATATTTGTGGTCACACAATATGTAAATATCCCTTATGATCTAATCTAAACATATTGCATTTACCAGAAAGTACGAGGATGTGGATTAAAATGAAAAAAATCTTTGATCTTGGTCAGAGGTTGACTGGAAATGAATGAAGCTGGGACATAATATGGTATGACAATATGACATCATTAGATCATTATGAACTTTTTGCATTATCCCGTTATGATATTGGATTATCTTTCTTTGCCTTAAGCATAGATGATTTAGATGGATGTCTTGTGTATTAGACCAACTTCTCGAATGCTTCTCTGTTTTGGTTTGGCAGGGAGGTTAACAAGGCATTGTGTGGCTTTTTTGATATGTCTAAGTATCAGCAGTATCAAAACTTCTTCCAATATGATGAACACTAGGAATCTGATGTTGATTCTGACATAAAGAAATTGAGAGAACAATTAAGAAATGATACTATGGTGAGATTTTTTTTGCAAACCCTTTTTAGATCTTTTTTTCTTGTCTCGCTTAATGTGGGTCTTACCTTCAACTGAACTTGAAGAATTCTTAAATGGGTTAATATGCGTAACTTTCTTAATATTGTGGAAGTTTTCAGTAGACAGTTATATGCTGCACTAACCAAACGGCTGTTTGCTTCTATTTGTCAATTTTGTTGGGTAGACTCTTGAAGGTCCCTCAACTTCATCTCAAATAACTAAAGAAACACCAGTAAATCAGCTGAATAGGTGCCTTCATAAAAAAGGCGTTTCAGCCTTTGCAGCACCAAGAGGAAACTGGAATTGTCACAGGGAATTGGGGTTGTGGTGCTTTTGGTGGAGATCCTCAACTTAAAGCTATCATTCAGTGGCTTGCTGCTTCTCAGGTGATGCCCTCTACAGGCTTCATTTTCAGCTTCGTTATGTTGTGTAATGCACCATGTGTGATTAATTGATTCCATATTGGACATTATGCTAAGCCAGAAAGAAATATTTAGTGTGCTCTGTTCTTTGTTCTAATGTTTCTTTCGCAGTCTTATATGCTAGTAAATATTAGATACCCATGTTAATTATCAGGGGAACCATTTCTGTGTGTTATTTGATGATACTGAGAAAGTTGCTGAGCTGTGTTGAGCTAATGTATTGCCTTGCAGAAGAAATGGATTTGTCATCATGTTGTTTTGGGGGACCCAAATTTATTCTGAGATAACTTCTTGACATATGTTACTCTTTGCTTACATCTTCATTTCTGTCATCATCATCATGATTGAATTCTTAAAAGAATTGCAAACATGCGACTCGCTAAATCTTTTCAACTGTTGTTTTACATGGAATCTGGTTTAGGAATGGACGCTTGGCCCATTTGATATGTATGTAATGCCATAATTATTTGACATACACTAAGGACATTCTCTCTCTTTCCAGTGACATCAGTTCATAGATTTCGTGCATTTTGTTATCAACTGGTTTTATTTAGTCTTCTGCTTTTCAGTTCTTCTATGATTTTTCTGATAGTGTCATATCTTCCAGGCTTTAAGACCTTTCATCTCGTACCACACATTTGGTTTGGAGACATTGGAGGTGCTAGACCAGGTGCATAACCTCTGCCAGCTGTAAATGATGTTTAATGTATGGAATTGAGTGTACATTGGATTTTTCTCTTTTTTATAGTTTTTTCTGCTGAATAATGGTATCTGTTTTAGGAACACAAAAGTAAGTTGAGGACAAGTGATCTTGGTTACTTTTGTCAGTTTTGAGTTGTGGGATTAATAAAGGATGATCTTTGGAATATATGTATATATATATATATATATATATATATATATATATATATATATATATTGTATTCAGACCCTTACTCCCTCCATCACAATTTGTTCTTCACTTTTTGGTCTCGATTGTCATTTCACTTACCTGCACAATTCTCATGTATATCCACATGCACAATGTTTTGGTGGCCTACGTACGATTCATTAGATTCTTAGATCTGACTGATTGGACTTTGGACCACCTTCATTAATTCGTGGATGGACACTTTATTTTCGTGCCCCTTCATCGTTGACAATTTCCTCTTATGCTTTTCCGCTTTCTTTGATCACGCTGAGCAGGTGACTCGCTGGATTATATCCCATGAGTGGACTGTGGGAGAACTTTGGAGCATGATGGTTGAGTACGGATCCAAGAAATTAAAAGGTGAAACCAGAGTTGGCTTCTTTAGTTGGCTCCTTCCGTCAGTAGATTCCAATGATGCATGAGCTGTTGGGCATCACCTCAATCTTCATGAGATTTACTGAGCATTGGCCAAAGTTTCTTCTTTTGTCGGGCACCCTACCCTGTTGGCTTGGTTCAGTCTGCAAGACTAGCATAGTGTAAATGCTCCGATGTATGGCTGTTAAGTTTCAGCGTAGAAATATAGAATACTTGGTTACATTTTTTCATGTGACAGTGAAGATCTGAGGGACATGTTATTGCTTGTTACAAAATGAGATTCTGTAGAGTGCACGAGCAGAAGTGCATCTGGGGTTGGTTGCTCTGCAGTCTGCACCCATGGATGGTTGATATTGTCTGACCCAGGACGCATGTCTTCTTTTCGATTCACTGGTAGCGGAACATGAATGAGCTCAGGTGCAGACAAAACGAGACATTCTAGCTAAGCTATTAATGGAATGGAACAAGAAAATGGCAGGAGGAGGAGTTTGCTTGCATGGAGGTTATTTACTCTGTACTGCCCTTTACCCCGGATTTGAAACTGGCGTCCAAGGATGCATGTGTGATCAAGATTTTGTCTTTTTTTTTTTTTTTTACTTCCGCAAAGTAGGTAAAAGAGAATTTGTTACTGTAAATTGGACTACACCAAGCATTGGATAGAGAGAGAGAGTGATGCAAGTGTACTGTCTTTTTTTTTTTTTTTTTTTAAGAATATCATAATTTTAGTAACATCCTTTGGATCTCTTTTATCTATTATCTTTTTCTTTTTAGTTACTCCCTCTATTCCAATTTTAAGTATTCCAAATCTATATTCCTTTCTATTTATCCTTTTATGATATGAAGAAAGCATTTATGGAATTCTTTTCAAATTTATCATTATTTATGCTTTCAACTTTTTTAAGTTGGGAGAGAGTAAATTACAGATATTAATGGACAAAAAAATAAATGGTAGTTTTGACAAATTAGGTAGAATTTGAACTGAATCTTAGAACTAACTTTTTTAATACGAGAGATTTCATTATTCAGGGCAAGGGAGTGAGTATTTAACTTTTCATCACTCACTAGGCTAAGCACAGCTCTCTTGTATTACGTCAGGCGGTAGATTAATTACTATTATACTTTTTGCAAAAGTAAGAAAATTGACCCTGTCCTATCCTAATCCCATACATCCAAGACGATATCTTAAACTTCATTAAGCGTCGAGGGCTGAGTTACAGTTAATTCAGCCGGTATGGGCTCAATTTCGCTGCTGATTTTGGCCTTTTCCGTCTTTTGCCGTGTTCCATTGCCCATCCTCCTGTTGCTTGTGCGTTGCTGTTGGGCTGCATTTGCCATGCTGTTCCCATAATACCCTTTGTGCTGGTTTATTCGTAATTTGCTGCTCCATTTTGTCCTATTTCCTTTTGCTGGCGGGCCCCGGCTCCACTACCCATTGTCTCGTTGTTGCTAAAATTACTCGCATCAACGGACAGAATAAACATTTGGCTACTGAAATTCCTCGCATGAGGCAATAGCATAGGCATTGTGCTGAATGGTTTTATAAAAAAAACAATAGCATTTTGTACAAGATCCATGAAGTTTAAGATTATCATTATCATGTGCGCCTAACTTATTTTTTATTGTTCATTTTTTATTGTTTAGGATTATCATGAAGTTTAAGATTATCATGTCTGCCAGTAGTGTTATCAGTAGTAGTATTTTGGCTGAGGAGCCCAGTGGCGTGGAATAGTGGACCGCCCACCCACGCAACCGAGCAGTGAACCCCGGCGGCCCCACGTGGCTGTAGCTCGAAGAAGATATTATCGCTGCTCTCGCCACTGCTAGAAAACAACTTCGCATCCCGTAATTCTAATATCTACATACTCCACATATTATTCTGTAGCAGTCGTACTCGTACAAACTATTAAGAGTTGAGAAGGAGTTGAGGCGGCCCGGTTACAGCTCCACCACACACCCCCTCCCTCTCCCCCTCCCTGGGGGGTCTCTGTGGATTCAAGCTTTTTATAGCACCAAAATACTACTATTTTAAATGGTAAGAACTAAGAACCCCGCCTTCAAATTCCTTTTTGTGTTTCCTGCTACGCTATTATATTTTTTATGTCATCGCTAGTTAGTAGTGGCACAAGTAAAAATATGCGAGTCCTCCATGCTGCATATTGCCTTCTTTCATTTTTTTTTTCTTTCCTTCTTTTGGTTTTCCTTTTTTCCTTTTCCAAATCAAAGTTTGAATCTTTCTCTGTGATTTTGATTGAAATATGGATAGCATCTTTATGTCAGTGGGAGTTAGGAGTTATGGGAGTTTTCCTGTGGAGATAACCTTGAGACCTCGTCTCCTGTAATTGTAATTTAAAGCTTCCCTATTGTTATCTATTTGTCTTATTCTTTTCTTTTAATCCTTGTGTAGACACCGATTTTTAACTAGTTTTTATTTTCTTAAAAGGATGGGTAAATAGGTAATTTCATTTCAAAGATTTTACTTTTATTTTTTTAGGCTTTTGAGGGTTTCCAGGAATTTTCCTTGGTCTTATCCAATATCACCTAACACACACAAGTACACACATGGTACACACACTGACAACTCATTCTTACCTATTCCCACTAGTACTAGATCCCACCAAGCAAGAAAAAAAAAAAAAAAAGGGGAGGAGGGCTTCATCTTTTTCGGACTTCATATCTCCAAGTCGGGTAGAGAAGGAAGAACAGAGAACTAGTCTAGGCTCTTGAGTTTTTTCCAATTTCATCAAAAGAAAAAAAAAAAAGAATTGAATGTCCTATGCCCCTTATGGGTTACATCACTTCTAAACAAAGAAAACAAAATAAATTACAACTTGGCAAAAGGAAGAAGCTAACTAAGAAATACTAAGTACTCTCTAGGACCTAATTGAAAACACCTAAAATAAGTTTCGGGCTCAAATTACAGCATGAGGAAAAGTGGAGGACTAATGCTGCAATATTTGCAACATGTCATCTTCTCCAAGCGGACGGAATTCCATTTCACAAAAAAAAATGGGGCGCGACAGCTGGCGACTCCACTGGGGATTACTAGTGAGCTCGAGCATTGTTTAATTTTGTTCTTATAGTTTTAAGGCCTTTTGAGTTGATTTTTGCTATTTTATGTGCTTTGATGCTTTATTTGCATACTTGCTAATTTGAGCTTTTATTGCCATTTTTTCCCTATATGCCTAGATTGTAATTTTTGTAAATATTTTACTTTTTGTAGTACTTTAACTGTTTCACTTTTAGGAATGCACTTTCATGACATGACATGCATCTTTTGACCCTTTTGATTTTCGTGGGCGCTATCCCACCACCTCATAGGATTTAGGATCGATTTGTCCAAATATGCGGATGGTGTGCTTTGCGCCCATAGCGGTATTTGGAGAATCACCCAAGCCACCGACATAGGACATTAGGAGTGATGCCTTTTTGTCTTTAGTCTGAAGGTTTGGGAACCTTAAACCATTGAGTTTAGATGCATTAGTGAAACCTAACCACATTTGCATATAGTTCAACCTATAGGTTAGAACCTTTCACACCTTTTAGGTACACATTTGTCACAATGGGTGGGGGATAACTTTTTGTCAAAAAAAAAATTCTCTTCTTTTTCTTTCTTTTCCTTCTTTCCTTTTGCTTTCACCTAATAGAATTTCTTTTTTGTCTTTCCTTTTACTTACAATTTCCTATTATGAAAGAAGAAAAAGCAAAAAAAAAAAAATTTAAAAGAAAATTGCACTCATTCTCCATAATCGAGTGAAGCTTGGTAAAAAAAAAAAAAAAAAAGTCCTTTTGCATGTTTACTCTTTTGCATTTGCATTTAATCCCGAGTTTGGAGCTTTTATTTTTTTTTCTCTTTTTTTTCTTCCCCTACTTCTTAAAATTGATGAAAATGTCCTGGGATTTCAAAAAAAAAAAATAACTTTTATAATGCATCCCATAGACTTTATTTCGTGAATTTTAGATTTTTGGATTTCTCTTAAACCATACCTCTTTTATTCAAAAAATAAAAATAAATAAAAAAAGGGGAGGAACCCCAATAGTTCATTTGATTTGCATGCAAAAAAAAAAAAAACCAACAAAAAAAAAGAAGTTATTTTCAAACCAACTCGGAATATTTTTTTACATCTTAGGCTCATCTAAAAAAAAAAGTATTTTAGTATATGTTTAAATTCTGTCATCTACTGCTTTCCTAATTGTCATCATGCATGAACCTTAGAAGGGACACCCCATCGGATACCCTATTAGGAATGAGCCTTCCATTTCTGTCTTGGGTACATAACCCGAACAAGACAATGCACGTATAATTTATGTCAAATATCCAAAGGGGTAGGGTACAAGGTAAGGTAATGACCTAACGAAGAGCCAATTGACCCAAATTCACAAGACTAAGTTAAAACCTTTCTTAATCACATTTTGACCATCATAAATGATTAGTAATCACCCTAGCACATGGACACTAAGATTCAAAGAAGATCAAACCAAGTGAATTCAAGATGATAATTGAATCAAGTGGTCAAAATGTGATATCGAAGGTTCATAACTTGATAATACAAATGGAATTTTTGAAACAAGCCAATCATGGAGTAAAGTCAAGAAGGTTCAACAGGTATAGTATAGTACCCTACCCACAAGGATAGCATCATGCTAGGCCTACCCTTGGCTTTAAAGGGCACCCACCGTAGGACATGCATCCCTTTTGTTGAATAATTACTAACTTTATTTATTTTCCTTTTTCTTTTCATGCATTGCACTTCATTGGCATTATTATTATATTTTTCAATTTTCTCACATATTTTTGTTTCCAATTCCAAAGGTTTTCAAAAATAGCTCGTCGTAAGCCAATCCTCCCAACTCGTGATCCTATCCTCACTCGATCAAGAGCAAAACAAATCATGGCTGCCGAACAAAATAACCCAGACTTTCCTGTCATTCAAACCGCTTCCCAATCATGCCAAAAATGCTACTAGAGGAGAAAATTGTTTTGATGAATATCATGCTTGTTTTGAAATGAATGGTTATTTTTGTATTGAAATATCTTGTTTAACTTTGAAAGGAAAGTAAAATTCACAAGTTTTGATCTCATGAATGCATCAAGTGATGTTAGAAGAAGAGCTTTAACAATTCAATTGTTTCTGAAGAATGATGGGAAGATGAGTAGGACATCGTTTCTGCTATCCAAACACAAAGTATCCATTGCAAACCCCCTTGATCCTTAAAAAAAAAAAAACAAAAGAAGAAGGAGAGAGAGAGAGAGAGAGAGAGAGAGAGAGAGGAATTTCGTTTCTTAAACCCATCCTGTTGATCACACCCCCACACTAGGGCAAATTTTGAATTTGAGGTTATTTGTTGCAATCTATACTGGGGCAAGTACCCCAAGATTTTAATAACATTAATTTGGAATCATTTCTAAATGATGTTCAAGAATTTACTCTTTAAACTTGATGAGGGTCATCTATCTAGTTTATTTTTATTTTTTTAGATTTCACATTTGAGCCCTTTTAATGTTAAACTAAGGCAAATTTGGTGCACCAAGTGTCAAAAAAAAAAAAGAGAAAAAAAAAGAAGAAAAAGAAAGAAAAAAAGATGCAAAAAAAAAGAAAGAAAGAAAAAAAAAGTTGAAATAAATGGAAAAAAAAGAGAAGAAGAAAAAGAAGAAAATAGAAAAAATGAAAAAAAAAGAGTGAAAAGAAAGAAAAGAGAAAGAAAAAGTCAAGAAAAATTTCACGCTTTTGCATTTTCTTACATTATTTAATTTTCAAAATTGTTTCAGAAAAATTTATTGTCTGTATTATGGGGTTTCTTAATGCAAGTGATCAAATGACTGTCAAATCCACTCAATAAAATTTTGAGCCTTTTATATCTTTTCTTTCATCACCCTCAAACCTTGCCCGAGTTACTAGCCCTAAGTCCTCTCTGACCTGACGAAAGAAGCAGTTGAGCAATGGCATCTCAAATTCCAAATTGGGGCAAGCCCCCTTATTTTCTCAAAGATGCACGCTTAGGATCAAAATCGGCCTCCTATGTGATTTTACATTTTCCTTAAGGAAAAACTTGATTTTTCTATATAAATGCAATTTCATTTCATTCCGAACATATTGCCAAATGGAGCTGCGATGATGGACCACTTCAAATGGTGATAATGCATGAAAAGTGACCAAGTCTTCTAAACTCAAATCTTGTGGGAGATCAATGCTAAAGCCAAAAATGAAATGCAAACTGGGGCAAATCCATGTTCATCAAGGTTAGGGGAGTTATCCTCTCGAATACCATTTCACCCTTTATTCACCAGTCCTTTCCTAGTCTATATGCTCTTGCTTGAGAAGGAATGGATCACAGCAAGATTCATTTATAAAAAAAAAAAAAAAATAAAATTCCAAATCCATGCATTTCTTTATCATGTTTATTTTTTCAAGAATTAAAATCTTTTATTGCATTTCATCCAACATCATTGCGTTTGGCATCAGTGCATGAAGGCATGAATAACTAGACAAAGTTTTTTTTTAAAAAAAAAAGTGAAGAAAAAAGAATCTCAAATCATGACAATGCATTTTGCACGAGAAACATAGTGCACGTGTTTGTTTTGCAGATAAAAGAAGCTGATGAAGAAGTTCTTCCACACCTACTCTGTTGCTTCAAGTCCTCAAAGAATCTGGTAGGAGGCACAAATTGCATTAAGCAAGTTTGAAAATTCAAGTTATATGCAAGTTCATGGATCAGTTATGGATTTCGTGAGTATAAATCCAACATTTTACTTTTTGGGTTTCGTGAGTACAAGTCCAGCAATTCAATCATTCAGGCTTCGTGAGTACAAGTCTGGTAATCTCAATTATGGATTTCGTGAGTACAATCCAAAGATTTGACTTTTGGGTGAGTACAAGTCCAGAATTCATCATTCAGTGAGTACAAGTAATCTCAATTATGGATTTCGTGAGTACAAATCTAGCATTTTACTTTGGCTTGAGTACAAGTCCGAATTCATTCAAGCCGTGAGTACAAGTCTAGTAATCTCAATTATGGATTTCGTGAGTACAAATCCAGCATTTTACTTTTCGGGCTTCGAGAGTACAAGTCCAGCAATTCAGTCATTCAGGCTTCGTGAGTACAAGTCTAGTAATCTCAATTATGGATTTCGTGAGTACAAATCCAACATTTTACTTTTCGGGCTTCGTGAGTACAAGTCCAGCAATTCAGTCATTCAGACTTCGTGAGTACAAGTCTATCAAATTGCTATTATGGATTTCGTGAGTACAAATCCAACATTTGCTATCAGCCTTTGTGAGTACAAGGCATGCCAATAAAATCCAACAATTAGTCTTCATGAACACGAGCCTGTAGTTGGAAGTGTAGTATAGGCTATTTTGGTGGCTTCTTATAATTTTCCTTTTCTTTTTGATGTAATAGATAGGAATATGTAAGGTGGTGGTCTAGTTCTCCAAAGGCATGGCGGCACTCCCTCCTCTTGAAAAAAAAAAAAAAAAAAGAAGAAGAAGAAAAGAAGGAAAAAATTCCTGAACTATGGGTGACCCGATTCCTCTAGGTGGGCTACGTAGGTAGTTCTTAAAAGAACACAGCCAATGTGTTTTCAAAACATCATTTTCTCTAAACCAAATTTTAACGGCGTCTACGTCTTTGTCTAGAACCGCTTCGCGCTTCTGACAAAGAGGGGCAAGCTGTAGACATCGATTTTTAACTAGTTTTTATTTTCTTAAAAGGATGGGTAAATAGGTAATTTCATTTCAAAGATTTTACTTTTATTTTTTTAGGCTTTTGAGGGTTCCAGGAATTTTCCTTGGTCTTATCCAATATCACCTAACACACTTGGTCTTATCCAATATCACCTAACACACACAAGCACACACATGGTACACACACTGACAACTCATTCTTACCTATTCCCACTAGTACTAGATCCCACCAAGCAAGAAAAAAAGAAAAAAAAGGGGAGGAGGGCTTCATCTTTTTCGGACTTCATATCTCCAGTCGGGTAGAGAAGGAAGAACAGAGAACTAGTCTAAGCCTGGAGTTTTTCTAATTTCATCGAAAAAGTTTTCTTTCAGCCTTCATTTTCATCATTCATTTTTCATCATCAACAAGAAGCCGAGACAAAAGACCCAACTGATTTTATCACTTTTGATCCCTTCTTTTGAGCTTGATAACATAATCGTAATCTACCATCATCCGTGTGGTAAGGAAATCAAAAAGAACAAAAACAGAGGTGAAGACCAAGAAGAAAAGAAAAGAAAAAAGGAGGAGGACTCGGAGCTATTGCCACTGGAAATCTATCGCCACTGCCGACCAAACTTCTCCGGGAAAACACTGTGAAGCTTTCTTTTACCCTTTCCTATATTTAATTTCTGCTTTTGTCAATGGAGCTATAAGAATTATGTGACTTGTCTGTTTCTTTTCTTTTCTTTTTCTTAAGCAAGATATCTGTGTCTTTTGGAGATTTACGTGTTGATTTTGACTGTGATTTTCATCACTACATGATGGGTTTGGATGGCTGGCTGTAAATTTTGGACTGGCTATAAAAAGATTTTATGAAATCGGTTAAATTTATTAATGCACTTAACCTGTTTGAAGAAATGCCCAAACGAAATTTTGAATCAAAACAGCAAATTTCACGAATCAAGTATGTCTATGCGTGTAAGGAATAGCTCCGGTCAGTCCAAAGCTTGCCGGAGCTCGTTAGTTTTCCGGTAAAAAAGGAGAGCCCTGAGAGATTTACATGTACGGATTGTCTCTTTTATAGTTTTTCTGTTTTTCGTTTATTATTATTATTATTCTTGGTATGAACTTGAGTTTTAGGGTGTTATTGGGTGTGTGTGAGAGTTTGTGTGAGTTTCATTTTACTTTGGAGCTTGGCGGGGCTGAAGTTTCCGTGGTTTTCCCGGCAAAGAAGAAAGCT
The DNA here is from genome assembly GCA_013103745.1 of Gardenia jasminoides. NCBI lineage: Eukaryota > Viridiplantae > Streptophyta > Magnoliopsida > Gentianales > Rubiaceae > Gardenia > Gardenia jasminoides. The sequence continues at coordinate 305,256 of CM023097.1, forward strand.
TGTAGCAGCAATGGAATTCCGTCCGCTTGGAGAAGATGACATGTTGCAAATATTGCAGCATTAGTACTCCACTTTTCCTCATGCTGTAATTTGACCCCGAAACTTATTTTAGGTGTTTTCAATTAGGTCCTAGAGAGTACTTAGTATTTCTTAGTTAGCTTCTTCCTTTTGCCAAGTTGTAATTTATTTTGTTTTCTTTGTTTAGAAGTGATGTAACCCATAAGGGGCATAGGACATTCAATTCTTTCTTTTTTCTTTTATTTTTCTAGTTATTACTTGTGCAATGTGATCGAGTGGGACGAGAGCGTATTATTCATTGGCTTTTCCAACGGAAGCCTTGGAATCCAATTATTTTTGTTTATGTTACTTTTATGTACTATGCATGTTTTATGTGTTTAAATATTAATTACATGTTATGTGTTTAGCTTAAATTAACTCGTTTTTTGGCCTTAAAATTAAGAGAATAAAGTCAAACTCGCAATCGGTTTTTGCCGGGTGTTGGGGGGTGCTTGAGGGTAAAACCTTGACCTTCCCTCCTCACAAATGTAGCTCCCGAATTTATTTCTCTGATTATCAAAAGACCTGGAGTTGTCTAATTAAAGGGTTTGATTATATTTTTCTCAAAAATTAAAATCTCTCTTTAGGTGGCTCAGTACACCTAAATTCTATACCGAGTGGCGGCTCCAAATTTTTAAGAACCCTTTTTCTAGACTTTAGTGGGCCCAAATCCATCACCTTTGCCAAAGTCCCATTTTAGGCCCTTTTTCTTTTTATTTTACTTAAAAAAAAAACAAAAAAATTTCCTTCAATGCTTATTTTCTTATCTATAATTATTAAAAAAAAAATGGGGCGACACCTTGGAGAATTGCATATTTCCTTTCTTTTCGGCTACAAAGCAAGGGGATCCTCTATGCTATGGGTAGGGTTGTGCATTTTCGAATTTTTCTGAATTACCGATCGATTTTGAATTAAAATCGAAATTTTGAAATCGGTAATTCTGAATTCGGAAGGTAAATTCGGAAGTTCTGATTTCGGTTTTATCGAATTTGGTTTGAATTCGGTTTTAAGATTTTTGAAATCGGAATTTCCGATTTCGAATTGGGAATTCGAAATCGAAATCGGAAGTTCCGAATTCGCTTTCAAATTCGATTTTTATATTTTATATGTTATATATATTATATGGAATTATAGATATTATATATTTATATAACATTATAGTTAATTAGTTATAAGTTATTAAGTTATACCATTAAGTCATTAAGAACATGTTAATTGGTTTACATATATATTATATATAATTATATATTGTATGTGTATTATATAATAATATGTTAATTGATTAAGTGATTAACCCATTTAATAAATTTATTTCTCCATATTATGTTATATAACTTATAATATAAAAATTAAAAAATATAACATTATAGTTAATTAGTTATAAGCTATTAAGTTATAATATTAACAATATGTTAAATTTATAATTAAATTTAGTAATAAGGAGTTAAAGATTAAATTAAAAAAAAAACAAAAATAGAGTAAAGTTGTTTCACAAATTCGGAAGCCCTACTTTCACTCTTTCAGACTTTGACTACTTCTTCGTTTCTTTCTTCGATTTCTTCTTCCCCGATTCTCTCCACCAGTTCAGTCACCGGACCACCGCTGCCTCTTGCTGCTCTTCCAGTCCATTTCCCTTCGAATCCCCAACCCCACCGACCACCTCCAATCCTCCATCTCTCAGACTCTCACGGTCCATTTCGGGTGATTCCTCATTCCTCCGCGCCGCCGTCTCCCGTAATCCCGTTGCCCACCAGCTCCAATTTCTGTTGGCCTCCGAAGTTTGAATCCCCAACCCACCTCCGGTCCTCCATCTCCTCCGCTATTGATTGCAATTTCGGGAGTCAAATAAAAGGTACTACTTGTAACTTTGAAGCTTTTGATCTAGTTGGATTTTTTGAAGGTTCAAATTAGATTTTTTTTGATCTAGTTGGGCTGATATATTGTAGTGTAGAATATAGAGCATGTCATCAGGTTCTGTTCTGTGAATTACATTGCAGTTGTTGGTTTCAGATGATGGCCTGCTGAAGCTTGTCTTTTCTAGCTTTCTGTCCATTCTGCTAGTGGTTTTGAGGAGTCATTTATTTTTAGTTTGACACATTAGTAATCTAGTGATGAGACATAGTTATATCTTGGGTGTGGATTTGGCAAGATGCAATTTTGCCTCAAATTAGCTAACACCAAGTCAAGGGAGTACCTTGCTCTGTGACCATCTTTTTCCTCGTTTATGTCTCTGTTCATTCAGCCTATGATTCTTATATATCAGCTGCTCTTTTATATATCTTAAGACAAGTTTGGCTAGAGACTGGATTCCATACTTCAGATTTCCAAGGACAAGGAATCTGTTATTCTATTAACCTTTTCATATTCCCAATGCCTTTTGTTTTGGGTAACTTGCGCCCCCCCCTCCCTTTTAGCTCTGAAACAGCCTTCTTATGATTTGATGGATATTCTGATGCTGCAAGATCTCTAATTTTTCCTTAGTTGTGGGTAAACACCATTTTTTTCAAAAGAAAACATATTGGGGGTAATGCTTAGAAATACAACTATTAATTGTAAGTTGTAAATGGTGAAAAATAGTTTGGACTTGAAGTTCGAAATCTGATGGTTAAAAATGTTGTGATTGTTCATGGACAGATCAAAGGAATCTAGACTGTGGATCATCTTTGACTGATACGAAAATTGATCATTGTTTAAATGGAAAGCAAAAATGTAGGAATTTCTACATTTTAATGTTGAAGAAATCCTGAATAATTTTTACTGGTTACTTTAATTGTCTGTCTAGTTCTTTCAACAAATTTTCTGAGCATGCATCTTTGTTGGATCCACATATATCTTTCATAGATATGGTGAAACACTGAAACTGTACTTTGAAGATTGTTTGGTAATTATCAGGGTACATGAGGAAGTAAAAAGAAACGTTGAAAATCTTATTCATTGATGTTGTTATATTTGAGGAATGTATGGTTAGTTTAGTGGTTTGACATCAATATTACATGGATAGCCTCTAGATGCTGTTGTGCATGGTATGCTGCAGTTTAAAACAAACTTGTTTCTGTGACTAGTCTTGTAATTAAATGACTTGTTTTTAGAATGCCATAATGCATTACTGGTTGATATGATTGCAAAAGTAATTGTAGACTTGAATGTTGCAGCTTTGGTTATCTTTGGTATTGAAACATCAAATGAGTCTCTTTTTGAGGCTAGATTAACCTTGTCAAATTGCCATTATTTGAATGTTTACCTTTAAGCTTAAGATGTTTAACCTAATCTGCATGATAGTGCAAGCTTTTGGTCCAAGTGTTTAGTTAACAGATTTTCTATGTTTCCAGTTTCAGGAGACTTTGTTCTGTTTTATTTGTGATTTGGCCAGAAGAATTCTTAGAGGTGAAGAAACACAACTAGTCCTTTATTTGCGTTCCCCCCTCCCCCCCCAAATAAAAAACTTGCTGGAACTTTAGGTGCAAAAGTAGCATTCTTTCTCATGCAGGGAATGATGGGCTATTTTGATTGTTAGACAATTTAGTTTAATTACTCTGTGACCTCTGATTTTTAGTCGCTCACTTTACAAACATGTGGTAGCATTCTAATTTTTTCGACACAGTGGCTCTTTCTTTTTATTACCACTCTAATTTTTTCGACAAGGTGGCCCTTAATCTTTTCATTAGTTGGATAATACTCCTGGGCCTTAGTTGTGTGCCCCATTATTTCTCATGTTCAAGTGTCATAAAATGGCTTTATTGGGATATACACATCACATGATTCCTAAGCACATTGCATTGCTGTTGTTACCAAGTATGGAGGAGCTCTCTGCCTGTATATTAGAAAAAGATGAATTCGGTCAATTCCCAATAATTCCGAATTCCTTCCGATTTCGATTTCTGACTTGGCAAATGAATTTCGGTCAATTCGGTAATTTTCCGAATTCCGAATTCATTCCCAATTGAAATCGCAATCAGAACTCCCGAAATCGAAAGCGAAATAGGTCGAAAATTTTAGTGTCCTTTTTCTTCAAACTTCCGAATTCAAACTTCCGAATTACCGAATTCGAATCCGATTCACACCACTAGCTATGGGGCTTTGTTTGTTAATTCCTCATTTTGAGGCTTCTGGGTTGGCTGTTGAATAAGTAGTCTGTATTTTGCTCATATCTCAATTTTCAGCACTCTGCTGCTGCCGTTGGTGTCTGCTAAATTCTGATTTTTTTTTTTTTTTTGGCTTAAGGATCTTTTAGTGTCATGCCCTTTTATATAGCATACTTTCCTTGTCTCGTGCTGCCGCCCCTTTGGTTGAGAAGAACATGATCACACAAAGTCAAGTACAGACGGAATGTTTCATGAAAGATTTTCTTATTTTCATCCTTTTTTCACATTTTTCTGGAAGACTGGAAAGAAGGAATTGCTAAGGGTGTTTCTGTGGAATAAAGATAAGATAGCCTGTTTAGCCATCAATATTTGCTGTAATTTAGGAGTAAAGCTTCTACCTTTATATGGATATTGAGATTGCATTTGTTTTGGGTTCTTTTCTGCATTTTTATTGCACACACAGTCTTTTCTTGTCTATAAAGGCCGCTAGAGTTGAAAATGTTTTCGCTGTTACTTTGCAGTACTGGTTGCAATAAGAGGATCCTGCAGTACATATTGTTCTTCAGCTACTAAAATAAAAGGCAGTCGTGGTTACCACAAATGGATGCATTGAGGCTGCAGCCTTGGTTCTCACCTATTAAAATAGAAGGCAGAAAAGATTCTTCTTCATGCTATGGTGATCCCTCTATGAGGAGAAAGAAATGGAACCAAACTGTTGTATCATCAACCAGGGTGTCTATGAACAGCCTATCCAGGTCGCCTTCATGTGTATGTGCATCTGATTCTCATTTCCCTTCCGTGTCTAATGGCTATTTCTACTTCATAATATTCATTTGTGTGTTAATTCATACTATTGTGGACGTCTTAGTGGTAGGGGTTTTTGATCAGGTCCATGGGTTCAGAAAATATAGGTTAAAGCCTACTAAAGCAGTGGATGTATCAGACGCGGAGGATGGGAAAGAGAAAGGAAGCAAAAAATCTGGTGAAAATTCTATACCTGATGATGTCTTTGATATGGATGATGAAGAGAGGCAGGAATGGAGGAAAAAAATTAGGGAAGTGATCAGTATGAACCCTGACGCTGATGAAGAGGTAGATCCTGATAAACGCAGAAGAAAGATGCAAAAGCTTTTGACTGATTATCCTCTTGTTGTCGAGGAAGATGACCCTGATTGGCCAGAAGATGCTGATGGTTGGGGTTTCAGCTTAGGTGAATTCTTCAACAAGATTACCATTAAAAATGTCAAGAAGGATGATGATGACAACTATGATAGTGAAAATGAAATTGTGTGGCAAGATGATGATTATATCCGTCCAATTAAGGACATAACATCTGCAGAATGGGAAGAGGCAGTGTTCAAGGACATCAGTCCTTTAGTTGTTCTTGTACATAATCGTTATAAAAGGTTTGCTTGATTTACTTTGTTTTAGTCATTAGAACTCTTTTAGTGCAAGTTAATTGGTTTTAATGTCTATGTTTTTCTTTTTTAAATGTCATTGAGATTAGTTACCTCAAATTGCCTGTCTTTTAATATGAATGCTTAGTGTTGTAGACTAGTGCTGATGCCTGACTATTTGCTGTGCCTGAATCATATTGGGATAATTTCTAGCTATCAATTTCTTAGCTAGTTGATTTCTATAGGTTCTTATTCTTCTTCTGTGATATGTCATTCCCTGTGTTAAAACATTTAGGAATGTTTATCCAGAAATGCTATTGATATTGCATATGCATGCCTTTTGTTGAGTTACTTTGACCATTATAGCAGGCTATTGCCAGCTAAGTGTTTGCCATTTTATCTTAAGGTCTTAGTATTATGTGATTACGTCTATCAGTTTTCAAACTCTGGCTTGCTTCTGTATGCCTGTGTCTCTACCTTGCATGAAAAGCTTGCAAACATAGAACTAAGTTCCTGGTAACATGCGAACAAGAATTTACTGATTGTAATTGGTGTTATTTGATTTGATTCACCTACATAGGCTTGCTTGGTTGCTTGACTTGGCAAAGTTGCTGAACAGCAAAATTTAAAAGAATTCATATAATCATCTAACTCCCCTCTTGTGCTCTTCCCCTGCTTGTTGATCCTAATTTTCTTGTTTTTGGTAAACTTTGTGGCACTTGTCTACGTATATATTTGCAGATTTGTTATCTGGAAAAACAGAGTACTTGGTAAAATTTTATTCAGCTCCAGGGAGAACCTTTTTTTTTTTTTTTGGTTTTTTCGGGGGGAGATAGTAATATGAAAATGCAGATGGAAGGCTTTTGCTAACCCCCTTTGCAGCTACATTTTCTGAGCTGGGTTATATTGAGCAAAAGAGTTGTTGACAAAACGTTTTTTGGAGCATTTTGCTATGACATGTTTTGCAACCCCCATTGTAGTTTGCCGACCACCTTTTCATCTGCCAGAAAGTGCTGATTATTCTGAAAAAATCCTCGAAAATGCAATCCAAAGGAAAGATTCTTAAAAGATCTATAATTGGTTGCTTCAGTAAGGATTTCTTTGTTACTCCTCACAGCTTTGTGATCTATGCAGACCAAAGGAAAATGAAAAGATCAGGAATGAATTGGAGAATGCTGTGCATATCATATGGAACTGCAGGCTACCAGCTCCAAGAGTAAGTGAAGGCTTTGAGTTATTAGGTTATTTGGTAGTTTTCCATGTTCACCATATTGATACATGTATTTCAAAGTAGTGTGTAGCAATTGATGCTGTTAAAGAGCTTGATTTGGTCTCTGCTCTACAAGTTTCTGTTTTCCCAGAGCTCATATTTACTAAAGCTGGGAAAATCTTACATCGCGAGAAAGGTAAAGTTCATGTGTTGAGAAGTTTCTGATTAAATGATTGCCTTCATAAGAAACTATCACTGTGATTTAACTTTGTTCCCTTTAACTTCTTCAGCAATTCGAACGGCAGATGAGTTGTCAAGAATGATGGCATTCTTTTACTTCGGAGCAGCAATGCCACCGTGTCTTAGTGGCATTAAGAACAGTGAAGAAGATATTCCTTCCTGTTGAGCATGCAGTAAGTCGTACCTAAACATTCTTAGTCAGCTTGGTGCATGCAATTTCTTGTCATAAAAATCGAATATTCAGGGGCCAGGTTCTTGTGTAGTTTGTCTGTCTTTAATGTTAATAAGCATTCTACACTTGCAGGTAAACTGGTATACTGCTACCATGTATCAGTGGATCAATAGAAGTTGGCTTAAATATGAAAGTTGAAGCGAAGATCCGCCGCTCTTCTTCTTAAACTGTTCGAGGGGGTATCTGAGGATCTACAAGAAGATTAAAAAAAAAAAAATTGGATTAAAAATTATGTTGAAAAGAATAGGAAATATCCTCTCGGGTAGAGGGACAACCAACATGAGTTGCTTGTTAAGAACTTCTTCCTGGTGTCAATATTCACATTTCAACAGAACGAAATTCTCTTCTTGGTTTAAGAAGATGCAAAGAGAAAGGGACTAGCTAATCCATGATTTAAGTAGGTTGTAGGTTGCGGTTGAAGGCTAGCATAATGAAAGGCAGAAGGTACAAAAGGACAGCTGAATTGGATAAAAGAGCGTGGGACGTTGCTGGTAGCCTGCAAATGGCTTCTTACAACTCCCTTCGAAGATGCAGATCATGTACGAGATTAAGTTGTAATATATAGTTAGCTTGCATGAATGTCCTGTTGTTTCTATGAGGTTCCTGTTTATTTGACTAAAATAAAAATCAGTGGTAATGGCTATCGAGATAGAGTAGATGTTCAACTCCCTCCTCCTTTTAAACAAATGTCATTGCATTTATACTACAGGGTCTGTGATATCAGAAGTACCAAGTGCTGTTCAAAGGATCAAACTTTCTTTTGTGTACAGAGCACTAATGAACTGCTGTATTGCAAAGGCAAATTATTCCGAGTTTCTATACTTTTGAATTCGGCAAATTCCCAGCACAATGTGTAGTTATTCCGGAACCTAAATCCATGTCTGAAAATAAGAACTCATGTAGTCATGTGGCACTGGAGCTGGCTTTCGATTCTGCTCTCCGATCCCTGTAGTGGCACCTGTCTACTGAAGGTTTGCTTACACGTTACTTACAGAAAAGAAAAGAAAAGAAAAAAGAGAGGCTCAAATTATTAAAAGTAAAAAGAAAAAAGAAAAAAGAAAAAAGAAGATGTACTTAGCATTCAGGTCAAAGAAGGGCAGTGCATCCAAAGGAAATTGAGGAGACTCAAATCAGTCCCATCAGCATCATCCTATCGTCCTATCATCCCATCCGCCCTGAACTGCCGGTGGATGCCACCGTGTAAGGTTTCCTCCTCCTCCTCCTCCTCCTCCTGCTGTTGTCTTCTTCTCAAAGGACTCCGGACGTTTGCACCGTTTCCATACCGACGCCACTTGGCTTCTCAGTCTACTACTTCTTCACTTTCCCGAGAAGCAGCAGCTGTTGCTTCCCAACTTCCCCGCTCCCACGCCAATAGCGCCGCCCCCAATGTGGTGGAAGTTCTTGAACAGAGGGGCCTTTTGGAATCTCTCACCAGCAATACTCTCAGGTCCGTCTGCTGCTCCTCCACCTCTAACGAGCCACCACTTCGAGTCTACTGTGGTTTCGACCCCACAGCCGACAGCCTCCACCTTGGCAATCTCCTTGGCATTATTGTCCTGTCTTGGTTCCTCCGCTGCGGTCATCGTGCTGTCGCCCTCATTGGGGGAGCCACCGGCCGCGTAGGTGACCCTTCTGGCAAGAGTTCCGAAAGGCCTGAACTTGACCTTGAAACCCTCCACAAGAACATTTCTGGGATTTCCGCCACCATTCGCGACATTCTTAGCAGGGCTGCTCCTGCCCCTGATTCTGTTTCTATCCTGAATAATTATGAGTGGTGGAAAGATATTAGGCTGCTGGATTTCCTCAAGGATGTTGGGAGGTATGCGAGGGTGGGCACCATGATGTCCAAGGAAAGCGTCCGCAAGAGGCTTGAATCCGAGCAGGGCATGAGCTACACGGAGTTCACCTACCAGCTCCTCCAGGGCTATGACTTTGTCCATCTCTTTCGCCAAGAAGGAGTCTCTGTTCAGATTGGTGGCAGCGATCAATGGGGCAACATCACTGCTGGGACTGACCTTATCCGTAGAATTCTTCACGTTGAAGGGGCAGCCCACGGACTCACATTTCCTCTCCTCCTCAGGAGTGATGGTACTAAATTTGGAAAATCAGAGGATGGTGCCATTTGGCTTTCCCCTTCCAAGCTGACCCCTTATAACTTTTACCAGTATTTCTTTTCGGTTCCTGATGATGATGTTGTCAGGTTCCTCAAGATGCTTACTTTCTTGAGCTTGGAGGAGATTGCTCAGCTGGAAAGGGACATGGAGACCCCTGGCTATGTTCCCAACACTGCCCAGCGTAGGCTGGCTGAGGAGGTTACTCGTTTTGTACACGGCCAAGAGGGTCTGGACGAGGCTCTCAAGGCCACTGAGGCTTTGAGGCCTGGGGCAGCTACCAAGTTGGATGCCAAAACCATTGAGGGGATTGGAGAGGATGTTCCTTCTTGTTCGCTCCCTTATGATCAGGTCCTGAGTCTGTCTTTGTTGGATCTCTCGGTTTCAAGTGGATTGCTTGAGAATAAATCAGCAGCACGGCGTCTACTCAAGCAAGGAGGGCTTTATCTGAATAACAGTAGGGTTGACAGTGAGGCGAAAAAGATTGAGGCAAATGACATAATAGACGGCAAAGTTATTCTTTTATCCGCTGGAAAGAAGAATAAGATGTTTGTAAGGGTGTCTTGATTACCTTTGCCTTTGCCTTAGAACTTTTTTTCATTTATTTTACATGGCAGAATGTTCATCATACAGTTATGCATATTAATCTAGATGGAATACATAGACTTAGATTTCAGTGGAGCTAATGTTATTTGGAATATTGTTTGCTCCTCGTTTTCATGCTTTGTCTTATTCTATTATAGATATTAGTTATCATTTCAGCAGCTTTAATCTGATCTGAATTTTTTCACTGTCACTCATTTAAACTTCATAGTTCATAATGTATAATATACCATCTGTTGTTAATAAAATTTGTAACTTTCTAAACTTCTTAGTTCATCACACTAAATTGCACGATGCATTGGAGAGTGATGTTGATTACAACTTCTTTTCTACTGCAAATGTTCTGAAAGCTAATGAGAGATGAAGAAGCATGTGCTAGGTATCTGAATTAACTTTATAACCATACTTTCGGTTCTTTAAGGGTTCAAGTAGATAATTCAACTTAATACAAACCTAAACATTCCCAAGCTGCAGAGCAATTTTTAATTTGCTCTTCACTGCAATAGCTTTGGTTGTCAAAAGGAAGTTCTGATTTTGAAGGATATTGAAAATTTGGGGTTGGGGGAAGGTATGAAACTGCAGTAAATCCCCTTTACCTAACAATTTGCCCTGCACAGCAACGGCTTTGGTTTGTCTTATTGGTTTATCTGTTCAAATGAGGTAAAACATTTAGAAATTTTCATTCTTGATGGTATAAAAGATGTCATTCTCCCTTCCCTTTTAAGGACAACAGGTTGATAGCCTGTTTTGGCAGCATCATTTGGTGGGAACAAAGAAGCAACTTTCTTTTAGTTATTATGTGAATTTATGCTCCCGGATGATTGTTGAAATGATGTGAGCCAGCTGATTTCTCAATCGAAGGATAAAATCAAATTGTTGAAATTTGTTATGAGTGTTATTTGCTATTCCTTCAATGGTAAAGGTTTTAATGTGAGGTTAATATGCTTCAAAAAAGTTCTTATAATTCCTCCGAAGACATCTTTCCTAGTATTGTCGGGGCCAAAAAAAAAAACACACACACACACACACACAGCTTAGTGGCCTGAAATATTAGTACACATCTTTCCAGATTTGGCATTATGTCTGGAATTGAGTCCCTACCACCCCTCCCCACCCCAACCAAACCAAAAAAATAAATAAATAGAAGGGTAAGGTGGTCTGAGGAGGTCTTGCCGAAGATGGCCGATTTGCTCTTGAATTTGCCGTCCCTTCTGGAGTCCAACTATTAGCAGCAGCAGCAACAACATTGCCTTCTGTTGCCTCTGCTTGTTTGACTCACAATAGCATGGCCTTATGCTTCTCTCTCAAGTAAGAATTTTGTCATCTCTTTTACTCTTTACTCAATAATTGCTACTACTAATTATTAGTCCCTACTAGAAGTGGCAAAATGGATAAATGGTTGATAAGTGGTTCTTCTTTAATGGATAGTGGATAAAATTAATCCAATCCAATTACAACCATTTAATAAATGGATATAAATGGATTGGATGTAAATGGATAACACAAAACCATGATCCATCCATTTAACTTACTTGTACTGTAGCGGCTCTTTTTTCTTTTTTTTTTTTTAAAACAAATTCTTTTTGTGCAGGCTTGTTCTTTTTGCAAGTTTCCTTGTCCTGGATGATATTTCACAATTTAAAGTTCATTCCTGCACAATTTTACTGTCTTATCCTATTCTTATTATTATTTTTTGATATGTATTCTATTTTTATTAATTAAATTAGGAAATCATCAAATTTGACTAGAATATAATCCAATAAATCTAATACAAAAATATGCCATGAGAAAGTTGTAATTGATAATGCTTATAGTTTATCTTAATCCACTACCAACATGATGTAAAAGTTTAGGTAATAAAATTGGATTAATATGCACTAATATTATAAATTTTTTAACCTAGCGTTGATAGATGTATGCAGCATGATTTGAATTTCAAAATTTAAATTTATGTTATGTGACCTGCATAGCATTCAAAATTTAAAATTCAAATCATGTACATTGACATTCATACAAAACTACTAGTGTAAAAAAAATTACATTGTCAATACAAAAGATTAATCCTAAAATGTTGTACACCAACAATTACAAAAAAAACTTAAAATTAAAAAAGTAGCAATTGGGAGGAAAATTTGCACACACAACAAAAGGAAATATCTTGATGGAAGCATAAGACAATTAAAAAATTCTCAAATTTAAATAACTTGGGATCTCTTTGTATATGTTGTTGGATTACAATTCTTTCAGCTCCATTTTTCTATGGGACCAGAGAACACCTCTATATGGGAAGAAAATGTGAACCCTAGGTTTGTTTGAGATTGGCTTGAGACACATTTTTGTGCCTGTTTTTCACTAATTGGATTTATATGGATCAAGTGGATAATCCATGTAAATCCATCAATAATTAGTTTAAATGGTCATCCATTTAAAACCATTGCCCTTTTTTGGTCATCCAAATCCATTTAAACTTTGGTTTCCATGGATGGATAAATGGATTTGGATCCATTTTGCCACCTCTAGTCCCTACTACTGGTCTATATTTGGGTCGAAGCATTAACTTGCCATTAGACCATTCGAGTTCGGTAAATTTTAGTCGAGACTCGATTAGATCAAAACTCGACTTGAGTCGAGTTCAACTGTTACTTGAGTTCAAATAGGATAGTATTATTTTTCATCACAATTACAGTTTACAATCAACTTTTTATTTTCCTATTAACTATTCTACATGACACATCATAATTATTCCAAATAATATTTAAAAAATGGTCCCATCCAAACACATAATATTTGCCAAGACTATCATACCAAACGAACCCATAAACGAAATGATTATATACTTTTAAATCTTGCTGTATCCTTCAACTGTTACTCCTGTTAACCTTTATATATACACGCTACAAATCCAAATTAATCAGGACTAGAAATCTCTCCCTCAATTTGAACGCCACCAGACTCCAATATGAATTTTGGAGGGTCAAAGAATTTGCAATCTGATATTTGGCAAAACACCATTCAGTTGTCGAAGTTGTACAAATCAAATTCAAGAATATACTAAAGCATAAAACACAACATTAAGAGCAATACACGAAGTTGAGGTGCACTTCCGTTTACACTATTGTTTGACCTGAGTGATGCAAATTGAGCTGCTGAGAGGACATTGGCAACTCCATTTCTCTCTAGGGAAACTCAAAGTGGAAGCTACTCTGTCCTCCGGAAGGGGGATATACATACACGGCCATCAACGAAAGAACAATACATATCAGTCCAGACCAAAGGAAGACAATGGTTGGAATCTTCCCCTTTCTTCCCATCAACCCCTTCGCGAAGGGATATAGATGAGAGAGCACCCAGATGCTGAAGAAAACACCTCCAAGGAGCTTGCTCCACTGCGGGAAAGGACTGTACAGGGTCCTGGATACTGCCACCACGATTGCTATCATGTTAATCAATATTATTGTTATTGGTGGAACCATCAGAGCAGTCCACCGGAACTCATACAGCTCAGCAAACTCCTCATCTTCATCGTCAGGTGCTGCTGATTTAGATGTCAAGGTGAATGAGATGTCAATTCCAGCTATAACCTTCAACAGTCCTTGCACCACAGCTGCGGGATGTGCACTGGTTCCTCCAATTAGCCAAAATTGCTCATTCCTCCACCAATCATGGAGAGTGATTCCCGACCATTTAATCTCAAGCAGTGCAAGCATGCACAAGGTGAGAGTGATAGCTAGCAAGAACACTAGAAACGTGACATTGAGTGACTGCACAATAAACTTTCCAGAGAACAACGATAATGCTGGCAAGAGGGAATAAACAAGGAGGAACACAGATGTGAAAGGATAAATTCCCACATTGAAATACGCCACCCTTTGCAAAAACTTCATCCTAGGACTTGCAAATAAGGCATTGTTTCGAGAAAAGAAGATTTCAACAGAACCTGTTGCCCACCGGAGCACTTGGATGAGCCTGTCTGTCAAATTGATTGGGGCTGTCCCTCTGAAAGCATCCCTCTTCGTGACACAGTAAACTGATCTCCAACCTCTGTTGTGCATTCGATAGCCTGTGACGACATCTTCAGTTACAGAACCATATATCCAACCTACCCTTTTTCCCCACTCAGTTTTGTCCTCGTAGAAACATGTCACAACACTGACTGCCTCTGCCAGGGCTGCTGCATCTAAAGGCTCACGCTGCACAGCAAGGGAACCAGCTGGCCTTCCCAGGCATCCCTTTCCTCGCAATTCATGAAGCAGCCTTCCGCCAAATTCAGCTATTGCAATGGAGTCGACCAGAGAAGCTGAGTTTCCAAATTGATTTGAAAGCAAGGCCTTGGTAGCTTCGTCATCGGCATTTTCATCACCCAAAATGGGTAAAAGCGTTTCTACATCCTCTTGATTCTTTGGCAACTTGGATTTCCTCCTGAGAAGCGTTTTTATTTTCTTTGTTCCAAACCATCCATGATGTTCTGTTGCTCTAGGTGGACTAAAACCATACAGAGCAATTCTCCGGAAAATGCAGCCTGTTCCAACATACATTGGACCTTGTAATCCATCAAATGCCCTCATGCTCACATCGAAAAATACTGTATTGTGGTTTGCATACCGATCATTTGGATCAATCCCCTCAAATCGTTGCGGAAATTGTACATAACAAATTCTGTCACCACCTCGGTCTAGCATAAAACACATTCCTTCCCTCAATGCCAAGGAGTTATGGAAATAGTGGTCACAGTCCAAATTAAGAATGAAAGCGCCATTGGACATAATTGCACTGGCACGGACTAGAGCATTCATGGCTCCAGCTTTCTTGTTGTGTTCAAAAGCACGCCGCTTCTCACGAGAGACATAAACCAGCATTGGCAACCGGATATCAACTTCTGCTGTATCAATCAAGTTGTCCCCGTCAGCTTCACTGCCAAAAACTGGTTCTGAATTAGGTGGCATCAACATCATCTAAAAGAGCAAAACAAGATATTAGAAGTGAAGAATCACATCAGAATAAAGGAGGAGAATTGGAGAAAAACCAAGAGGTAAAAAGCAATTTACCTGAATAATGCCCTCATGATCGCCTTTTGAATGACCTTCCTCAGCTGATGTCCAAGTTCCAGGCCAGTGAGAGCCATCTGACATCCAAGTAGCCTTTGGGACCTTAACGGCTTCTGAAAGATTGTCCCCAAGTTCAAGCTGTTTCTTCCTTAGCCCTTAGCTCTGCTTGAGCATTGTATGCATCCGATCTTCTCCTTATTGACTCCGGCAAGGCATTTATCCTGACTTTAAATTCATCATACTCTCTTTTCACTCTTCTCCTGTCCCTTACAAAATCAATTTTCACTTTGTTCTTGAGAGGATCACTCTTCTGACTAAAGTATGCCTCTGGATTACGAGGTTCAATGTTGTGTTTCCTACAGAAGGGAACCCAAGATTTTGCAAAGCTTGCGGCCTCCGCAAGAGCCTCAAATGTCACCAGGGAACCCCCATCATCAGATAGATAACATGCCACCTTCTCCATCGGATAATCAACTGCAAGTATAGAAAGAATAGTGTTTGCAGTAACTAGAGGTGGCTCTTTGTCAGGATCAGCTGTAGAGACAAATATATCAATCCCCGGAAGGTCAGATAATGCTTTGGGATTGTTGAGGTTCGGATCGGATGATTCAAATCTCTGCTTCAGAACCGACAGGTCAGTCACCCTTTTCACAGGGCAAAGCTTAGGTAGCTGATCAAGAAGCCAAGACAGTGCAAACCAAAATTCACAGACAACAGAGATTATCCATAACCACATTGCTTCATGATTTGGATGCGAAACCCTCCATGTGAGGAAACAGGCAAGCGCAGCAAGACGAAGAACCATCAGTAATCTACATAGCGAACATAAGCTGCATCAATTTGAATTTTCCGGTAACAATTTCCTACATACTATAAAATAGAGCAAGTGGAGAAATAAAAGGAAGGAAATTGCATTTCTTAAACGATTCAAGGTCCAAGAGGGTAACAAAGAGGAAAAATTCAGAGCAACAGCGGACTGAATCTCATATGACATAAGTTAGTCAATGGTCAACAGCAGAATACAGAAACATATCCATGTCCGATAACATGCCAGTAAATTCTTCAAAGGAACATCTTTTTCGCCATGGAAAAATCAAAGATATATAGCAATTGGGCTCAACAAGTAAACATGAATTAAAAGGCAAAACTCTGGTCGGTGTTGGATCTGACCTGTAGGGACTGATTATTGCGGCAGAAATTCCAGCTTTCCTGGTTAAGGGCTTGTTTCTGTGGTCAGTGAAATCAGGAGGCTTTTGATGTCGGTCAGTCCCCACTCCAAACACGTACCCATCTCTAGGCCAAAGCGCATTTCCGTACCCATAAGTTCCTTTGGTCTCAAACAGCCATTGTGCATGATCAAAATCATGGTTTGGATTCTTGAAAGACTGAACCAAAGAGTAATTCTTCCCCACTCTGGTTCGCGGTTGGGACCTTGGTTCGTCACGTATCTCGTCATCAATGACATCTCCCCTGTAAGGGTCTTTGCAACCGGGGCAGCTTCCGGCTCCATTTTCAACGCAATCGAAGTAGCAATCCCTGCAAATTCTGAAACCGCACTCGCACTGCATTTTGGAATTCCCATCAAGAGCTTTCTCATCACAGCCCTCGATTTCACATGCCAGCTTTGATTTTGTCTTCACATCTGGTAGCTCAACTTGCTCGGAGCTTTTCCGGACGTGAGCTCGAGTCACCGAATTGTGTCCTCCGGTAAAAATGGTATCTTTGATAAAGCCTGCGCTAGGAATTCCCCTGCTTTTGCTTCTGTCAAGAGGGCTGTTCTGAGATCCAGTGATCATCCGGTTATCAGGCGTGGGAGGAATGTGAACTGTGTAGGCCACGAACTCTTCGGTGCTGTCTCTGGGGAAGGAAAGGTACCTCCCGGTAGTATTGGAAGAAGAAGCTCTGCCACCACTGGAAGCCCTCAATCCTCTTCCACTCAGGGGCGAATTTGGATTGTTTGATAAGGAATGACGCCGGATTGGACTAGTCAAAGCGATTCCATGGCCCCCACCACCTGAGGTAGAGACTGTAATCGTCACAGGAGATGAGGATGGAGAATCAACACCCATTTTCACCATTCTTGTGTCGTCTTTTTTCTTCAGGGAAAACTGGTAAGAGGAGAAGGAAACAGAAGTCCGGCAGCTGTATGAGGACAACAAAGATCAGAAATTCATGGTAACCAGAGAAAGCTGAGGGGATGTATTTTTGGAGGGCTGGCTGAAGAAGAAAGAAGAAGAAGAAGAAGGGAAGTCTGAACTCTGACGTCTGGGCAGGGAAGATATGATATAAATTTGAAATTTTGTGGGGTTTTGTCTTAGGACAAAAATGGATTTCCATGTAACGGTCGACTGATTATGGTCGTTGGTTAGGAGAAATCGGACGGCGCTTCTTTGGACTTTAATAAAATGTCCGTTTGTGACGCTGAGATGTCCGGAAGCTTTGAAAAAAAAAAATGAAAAGAAAAGAAAGGGCCCACAATCCGACGGATCAAAAAGGGCCCGACTTTAATTTCAACGGTCGGTCCGGTCAGTATAGCAACTGTATTATATAATAATTTACGAAAGCCTCCGCGAGCTTTGGCATATTTGAAACAAGCCCCTCTGGCTGTGAGGTTGGTTTTACTATTTTCTTGCATTTCTGATTTCTGCGAATTGGAATAACAAAATTCCAAGTTATAGAACCTTGATATTATGTTGAAATAAAAGTCCATAATCATAGGTATTTCTGCTCAATCTTATATTATATGTATATAACTACTAACATATTGATGCGTGTCAATTAAAGCGTCGTGTGTTTCAAAAATACAATAATTAAACTAAAAAAACTACTTTTTTTTTCTCAACCCTAAACAAAAACTAATGTTGGATGACATATTATGATACTACAATGACAAGCCAAAAGAAAACATAGCAACAATATGCTTTTTTTTTTTTTTTTTTTTTTTGCCCTCTTCTTTTGAGGTGGGTTGTTAGATCTATTTTAATAAATTTTGAAGCAAAGTCATTGCTATATCTCCAACAAAAATAAAAAATACACATGTTTACATGACTTTCATATGGTGGGACAAGCATAATAAACTACACCCATTTCATGGTAGTCTATTTTTCTAAAAGGATACTTGAATATCATGTCCACCACATATATATATATATATATATATATATATATATATATATATATATATATATATTATTACTGGGAGATGAACACCGCTCATCGACTTCAAGTTGGTCCAGTTATTCAAGTTTGGTTTGTGATGCACTACATTGATCTGTAAAGTTACATAAAACCATATTATACTTGTTGCACTTATCTTTTTTAAGTAATTTGTGTAATAGATGGAACATTCATTTACTTAACTTGAGTCAAATTTTCTAAGAGAAACTTGGTGATAAATAAGAGTACAATCTTTGAGTGAGGAGCTTTTAGTAACATCTTTTAATTACTAGATACGTACGAAACATTAGTATGTAGTATAAAAATAGGTATTGGGGGTTTGTTTAGTTCGTGGGATGACATAGGATTGAATCACTCATCACGTGTCATCTCGTGTTTGATTGCACTTTAAATGTGGGATGAGACATCCCAATTAACCGAATTAATCCCTTATTCATGGGATAAAATCATCCCAGAGAGGAGGTGGTATCAGTCATCCCGGGATGACTACGAGATATGATGATAAAATTTTAAACCAAATTATCCTTAAAAAATAATACAAATTTATACTCTTAGGGTCCGTTTGGTATATGGGATGACACAGGATTAGATCCCATGTTTGGTTGAATTTTATATATAAGATGACACATCCCACCTAATCGAATTAATCCCCCATAGAGGGGATAAATAATCTCATGGGGAGAAGTGGTATTAGTTATCCCAAGATAAGGTAAGAGGTGGGATGATGATAATTGACACTTATTTATCATATTAATAAAATAATACTTTAAACAACTATATAAATTTACAATTCTCTGTAATATTATCTAAATTTTGAACTAATTTGTCCCTATTAATCATTTAATAAATTTTTTAAACAAATTTACCCTTACTAGTAAAAAACTAAATTTTGGACTAATTTGCCCATATTAATAATATATCATAATTTTGACTAATTTGCCTATGCCATTAACAAAAACTTTTTACTCATTTGCTTATATCAATGAAATAACTGAAATTTTGGACAAATTTGCCCCTACTAATAAAAAAATTATGTTTTGAACTTATTTACCATTTTATTGAAATAAATAATTTTGGACTAATTTGCTCCTATTATTAATAAATTAAAATTTTAGCTAATTTGGCCCTACTAAAATTCTAAATTAATTTACCCCTACTAAAAATGATAGTAAATTTTTATATTATTTTGGCCCTATTAATTAATTATATAATCATATTTTCTTGGTCAAATTTAATTCATAAAAGGTTAGACATATAAATTGAGACTTGTGAACCCATTTAATAAGATTGAACTCCACTTATAATCACACACCACACACATACATATGTGTGTGTGTGTGTTTGTATTTGCAAGTCGAGTTTGTATTTATTAAAACTCGAACACCCCTAGTTGTAGGTCTAGCAAAAAGGGTATTTCAATCTATAAATAAATAATCCCACATCATAGTATTTCCAACCAAACACAAGATAAAATTATTTTCTAAAACATCCTATCCAAAAAAAAGCCAACCAAACATTGGATAATAAGATTACTTATCCGAGGATATGTACCCCTTTCATCCAGTCCGTGAACCAAACGCACCTTTATAATTATATAACCCTACTCTCACTATGATAATATAACATGAATGGACTAATTTGCCCCTACTAATTAATTTTAAATTTTTTAACTAATTTGCCCCTACTATCAATATAACAAAATTTGGGCTAATTTACCCTTGCGAATGATATAGTTCATACTCATTATTACATTTCCATAGTCTAACATAATAATATGATAGAAATGGACTAATTTGCCCTGCTAATTATATCAAAAATTTTTGACTAATTTGCCACCATTCATCATATTAAAATTTTTGACTACTCAGTAACAAAACTAGACTTTTTAGTCATTTATTCATATTAATAAAATAACTAAAATTTTAGACAATTTTGCCCCTACTAATAAAAAATTATGTTTTAAACTAATTTACCTATTTTATTGAAATAAATAATTTTGGACTAATTTACCCTTAGTATTAATAAATTAAAATTTTGACAAATTTGGCGCTCCTAAAATTTTAGGCTAATTTATCCCAACCAAAAATGAGAGTAAATTTATTAATTAATTATGTAATCATTTTCTTGGTCAAGTTTAATGCATAAAGGTTAAACATATAAATTAAAACTTGTGAACCTATTTAATAAGGTTGAACTCTGTCTAGAGGTTAGAACAAAAAATTTATATATTGGTTTCGGTTCAAACTGTAGAAAACTCACACGCACACAATCTCTCTCTTATATATATGTGTATGTGTGTGTCTAGTTATAAGTTTATCAAAAAAAAGGTATTTTGGTCTATAAATAAATAATCCCATCTCATCCTATCTCGAACCAAACACAGGATAAAGTTATTTTTTAAGACATCCCATCTAGCAAAAAGCCAACCAAACACTGGATAATAAGATTAGTCACCCGGATGACTCTACCCAAGATGAGTAATCCGAGAATAAGTATTCCCCTCTCATACGGTCTGTGAATCAAACGCAAATGCAGCAAAAAAACTAATAGATGAGTAAATGGTATGATAAAGTTGTCCAAATACTCTTTAACACCGAATCTGTTGCTGGTTATTTAGAAGATTTGCTACTATAATCCTGTATCACAACCTCACTCCACACAAGTCTACAACCAATTTCACAAAAATCGTGAAATAAAAAAGGCAAGAAATCAGAAGGAAATGGAACAATTACAGAAAACAACCAAAAGCTAACTGAGCTTATCAATGATCTCTAAAATAAATGACTAACATTACACAAATCTCTATTCATTATATAAATAATCTCATTCTTATGCACAAAAGAAGGGATATAAATTGATAGGCAAATTTTACACCTGCTCAATTACACCAAAACTTATTTTTAAAAAGTAACGACTTGCTGCGAACCACAGGAGTTGAGGTTCTTCCTGCCGCAACAGCTGCAATTGGTGGTGCTATTGTTGGTGATCAATTGACATATTGCTCATTGTTTTTGACCCGTTGAATGTCATTTTGACTTGATTACCTTAGGCCTTTACTATTTATCTTTAAGGTGGCTTGTGGCTGTGTGGTGCTGCACTTTACTTGCTGCATTTGGTGGTCTTGTGTTATGCTTAGTGCATTATTTTGTTATGCTATGTTGGTGGGGCTTCTATATTTGGGTAACAAAGTTTTTTTTTTTTCAAATATATACTAAGTGAGTTGGGTTTGTGTGGCTTACCCATTATTGTTGTTTATGTCACCAACTATTGTGCCAAAATAAAATCTCTATTTTCCCATGATGTATCATGTGGAGTTGGGTAGCGTTGCTAACTCTTTTTTGCTATATCTAAGGATTTTGGATTCTTTGATAACTTTGCTGCACTGAACCTTTTTGTTGCTTTCAAATCTTACTCCACTGATTGAATCATTTTAGTCTTTACTTTATCTCCTAGTGTCAGTATTTGTTTTTTGCATCACATAATGGAGAAAGTTATCAAGGCGGTGAAAAGACTTGATGAGTAGGAACAGATATTGCCAGTCTCAAGTGATACTCTTATTGACTCGGACCAGGTAACCATCTACCGCTAGATCTATTAGGACTTTGCCAAGACATGTTGCACTCCTTACGACAAGCACAAAGCTCTTAGGCTCTAAAATGAAGTCATAAAGTATCAAATTTCGAGTGAATTACCAACAGTAAACAAAAGTGACATAGTATATAGTAGTAGAAATTCAATGGGCATAAGGTCAACTAGAGCATACTGCAATATTATTTATTTATTTTACAGTGCAACATGTCTTGGAAAAGGAAAATGGATGAGCTAAAGCGTAGATAATCTGTGATATTTCAGCTATCAAAGAGAACAGGGAATGGCAGAATAGAGAGTTGTATCATGTATGCATGGATGCCTACTATCTATTGCCTACTGCTTTGCTACATTCTATATAGGGTATAGTTTCAAATGACAAAAAAAGTGTTTCAATACTAAGGTAGTCTAAATTGTAAAAATCCAATTCAAGAATATCCTAAAGCATATGAAAAACACAACAGTATGATTAATATATGAAATGGAGATGCACTCCTTTGTTCGCTCTAGGGAAACTCAACCTGGAAGCAACTAAACAAAGTGAAGGCTATGAAGGGAAATCAAAGAAAGAGCAAGTTTTGATTCTAAGAGTTCTCCAACATTTGTATTGCTCACAACTCCACAATGGTTACAAATGAGAAGAGTTTGGCCTATTTATAGGCAAGCCTCAAGACCCAAGAACATTCTAGACAACATTACACAACATGGATTCTAAAGTATTCTACACTACCCTAGCACTATAAGCTACTCTTGCAAGAAACTCTATAAGATTCCACATAAGTCTAGACACAATTATCTTCTATGTACAAGCTCTAGACTCTACTAGACACACCAAGAGAGGTCTAGAGTATTCCGACACGTCCTATACGACTCTAGACTATTCTAAACACTTCTACATGTTTCTAAACATGCCTACACAAGTTCTATACAATGGCCATAGCCTATATGACCTTATCTTCTTATGTACCAAAAACGTGCATTTCTACTATCGATCCAAATTTTTCCCTTCAGCATTTTTAGGTAGTAGTGCAGGGTTGGACACATTCGTGGGACAGACGTGCAGATCGTGTCACTGGGAAGGAGGATATAATTACACAACAATCTGTAGATACCAAATTTTTATCACTTTTATTCTATTTTATTTTATTTTTAATTTATCCTTATATTGAAATTTTGAGTTTACCAAGTAAATTACATTTACCATTTATTTATTTATTTATTTATTTTATTCTAATATAATTTTCTTGTTTTGTAGGTTTCTATGCAAAAGAAAAGAAAGACAACCCATGTTCTCCCTTTTTCCTTTAAAACTCTGTGCCCAATTCCAAGATCCAATTCTAATACCCAAAAGAAGCCCAACATAAAACCCACACAAAACTTAGCAAAAAGAAAGAAAAAGGTTTTCCTTAAAGCCTAGCAAAAGAAGAGAGATGGCCCAAAGAAAAGAAATAAAACCCCCAAGTCTTGGCCTATAAAAAAAAAAAAAAAAAGAGCTCCTCTTCACATGTGCAGGCGATCCATTAAGGTGTAAAGTGTCTATTAAAATACATTAAGGTGCAAAGTGCAACTAGTATAATGGTTTGTGGGAGTTTTATGCATTTAACCCTAATTGAAAAGAGCATTGATGAGCTTTCACATACTTGAAACAAGCCCCTTTAGGATAGTTATTACTATTTTCTTGCATTTTGTTCAATTAATTCATAGAAGAATTGGAATAAAAATTGTGAGTTGTGGAACCTAGATATTATATAGAAATAAAAAGTTCATAATTATAGGTATTTTTGCTCATTCTGTACATGTATATAACTACTAACACATTGATATATAGCAACTAACATGCATGTGTAATGATCCACATACGTATGTATAAAAAATGGAACAATTGAACTAAAAAGAATGGATTCATCGTCTGTATACTAACAATGTATACACTATCGGTTTTAGATAAATGACAACTATATAAAATTTAAATTGAAAATCCAATTCTTGTACATGTGTTATGGATCTAACAGTAGTAGTGTACACACTGTCAGTATATATAAGATTCATTCAAAAAGAATGATATTGGATGCCTATTATGATAGTGTAATGACAACCAAAAGAAAACATTGCAACAATTCAAGGGTAATTAACTCTACGAGATTCCCCCTCCCCGAGGGGGCTGCAAATGTAGATCACTAGATCTAGTTTGCTAAATTTTGATGCAAAGTCATAGCTATATCTCAAAAAAGAAAAAAAAAGAAAAAGAAAAAGAAAAAAGAAAATACACATGTTTGAATGACTTTCATATGGTGGAATAAGCATGATACACTTAACCTGTTTGGCCATCTATTTTCCTAAAAACATACTAGAGGAACTTGGCTATGCAAGGCATAGCCTAAGCCATCCAAGGAGTTCAGATGTAATGCTTTTGTTACACACAATGCACATACATGTATAGGCAAAAAAATGAGCTAGAAATTAGTTGAAGTTTGCTATGATTAAACATTCCATCCATGGAATGAGCCCTTAATTACTATGATTTGAATAATAAGAGATTTTTGAACCTTTGTTATGTGTAAATAATGACAACTAAAGAGGTGAGAAAATAAACATATTATTTTGTGGATATTTTTTTCAAATATAATTATGCATAAACATTAAGACTTAATGTGTATTATGGCGCCTTCCTAACAAATCCTCTCGATTCTATTTGGTATTTTAAATTCAAGGACTAATACTTATTTGGTGAAATAATTCTTCTAAAATATCACAACCCAAATGGGTTTAATAATATTTTGGGTTTACAAGCAAGGACAGGTCTATACAATTTGCATAGAGTGGATTTTGATAGAAATAGATGGAAAATCATTAAGCTGGCCATCAATATGACTACAGAAATGAAAAAAAAAAACACACACACACACATACACAACTACTTCTTCAAAGGTTGGGCCATTGGGGTGTTCATATTTTGGAAAAAATCGAATACATAGATACATACATACATACATACATATATATAAACATATATATATATATATATATATATATATGTATATGAGGCTGTAGAGTCATGAGTGTTCAGGTCCCACTAGTCACGAACTTTTGAATTATTGTATCAGGCTGTATATACCATAACAATCATCTTCATTTTCTTGAGTTGAATCTTGATTTTGTACTTCTTCATCATCAATTTGAGATAAGACTTCTAATAAATTTTTCTTGAAATCTACTTTGTTTGAGCTTTCTACCATAAGACACTAGAATCTATTTTTTGTTGCTAAAAACTCATGAGTTTTTTTCTGTTTCTGTGGGAGTCGAATTCTTTTCATTGGAAATTTTATTTCTTTAACAGAGTCCTACCATTTAACTTTGAACTGTCTAGTAAAGGTATAAATTCCTTGAGAATAATTTTTTTTGAAATTCTAACAGAAAATCCACGGATTTCTATTTTGGATGTAATAATGAAGTAGAACTTGTTCTTCAGTATAGTCCTTGAAAGTTTCATCTTTTGCAAATATCTTGAAATCTTCTTGGAAGTTGATTGGTGTAATATCAAAGTTTCTTCCGAAATCATGCCACCAAGTATAGAACCACATTGGAATATCATGAATAATTGATGGTAATAATTGGACAAACTAGGAATGAGAAAATAGCTTAAAATAAAAGATTGCACCGACTGCCTTGACGTAATCATAATAGTTTGAAAAGGTTTATCCTATTAAGCTATTGAAAAATTTTTCTTGCTTATATTTGGTTTTTGGAATATTTGGTCTAAAATCTATTTCTTCTAAATTTAATTTGGTATTAATGAAAGAAGTTGAAGGTCTAGAAGTTGTAAATAATTTTGTTTTGAAAACTCTATTTTTATTGATCCATCTAGTAATTTTATAATATTATTTATATTACTATTTTCTCTTTTAATTATTTTAGGAGTTATTATTTTCTCTAAATTCCATTTTGAACTACTTGTAATGCTATTCCAAGTCAATCATTTTGGAATAAAAACATTTGAATGTTCTAAATTGGATTCTAATAGCATAGTTTCCCCTTTAACAGGCATAATTAAAACTTTTGGATTTATTGTAGTTTTCATGACTTTGTATGCTATTCTATATATGATTGTTAAATATTTTGAATCTTCTATAAATTTTGTATTTTTAGTTTGAATATTTAAAATTAGGGCTGAAAGAATGTTTGCATCCTTTAAGTCAACAGTAAAATTTGGATAACAATTGAAATAAACTGATCCTATTTCTAAGTTTGATTCAATCAATCCAAGTAAAGAATTGTGAAATGATGTATGTCTAGCATCACGTAAACAAAGTAATATAGGAGAATCTAATCCAAGTCTATATAAAGGTTTAACAGCAACTTGAACCATTCCTATATGTAAATATCTATATTTATTTGCATGCTTTGCAATTGATTCTTTATTGAATAATCTAATTATTTCATGATTTTTTCTTAAAGAAATTGTCTCCTCAGTAAGTTTAATTGAGTAATTTTTAAAGAATTCTAATGTTCCCTTTTGATAGACTTTATGAACCTTTAAATCTGGAATAGTACAATTACTTAGTTATTGCTCAATTTTTTCAATATTAATCTCAATATTGTTTATTGAATTGTCTTGCTTATCTAAATCTTCTAAAGATTGATTTCTAGTTTCATTACCAGTTTGTCTCATTGATTCGATTCTTGATAAAAAATTAGCCATAATAAAATCTTGATTTTCTTTAATGTTACAGGGACCACGGACTTACAACCTTCAAATGCTGCTGACCAACATTAACACAGGTTGACCAACTATAACACTCCAAGATTTAAGAATAGTCTTTATCTTGATTAGGAACAACAAGCAAAACCTTAATAAAAGATGAGAGACCTATTAGAAAGTTCGATATGAGCTTCTATCCTATTCTTTGAAATATTTTTCTTTAAAATCAATGACTTGATCCTTTGAAAAGGTTTTGAAGTACCATTCTCTTTTTTCTCCATTTGCTTTTGAAGAAAATAATTTTTGAAGATAATTTTTATTTATAAAAAATTCTTCTTTAGTTATAACATTTAATTGATTGTCTATTTTTACATTCATTTGAGATTGAGTAGGTGAATATTATGATTCCTCATCTTCTTGCTTATAGTTGGTTTTTGAAATATTTGGTCTAAAATCTACTTCTTCTAAATTTAATTTGGTATTAATTGAAGAAGTTGAAGGTCGAGAAGTTGTAAATAATTTTTGTTTTGAATACTCTATTTTTATTGATCCATCTAGTAATTCTATAATGTTATTTATATTACTGTTTTCTCTTTTAATTATTTTAGAAGTTATTATTTTCTCTAAATTCCATTTTGAACTACTTGTAATGCTATCTCAAGTCAATCGTTTTGGAATAAAAACATTTGAATGTTCTAAATTGGCTTCCAATAGCATAGTTTCCCTTTTAACAAGCATAATTAAAGCTTTTGGATTTATTGTAGTCTTCATGACTTTGTATGCTATTCTATATATGATTGCTAAATATTTTGAATCTTCTATAAATTCTGATATTTTTAGTTTGAATATTTAAAGTTAGGGCTGGAATAATGTTTGCATCCTTTAAGTCAACAGTAAAATTTGGATAACAATTGAAATAAACTGGTCCTGTTTCTAAGTTTGATTCAATCAATCCAAGTAAAGAATTTTGAAATGATGTATGTCTAGCATCACGTAAACAAAGTAATATAGGAGAATCTAATCCAAGTCTATGTAAAGGTTTGACAGCAACTTGAACCATTCCTATATGTAAATATCTATATTTATTTGCATGCTTTGCAATAGATTCTTTATTGAATAATCTAATTATTTCATGATTTTTTCTTAAAGAAATTGTCTGCTTAGTAAGTTTAATTGACTAATCTTAAAAGAATTCTAATTTTCCCTTTTGATAGACTTTATGAACCTTTAAATCTGGAATAGCCCAATTACTTAGTTGTTGCTCAATTTTTTTCATTATTAATCTCAATATTGTTTATTGAATCGTCTTGCTTATCTAAATCTTCTAAGATTGATTTCTAGTTTTATTACCAATTTGTCTCATTGATCCGATTCTTGATAAAAAATTAGCTGTAATAAAATCTTGATTTTCTTTAATGTTACAGGGACCACCAACGGGACCACGGACTTACAACCTTCAAATGCTGCTGACCAACTATAACACTTCAAGATAACCAAGTTTATTAAGAATAGTCTTTATCTTGAATAGGAATAACAAGCAAAACTGACTCTGATACCAGAGTCGATCCCAGGTATAATAAAGGTATAATAAATTAGACAGAACTAAGAGTTTTTAATTCGTCTATAATTGCTTGTTTAACGATGTCTTTTTTTTTTTTTTTGTAATTCTATATAGTTTTCTCTTAAAGCTAGAGGAAGATCAGATTGTGCAAGAAGAAGCAATTCTATTGGATATTCTAATAGTTATTTTAAGTGCTAGAACAAGATTATGCTTTCTAATCATGAAGATG
Organism: Gardenia jasminoides; assembly: GCA_013103745.1. Classification (NCBI taxonomy): domain Eukaryota; kingdom Viridiplantae; phylum Streptophyta; class Magnoliopsida; order Gentianales; family Rubiaceae; genus Gardenia; species Gardenia jasminoides. Next base: position 333,487 of record CM023097.1, read on the forward strand.
AATGAAACTTGAATGATAAATTTTGGAAATATTATAAAAGATAATGAATTACAATATTAAATTTGAGGAAGATAATCTTCACTTGTTGAAAGTAAGAGCTTGATGGAACATCCAAAAGTAAATAAATTATGAAGGATTTTAAAAATGAGAAAAGGATAGATGGAGAGAGTTTGTTGCTAAAGAGTTTCAAATTTATTTGATGCTTTTTCATTTTAAAATTAAATTGAATCCTTCTATTTATTTTAGCTGAGTGAAAAACTTCTTTGGATACTTTAGTTGGTGGCCGACAGTCTTCATTTAGCTTTTCAATACTTTGATGTCCTTTTTGAAAATCAGCTTTTGTGAATCACGGATGCATTATCTTGAATCAAATGGCCGGAAATTTTGACTTTTGCTTTTTGAATTATAGGTACTTTGAGGCTATAGAGTCACGGGTGTTCAGGTGCCACTAGTCATGAGGTTTTGAATTATTGTATCGGGCTGTATATGCCATAACAATCGTCTTCATTTTCTTGAGTTGAATCTTGATTCAGTACTTCTTCATCATCAATTTGAGATAAGACTTCTAATAAATTTTTCTTGAAATCTGCTTTGTTTGAGGTTTCCGCCATAAGACACTGGAATCTATTTTTTGCTGCTTTTGGGAGTCGATTTCTTTTCCATATATATATATATATATATATATATATATACATGTATATATATATGATATGTATGTATATATATATGTATATATATATATGTATATATATATCCTACTAAGTATGAGAATCAAACTTAATCCTAGCACTAACAAGTAATTAATAATTACTAAGTAGCCAACATAACTATAGCCATATTTGGAAGTCAAAATTCGATGAAAGTTGACATATTGGAGTTGACAATAAATATTTGGAGTTCTTGTTTATTTCAATGTTGTTTAAGAATTGAAATCAGGAATTAAGACTATGATTTTTTTTTGATATCATCTTTGTTTAAGTTGATTGAATTTTGTTACAAAATTTTTTTACAGAAAACTAAAATATTTTAACTCAATAATGACATTTTGAATTTCAAATATTACCAAAATACTCGTTCTCCAATCTCATTTATCAAACTAAAATTTAGATGGTAATCAGATATTGATCTTAAAATATTGATTCCCCAATTATCCAAAATTTTCTTTTACCAAATTCTAGATTATCAGCTGCCAATATACACCCCACTCATATACACCCCACTCAAAGGGAGCTGCGCCACTTATCACATAGATAGATTGCTATACTATCTCAAATGCTACACGTATTTCGTGTTTCATGATTAAAATTATAGATTGCTATACTATCTCAAATGCTACACGTATTTCGTGTTTCATGATTAAAATTAGAGATGGCAAATAGGCGGGATGGCGAGATTTAATTAGAATTGTAAAATATGAGTTATATCTAAATAGTCCCATATTAGTCATGGAACTAATATGGGCGGGACTAAAATGGGCTACACCCATTTGATCCAACCCAAATACCTAAATTAATCCTATTTTGTTTATTTTTTAAGAAAAACTCTTTTTTTCCTCAATCAAATATCTCAATATTGTCTTTTCTTTTTATATTATTTAGTTTGTTTATTTAACTTTATAAAAATTCTACACTCTTTTTTATAAATTATGCGATAATTTTTCAAAATAAATAAAAGTTTCTAAATACAAATTTTATAAAATACCAACTTCATACAAGTGGATGATTTTTTCTGGGAGTTCGTGTTGATTAGATAAAAATCTATTGATGACCAAAATATAATTATCTCCAAAATTCATCTACTCGTGTACGTTATTTTATTTCTTATCCTTCAAGGCCCAATCTAAAATTTTTTCCAATTCTAATGCCATTCCAATTCAACAAAATTCTGTCAAGAATAGAATTTTGTAGTTATTAGAGAACATATGATGCATAAGTGCTAATCTACCTAACATGTACTACAACCTTATAATATTAATTTACTAATTTTGAGAAGAAAATGAAAAGAAAGAAGGTTTGTTATTTTGTTATTATTTTAATAAATATCTATGGGAGTTCCAAACAAATCCCATACATATCCATATTTTAAATAGGTATTATTGGGTATATCTCAATAAGGCCCAAAACCCATATTTTAGATACCTATTCCGTCCAAATTAAATTTGGGTATAGGATTCTAATGGATCTTGGGTATTTTTGCCACCTCTAATTAAATCAATATAGAGTTCAAAGATGCCAAAAAGAACCAAGTTAAAGTTTCAGACAGCATATAAAAAACCAAAGAACTGTGTGAAACCCCCATGGAAGTGCTTAACACAAATAAATGTACAGTGTAAGACAGTGCCAATTCCAGCTAAATGTTGAAACAAACTAAATTCAGCCGTCCTTTTGATTTCTCGTACTTGCCTTCTAAAGCAGACAGCTGCAGGATATATGAGTAGAATTCTCAAAAAGCTTATGTACCATAAAAGAGCCTTACCAGCTCTTACCAGTGAAGCATATCGATGGCAAGGTTCCATGACTAAGCCATTCTCAGATTATGAGACATTCCAAACTACTGTTTAAAAATCACATAATAGAACAAAAAACACGGACTTTGAATTCTTATACCAGTTTCCATTTGAAAAACATCATAATAAATTGTGCTTCTGCACAAACAGTTGAAGCGCATTGTTCCCTTTGTTATTCTCTTCCCGGCTCTTAAGCAGTGTTACTATCTTTCTTCTCCTTCTAGGTTATTGAGAAAAAGTGAAATCAGAATTTACATAGCCGAGAACCGCTAGCTAAAAGTAATGGAGGGGGAAGAACATTTCCCCTAGCAGGAAGTATTCTTCAGTTTCAGATGTGGTCACTCTAAGTCACATGCAATGTACATTGAGGTAAGTGATTCCTTAAGTATATTAAGCAGATGACAGCAATATTGATTGTTTAAGGCCAGCAATAGTAGGATCAGTCAGCAAAGAGGTGGAAGATGTTAGCATACGCAAAAATCATGCGCAAGCTAGGATTATGAAATCTGAAGAACCTAAACCATGCTAGTTTCGTAAATAGCCTGTGATAAAACTTATATTGGAAGTTCATAGTAGATTGTAAAGGAGAACTAGAACAATGGAAGCAAAGCGTCTGAGAAGCTTTTAGCTTTATTTTAGAAAATAAGAGAACTTCAGTGATGAAAGTCTTAATTTCAAAATGATATCTTGTTTGTGAAGACTAAACTGAAGTCTCCAGACTGTTAGAAACAACAAAAACAAGAATCCGAAATCAACTGTAGTAACAAATTAAAGCAGCAAGTCCAAGTGTTTTTATACGTTCAAGTGTCCAACAAAGGAGCAAGTCCCGTGGCTGTAATATTTTCCTTGAGTTTATGTTTATTAATTCATATAGTAGTAGAAGATTTTTGACGTTAAAGACACGATTTTCTCATGAGAAAATCCATTTGCTTCTAGCTTGATCTTGTCCACCAAATGCTGCTTAGAAAATGAAAACTTCCAAATAATTAACTGCTCATATGCCCATTGCTTTCCACTCATATTACAGGGTCAGTAAAGCATTACGAAGCAAATAAATACAAGAAATAGGTATGCAAATTAGAAGAATAAGAGCATCTACATCAGACTTCCTAAGGTTCACTAAAGAAAGGAACTCCCAAATAGCGGGAAAGCCACCAGCAGCACTATAGGAGTTTTCCTATGTCCACCATATTTATTAGCTTACCGTTACAGTTGTTTCTTCAAAGTTGATTTGTGGAATTCTCTGTTTAGACCTTAAAATGGGGAACTTTATTTTCATACATGTTTCGACTTCTTTCTTCTTATGCCTTGATCGTCACTCCTGTTGCCTTTCCTGCTAAAGTCATGCAGAGGGTGATATTTTACTGATTCCAACTCTTCTTTTGCTCTGTCAACCTTCCGATTTTCAACTTTCTGCAGTAATACATAGATAAAGAGCATTAAATTCTTCATAAAATTATCCCATAATTCACCAAATAATTCACCAGAGTCTACACTTACAAGGGCCTTATCATAATTGGCCATTTGTTGCTTGCATAACCTGAGCTCCATGTCAAGTGCACTAATCCGAGACTCAACAGGTACATCAGATTGCTCAACCATCTGCTTTTGCATACCTCGAACTACCTCTGGTTGCCACACTTTCAATGCAACCGATGCTTGCCTGATGGTACGCAAGCATACCAATAGCTAGTGCATGAGCCCAAAAAGTTCCAATTTTAGAGAAAAACAAAATAGAAGAATAGGCTTCACAGAGTGGAATTTTAGATTAAACCAATTCCAATCACCAAAACTAGACAAACATTTAGTGCAAAGGTCTGCTGAATGGGAGCACAAAACATCCTAAATAATAATTAGCAATATCAGAAATTAAACTGCTGATGAAGTCAATAAGCTATATCGTGTAGAAAAGCTCCAACAGATTATTACCCACAGAAAAGCATGCAAACTATTCACTTGTATGTTGGTTACAACATATCACCTGACTCGGTGCAAGTTGAGTAATTCAGCAACTGTTATTCTCATTTTTTCCCTTTCCTGAGCTGAGTGAAGCTCCATCTCGCGAATCTTCCTAGAGGACTCAGCTATTTCGCTTTCAATTCTGAGAATGATTCTTCTGTGAGCCAGGCGCTTCTGCTCACGGTTCCTCTCATACCTATTTACCATTCCCCACAATCAAATACCAATAACTTTGAGTATCCTCCAATGGAATCCCAAATGGGAAACAGTTAAAATAGAAGGGGCACTGGAAATTGTTGCTATAAATGTAAAAAGTAATGCAGCCAGTAAATACTTGCAAGAGAAATGGAGGAAAGCAGGAACATCTACAGCAGAAAATTTGTAGAAAAGGCAAATCTTTAACCACTACAATGCAGCATACAACTACTAATTGAAAAAAATAAAAAGACAGCTTTTTTTTTTAACCTAAAGGGTGGAACAATTAAGTAGATGAATTCAGGAAGAGGAATTGGGGCGAGAAAGAAAGGGGGTTAAAAAAAGATAGAGAAAAATCAGAGTTAAAGCAACCGCAGTACCTGATTTTGTAGAGGGCTTTAAAAGAAGAATAAGAGGAGGAGGAGGAGGAGGAGTTGGGGGCGGGGGCAATCTGGGAAGAAGAAGACGAGGTGGAGGTGGTATGGGTGGAATTAGTGGAAGCATCGGAAGGAGGAGGAGGGAAATCGGAGAGGAGCAGAGAGGACCAGAGAGAATCTTCAGAAGACAGTCTGCGGAGGCGTCGGCAAGTGATGGAGAGGCAGCAAAGGTCTTTGTAGGTGAGACAGAGGAGGAGGAGGAGGAGCGTTTGAGGCGGTTCCAATCTCCAGTATTCTTCTCCACAGCTCGTCCGGCAATGTCCACCACCCCATCTTCTCCACTGTCCAATCCAATCCCAAACCCACTCCTATTCTCCGCTGATCCTTTTCTTTAATCTGGTCTGGTCTGGTCTGTTTGATACAGATACAGATATGTTACGATCCGACTGATGAAGAGGAAGAACTACAGAAGAAGCGAGTCGGTGCTACTTCGTCAACCACCACCGCCCTCCTCCTAACTCCTCTACCAAATACCAGTACTGTTTTCAGGCTCGGCCCCTTTTCCCATTTTTTTTTCCCCGTTTTGCTCTCTCCTTTATTGACCCAGTCAACAACCAAAAAACTGAAAAAATTATCAAACCAACTCTCTCTCTCTGGCTTGTCTCTCTCTCTCACTTTCGTTCACTAATACTAACCTCCTCCACCCACCGCCGGTGCTCCCCCAACAGCCAAGAGCCTTCTCCACTGCCTCCAGGACTGCCACTCTTCTGCTTTAATTCGGATTTCAGCTTCAACCTTCCTCTTTCTTTCTTAAGTTCTTAGCCCCCGTCAACCGTAGCTGCTCCTGTCCTCCACCGCCGCCAGCCCCAGACTTGAAACTCCTAATCGGTAATTTTTGCCATCTCTAATTTTTATTTTATTTATAAATATATCATGTCCTGATCTTGCTACGGTGCTGTTTCAATGCAGAACTGTTTCCATTGATTCTTGTGCGTAATTACCCTTTCCCTTTGTATCCTTCGTTCAAAAGTTTTGTTTTGAATTTGTGGGGTTTAAGGATCAATCCATGGTTTGATAAGGGGTTGCATGATGCAAATGACTGTAGAACCGTAGATCTCTTTATGCAAAGGCTAAGACTGGGAAATTGTTTGCTATCTTGACATTTGAAGCTTGGAGTATTCTTCTGGTTTGGTTCTTGTTTGTCGGCTAAATCATTTGCAAAACTAATCCCAAGAATTAATTCTTGAGAATTTGGCACTACTGCTACGAGATGAAGCAGCTAAGCCCTCAAGCCTCTCTGTGAGACTCTCTCTCTCTCTTTTTTTTTTTTTGGTTGGGGGGGGTTGTTGGGGGGCGCTGGGACTGTGTACTCTGGACATGGGTGATGATTGTGAAGTGGGATTTTCCCATGTGGATGGCATGCATATGTCGTAAGTTAAATTGGTCCCTTCTCTTTGTGGTAGAGATCAAATGACGGTATAGTTTCCTAATCTCTAGGCCAAATCTGTTGTGATATTCGGGTCAAGTTGAGATCAAATGACAGTACACATTTTTTCTAAGTTGACTAATAAGTTATGTACAATTAACATGTGATTTTTTAAGAACTAAGCACGTAGTTTATTCTTCATTGGAACCAGTAGATCAATTAGATTAGATGCAACAGTGGAGAGCGCAGCAGTAGCAGATTCTAGCTAGTAGTAGTCAACAATCAATGTTATCTACTTAGGAAATGGTTATAATCATTACCAAGTTGGTTCACTAAATTGGCCATAAATCCTCCTTAATTATCTCTGCCACTTTCAGCTTTAAAGTAGATGATAGGTAGAATGAGAACGTGGAAGAAACCATACTTCTACTTCCTTTTTCATCTAGAACTGCAAAGATCACAATAAAGTGATCATTAGAAGTAACAACTTGAAAGACACAGCCAAAAGTGTCAATCATATATATTACTACATTTTACCATTAACAAAAACAGCTAATAAAGTTCTTATAACAATATAAATAAACAAATTTATGTATGGTGAATGAATGTGAAAAGGTTTCATAAATTCAACAAGTAATTAACTCATCATTAAGCCCCTCTACCTCAAGAGTATCTTTTTGTTGTGTTTCAGAAAACCAACTAAAGGAGCTGCATTGACAAAAATGACCATCAGAGATTGATGCCTAAAAAAGAAAGGAAAAAGAAGAAGAAGAAGTAAACTCTAGATCCATTAGTCTCCTTTTAGAGTTTGGATGTCAAGATGTGACTCATTGGTTTGAGAGGCTAGTCTGTCCTACCTGGAAAAACTTAACATGGTCTTTTTGCTGTTCCTATTAAAATTCTTGATAAATATGAAAACAATTAGAATCCGACAGCAGCGCAGGTGTAATTGCTCTATCCTAAAGCTATAACCAAAAAAAAGTACATAATCTAAGTGGTCCATTCTTTACTCTTCTGCAGGCAGCTTTGATGTCTTTCATTTCTGCTTTGTTTGGGAGCAAAAATATGTCTGGCTAGGTTTTTAACCAGACAAGACTGTGGCACTTTTGAACAAGGTCAGTGCAAGGTGGTGGTCTTCTTAGTTTTGGTCTATATTATTGGTGCCTTTCGTGTATCTCAGAACACATGTATTTGCTCAGAATAGGTTACCAAACAATAAACATTAGCTTCCGAGACAAAGGAGTTGGAGCTTTCTTTGAAAATTTCTAGCTTCTTTGAGAATGTTAAACTGAATGAATCTAGAGTTTCCTTTAAAAAAGTTTTTCTTATGCATTGATCCATGAAATTGCAAATTAATTGTATGAGTTTGACAGAAGAGGGGGATCTAGGTCTCTGTATTTTAGTTTCCTTGGAGGGATATAACTGGTGCAGCATTGTATTTTATTGGAAAAAGTGAGGTCAATATAATGGAAGGGTTGAAGAGAAGGTTGGAAATTTTGGCCTAGTGGTGTGTGTTTGCAGCTCTAAAAGGTTATTCACGTCTATTTGAATTTCTAGAGTTTAATTAGTTTTGGTTCTTGAAATATACTTTCATTCCAGATTTTCTGAGACCAGTATGCTCTTAAATATTGATGATGGTTTCTACTGTAGTTTTTTCCCTCTGGTTGTTTAGTGCCTAAATGTATCTTACGCATGTTATCTGCTACTGATTTTGCTGCAAGAATCATCTTGCAATTCACTTTCTCAAGGAAATGATTGTAAATTGCTGGTCATTGGAATGTCAAATACATGTGGAAGTTTGGACTCTCAGAAGTCTTTACTGTCCTGGATGCGTGCTGAAATGCACATCAAACCATATTCTCCATGGAGCATGTTTCTAACAAAGAAACGTCAGGAAAAAATCTTTTGATCCACTTTTTGGTTCTATTCAATTTCTGTAGTTTTGTTTATTGTTTAAGGATTTTCACATTATGTGGATGAAGTGCTACTATTTGGTATCCTGGCTCATTACAAATTTGAAACTGAACTTAAGCATATCTGATGAGGAAGGTCTCATCACTTGTCACATTTTCTTTTCTTCATTGTTTTTTTTGGCATTTTGGATGATCTTAGTATCATAATGTTGAGCATAATCTTTATATTGCAATGAGAAGGTGACGCTGGAATTTTGTTAGCAGATTGTATGGAACATTACTATTTCAGTACTTAGTTTTTCTAGCATTAATTCTTCATGCCTTTGATGATGTAAGAAGGAAGAATTGAAAATTGGTATCAAGAAATTAGAAATGATCTGATTCTACTGGGACAAAAGTTAGAAGCGAGGGGAAAAAGAATGTGTGCATGCATTTGTTACGAAAATTAGTAGCAGACATGTTAAAGCATATGTAGAATAGCTTTTCTAAAAGAGCAGAGAATGTCGGTATTTCCAATTTGTGGAATCATTTACTAAACAGTTTCTTTGTACTGAAAATGTATCAGTGTTTTAACTTGATAAATTTTGGCTACTTTTTAAGTTAGAATATATAATTAGTTTTTTTACATAACATAATTTAATTAAGAAAAAAAGGAAAGAAGCATAATATATCCTCTTTTTTTTTTTTTGGCAAAAAAGGAACTAATTGGTTTTTCTTTAAAGCGTTAGAAACAATCAGCCAAATGCAATAAAAAAATAAGTTATTAAAGGAACTAATTGGTTTTTCTTTAAAGCGTTAGAAACAATCAGCCAAATGCAATAAAAAAATAAGTTATTAAAGGCACTAATTGGTTTTTTCCCTTAAATCTTTAGTAACAATTAGCTAAATGTAAGAAAATAAGAAATTATTATATAGGAAAAAGAAAAATAGAAAATTTTTATATAAGCAAATGTTACATGGAAACAATTCTAATTCCTAATGAATTCTTCTCTCATCTAAACAAAGAATTTGGGATTTTAAATGAATTCCGTATCAATTCTATGCATTTCCCAAGTGAAAGAATTGTAGTGATTTGGAATTACAATTCATAGAATTCGAATTCTAATTCAATTCTAATTCTATAGAACCGAACGCACCCTCACTTGTAATTCAGTGTTTTGATGATGTAGGTTTAGCAGAAGGTGCAACTAAGTGAAAAATGCTCCAAAATGCTCCACATCAAATTGTGCAATCCCCGGCCCGGCTCGGCTTACCAAATCCAAGTTCACCTTCTCTTCAAAACACTACTCCAGCTAAGTTTGCCACCCAGACCCAGCAACCTCATCCAACGAATCAACAGTCAAATGCATCAAATATTATTACAACTTCTTCCGCACTTCTTCCTCTCCTCCCCCCTCTGCCAAGAGCTCAGTCTATTCTTTTGCAAATGTCCTCACTCGCCTCGAGACTCTTTGATGTCTCACCTAATAGATCGCATTGGATTAGTGCATTTCGAGGTTCCCTCCCCTCCTTCTTGTCTTCGCAGTCCCAATCTTTGACATCATCTACACCAGATTCTTATCCTTCTTCCCCCAAAGAAATTCTCCTTCTTTTCACAAACCTTCAAACTCAGCTATTTGAAGCTGTTGCAGAGCTCCAAGAAATTCTTGACCTTCAAGATGCAAAACAGAAACTCTCGCATGAAATCAGGTCAAAAGATGCTGCAATTCTTGCACTAGCAAACAAGCTCAAAGAAGCTGAGCAGGTTCTTGACAACCTTGTGGATGATTACTCTGATTATCGCCATTCAAAACGGTCCAGGCCACAAGATGTTGCAGAGGATTCTTCAACCACCACTGTGGCATCTCAGCTGAAACTTTCTGATATATTGTCATGTGCCCATAGGATAAGCTACACTACTTTTGCACCACCAGAATTTGGTGCTGGTCAGGCTGCCCTCCGTGGCGCGCTCCCACCTGCTCCACAGGAGGAGCAAATGCGGGCATCCCAACTGTATGCTTTTGCTGATCTTGATGTTGGTTTACCAAAAACAGATGAGGATAAGAAGAAAACTATAGAGCCGTTAATTGAAACCCCTGTTGGGCAACCAGCAGAGCCAAATCCACTGGCCAATCTTACTGGATTACAGGGTCTGCTTCCGCCTAATATTGTTGTGCCATCAGGATGGAAACCTGGAATGCCTGTGGAGTTGCCCAGTGATCTACCCATTCTTCCTCCACCTGGTTGGAAACCTGGTGATCCAGTGGCACTGCCTCCATTGGATTCTCTTCCTGTAGCTCCTAGAATTGAAGAGCAACAACCTCAGCATATCCCTCCATCAATGCTTACGAAGGCCCCCGAGCCTATACAAGTTCGGCATGTGCAGCTTGACATTGACGATGACAGTAGTGATTATAGCAGTGATGTTGGTAGCTCTGACAGTGAAGATTAGTCCTAAACTCCTATGCTTATACGTCATTGTAAATTCTGAAATGCTACATAGTGCATCTTTCAAAGAGGATTGAAGTTGCTATCTCTAGCCTGTACTGCCTGCTGATGAAATTGAAGTTTTACCAGAATTCTGCAATTCCTCAGGGTTGTCTGACTGTGTTTGCATACCTAGAACGTCCTTTCAATTTACTGAGTAAGTATGTTATTTTAAATTTGTGACAATAGGGTCCTGTACACTAACATTACACACATGATAAAGCAGCAATAGCTTTTTAGGTTTTACCTTTGATGTACGTCCTTTGACAGTTGATCATCTTGTGCACAGTCGAGTGTATTATGTCTTCTGCAAGATGAAAAATGAATGAAAGTAGAAAAGCTGCATTTTTGTCCTCAGTCAATGCATCTAAATAATTGCTGTCCTAGCAGATGGGTGGCAATTTACGTAGGTTACTCCAGACATCCTAAAATAGGAATGCTGTACTCAGGTTCACAACCACTCTTTATAAGGAGACATTTAGAGTTGTACTAAAATCTTGTATGCTAGCAACTAGCTTAACTGTAAACTGTGAGGTATTTTCCTCTGTCGTCGCTGTAGAGTGTAGATGCTTGATTGATAAACATTTGTAAAATAAGATGTAAGTTAGCAATGAATATGTGATGAAATCAGACGTACAGATGTTGATTTAGACCAGCTTATGTGGCAAGTAGTTAGACTCGATCACATACGTAAGATTATTGTTCTTTGTATTATCCCATGGTTGGCTGATGGCTGGCCATATAGACTTCATGTGGAGAGACTGGCTGACTCTTCTCTTCTCTTCTCTTCCCTCTTCTCTCTTCTTCTTCTTCTTCTTTGTTTTTTTTTTTTTTTCCCCCACACTCTCTTGAAGACAATTTCAAAAGGAAAAAAAATAAATAATGGAGACTTTAACAAAATTATACATAAATCCATAATAGTTAGCTGATTTTCTGATTTTCAAAGCAGCCAGAATAGGTACAATCCCATCAAAATGGAATCACTTCTAACCCACAAAAATAGCTATCAAATTTGATCAAATAGAATGATATTCAACTCATTTCTTTTATACATTAGTCTCTGTCTTTGCCAAGAACCTTCACAAAATCATCAATTTTTTTTAATTTCTAAAATAGTCACTTAGATTATGGAGAAATGGAACTTCATAACCTCGGTTTTATGATGGGTGTCTGTATAATATTGATTATGACTTTATGTATTAGGAAAATAATTTTATGGAATTAAACTTCCTTATAAAATACAGTTAGATGGATGTGGAACAAAGTTACCTTATGATGTGAAATTTACAAATTAAAGTAACAACCCAAAAGTTTACAAATTCAGGCAACATGATTATATCCATTGCAGTTTCATTACAAATTTCCTAACGGATGCCATCCCTGTTAATACACCTAAATTACACTAAACTTACCATATTAATACACATTCACAATTAATGCACTCGTGACACTTTTCTTAATTAAGTACACCATTTAAAAAAAAAACTAATACTACTTGAATCCCTTTTAATGAGTTCCTATTGGATACTAGATACCCGTTAGCAAACTACTTTCATTACTATAAAGTTAAAGGTAGAAGAGAAATAAAATATTGATAGAATAAACAAAAATAATAATAATAAACTCAATGCTGGTTAAAGTGAAGAGAGAAACAAAATATATACACAATGAATAAAAATAACAATCTATACTTACTAATGGTGACTAATTAATTGCTTCAACCAAGTGTCATGTGATGATGAATCAATTCTGCCAATCCTCCTCCTCTAATTAATTATGAAATATGCTTCAACCTACAAGTGACAAAACAACGAAAAAGTTGCAGTTACCCACTAACACAACTAATTCACTATGACAAACATTAGGCAACATTTACACCATCATTATCCCAAGTTTGTTAAACTGACTAAGAAAACATTAAAATATTAAAAATCATTGTTAAATAAAAAACCTTTAGTTTAGTAGTCGTCTTAATGCGGGGGTGGGAGGTGTGGGTGGGAGGATAAAAAGGAAACAAAATCTTTGGCCATTGTAATTTACAAGGGTCTAAGATGCGAAGAAAGAAGGGGTCATTGATCATTGCAATTTGCAAACTGCCTTTCTATCCCTATAGGGCTTTATTTATATTCACAATTTTGGTGTTAAAACTTGAATTCTTCAATAGCGCAAAATAAATTAACTTGTTAGTAGTTACCACTATTTCTTCCACAATATTCCCGTCGTAAGGTCAAATGAACTTAAGAGATTGCCACTGCTTCGCATTTACAATAATTTGGGCACAAGTTGGATCAATATCTAATTTGGACGTGCATTTTTAGCTTTGCTAGTATTAAGAAAAAGATTTAAAAGTCAAAATAAATGACTTGGTTATTCCTTGAAAAATTGAATAATGCCCATTTTATGAGGACTATTTATATAATTTTGACCTTGGTACGTGAATTTGTTTTAGCATCATATTAGCATATAAGTACATGGTTTATTGTTTGATTTGTGCTTTGACTTTGAAATATTCTTTTTAGGTATACCCTTAACAAACCCAAAAGTTAAGAGTGATACAATGATGAAAATTTGTGTGTGGGTTCTTTGTTATAATTGTTTGATACCTTTTGCCGATACTATTGTACTAGTATAGTCTTGCTCTGCGAGATTCTACAGTTGCAATCACTTATAGTTAGATTTCTGCATATCGATCTGACAATGTAATTATGTGATACGAACTTTCAAAACTAACAATTTACATAATAACTGTACCCGTCTCAAAGTTTGTGTGTTTGTTACACAAGAGAGCTTTCATATAAATCGATCTTATATTCATTTTACTACCGAAACAGACCTATTAGTTTCATAAAATATCATACTTTTTAGAAGTTGGGAAATTTGTTTCACTAGAGAGGTTAAGAAAGCAAATATTTTTGTATCAAATTCGAGCATTTCATAAGTAGTGTTCTTATGTATTTAAAACAAAAAAAATCCTTTGGATCTACAACATTGGCGCCTTAATCTTCTCCGTTTAGGTTAGCTACTTTTGAGGATGTTTTTTAAAAAATTTATTGTAGCATTGTCTATTATAAAAAAAATATTACTGTAGTTATTTTTGGATGTGTTTTTAGAGGAATTTTTAGGGAGTTTTTTCAAATATATCTTGGGGTGTCTTTCAAATTTATAACTTTTTTGGGGTATTTTTTGAAAAATTTACCCACCCACCCACCACCACCCGCTCCCTCATCCTCCTTCTATCCTCTCTCGCCCTCTTCCTCCTCCTCTTTCCTTCTCCTTCCCCCCTTCCTCTCCTGCTCCTTTCTCCTCTCCCTTCTCCCTCCCGTTCCCTCCCTTCTCTTTTCCCACCTTTCGTCATGACTTAGGGCGCGTTTGATAAAACTGAAATCTGAAAACTGAAAACTGAAATCTAAAATCTAAAATCTGAAATCTGAATTCATTAAGTGATTGAATTGTTAAGTACTAAATCTAATGCATTTGAATATATATCATATTCAATGATAAGTGAATAACTTATCACTTATTTTTGGGAGCAAGTTTTGCCTAAAAATTCAGTGCCACTTAATTCATTCAGATATTCTATTTTCGATTATCAAACGGTCTGAATGTATTAAGATCTGAATTCATTAAGTTTAAGTGCTGAATTGGGTTATCAAACGGGGCTTTAGGCTGCAACCAAAGTTCACGACCAGATTTGGTCGTGATTAGGATAAGTGAGCAGGGTTTTGAGGGTAGGGAGGGGAAGGAAGAGGGGGTGGTGAAGGGGAGGGGGTGTCGAGGGGCAGAAAAGAATGAGAGGGAGGAGGGGGGAGGAAGGAGAGGGAGAGGTAGGAAGAAGGGCAACGGCAGCGGCGGCGGGTAGTGTATAGAGTGAGAGTGGTGGTGGTGGTGGTGGTAGTGGGTAGTACATGGAAGAAGAAGATAGTCTTTTTTTTTTTTTAGATTTTTTTAAGGTATATTTGAGATAATGTGTTTTTGGAGTTGTTTTTGGAGTGCATTACTATAGATTTGTAGATGAAAAATAAAATTTTCAAAAACAGATAAATCCAAACGGAGTCCAATCAAGTAGTTGTTTTTCTCATTGAAACTCATCTTAATATCCCAACACAGCTTACTCTATATTAACTATAATGATATAACTGTGTATACATAAAGAGATTAAAAGTTTATATATATGCAAAGAGAGACACCATAGATGAAATGTAAAAAGAGCCAAGAGACGTTGTTAATTGAGATTTTGAACATGGCTAACCTTTTTATGATGACTTTTGAAAAACATAAACACCAATTATAAGTTTGTAAGTCTTGAACACGTTTGAAACATTTGCAATTTGATTAGCTGAGGGTTGATACTTTCTTTTGGCATAAATTAGTTAACTGGTAAATTTTTGTCTAATATCACTTGATCACACTAGTTTCTCTTACTACATATTTTCTTTTATTCAATTTGATACTCTAGCATGTAAGTGTAGTCAAATGTATGTAGGTCAAATTTTGACAAATTTAAATTGTTGATTATTGAACTCTTACGTGACTTAATATTTACATTGTATGAATAACTATACAACTTTGCGAATTTGTCATGCAGCCCAAAATACATACATACATACAAAGATACACACATACACACACACACTCATATATATTCTTTTGGTAGTTTACATAATTATACAAGTAGGTTTTATCTATCATAACGGGATAATTATAAATAACTTGGAATTATTAACAAATTGTTAAAATTTTCCTCTCTTTGATTATTAATTGCAAGAAAAAATTTTATAAAAAATTATTATAATGACAAACACAGCACACGTGCAAGACATGTAAAAACTTGATGGACCAGACTGATCATTATTGACCAAGAAAAAAAAAAACTTGTAACATAAGATAAAAAAGGATGTATATATACTTGGGAGTTTTTTTTTTTTTTTTTAATAATCAGTTAAAACAATACCAGAACAAGATAAGTTTCTATCAGGCACGTTAGACTGGTGTTAGGATGGTGGAATTGTTTGAAGGTTGATGATCATGTGTAGCAAATTTGCATTCATAAATAAGTATTTACATATTTAGTAAAAGCCCCTATTAACAGACTTTTTATAGGTAAAGCATCATCAGTATCACTAGAATCATAAAGCTAAATTCACCTTGTTCGGGTGATGGGGAGTGAGCAGGACCTTAGAGAGATTAGCACTCATCTAGGTAAACAACTAGAAGCACCTTATTATATCCTAAATGATTTAGACTGTGATGCAGTTGAAGTAGCACCTTATGTACCTAACAAAACGAAGATTGTGCTGGTGACATAGTGGATTCAAGTTATAAAATAGTCCGAAAACTAAGTTGGGGTCAAATTTGATCGATTTGATTTTGTAAGAGATGTAAAATCATCATTTTAAAAGTAAGGGACGAAAGAAATTCATTTAACAAAATGTTAAAGGCTTTTATGAATGATGTTCCCTAGAAAAAAAAAATCATAGTAATTAAATTTGAAATGAACCTATCAGAAGTCAGCGCAGCCTAAAGAAATGGAATTTGCAAAATTACATCCAAGACAAATAAGATGACTCTCACAAGTCAAATAAGAACTCGCCATTGCACCTTGCAGGCCATTGTGGTTCAACAGTGTTTCTTGTAGTTAACCCTTCTTATCGTATGATGCGCTGTAGCAATGGGGAAAAGAGAGACTGAAAAAGGGAGGGGATCTCACAATTTGACCCACATTCTATTTCATACAATTCGACGATCCAGATTAAGAGCTGGAGAGCGGCTAGTCATGATTAAGCCACTAATGCTGTTTTAGTAGTTTAGTTGAATGGCATCATTTGGGGATAATGGGAAAAAAGTGAAAAATGATAAGTTAGTCGTAACGTCGTTTACGGAAACCGTCTTCTTACTTGGGTACAAAAGAAAAGGGACGCTTTGTCTCATATTCTTTCTATTCTTTAAAAAATTTAGAAAAATATCAAACGAACTCTAAACAAAAAATCGAACACAATAGAAGAAAGGCTCATTTAGTTGAAATTGTGTCAGTTTACTGCTCGAAAAGATCCATTAATGCTTTGATTGTTGAAATAAGAATTTAAAAAAAAAATCACATCATCAAAGTATTAGGTAGAGTGTCAAAATAGGTGGGTTTAGGTGGGCCATAATTGAATAATAGTACAATTGGGTCAATCCATTTATACCCATTTAATAAATGGGTCAAAATAAGTCAACCCATTTATATCTATTTAATAAATGGATATGAATATACCTAGTTATCCATTCATGACTCATTTGAATTTCTACTTTTTAAAAAAAAAAATTCATGTGTTGTTCAATGAGAAATAATGGCATTTTATCGTTATTAGATTGGTAGAAAATTTAAATTTATCTACTTAACACCATTAAAATTTTAGTTTAAATGTATATTTATTTTTAAATGGGTATAAATGAGTGAGTCGAGTCAATCCACTAACCATTAATTAAATAGATTTAATTGAGTACCTATTTAAATCTATTCAAAACTTATTGCATCAAATTCACTTATTAGTGGGCAGATTTGGACGGATGAATATAATTGGGTTTTAGTTGACATTTCTAGTATCAAGTACACTCTTGGGCTCTCACAATCATGATGCATGTTTTTGGCTTTTTCTTTTCATTTAGTTTAATCACATATAAAAAGAATGTTTATTTCCCATATTGGTAAAAGAATTGCCAATCATTGATGATTCCCATGGGAAGATAGTTAGTATTAATCCTAAATTTTCAATAATTCAATTCAATTTCCAGATCATTATTTTAGTTCGCTTAAAATGTCATCTGTCAAAATGTGACAAGAACATAGATGACTTAGAAAAAGTGATACACAGATTATCAGATTTAGGATAAGCATTGCACCATATTTTAGCATAGTTACACAGCAACTTTAATATATTACACCCCTTTTTTAAATATGAATAGACCATCCCGACGTGATAACTTTTAATTGGTACATTTAAATTTGATGCCTGGGTGGCACAAGTAATGTATCAATAATTCATGTTTCCTACATTATGATTGCAAACCACCAAAAATTATAACTTATAGATTCAATAGACTATAAATTCAATACGTTAATTTCTTCATAAACTTGATTTAAAATGTCATCTATTGAAATATGGTAAAATTATATATCACTTGAGAGAAGCGATGCACTAGATATCAGACTAAGGAGAAACATTAAACCCTATTTCAATATAGTTATATTGTAACCTCGACATGTTAGATGATTTGGCGTGACTTGTCTGTTCATGCTATAACTATCGGATCATCCAACTTGTTAGTCATTTTTTTGCACATTGTGACTATCATACTCCCATTTTGAATGCATTAACTGAAAATTTTCCAACTTCTTGAGCTTAAAAGGCCTTGGAAATGCAACAATGTGTACGTAATTTGACAATTAAAAAGTTTGTGATATACATTGGTGAAACATATATGACATGATATTAAGTGAGGCAGTGGGAATAGATGTACATTACTCTTCTTTTACACATTTTGTGCATATTATAACTTTGGGCAAAAAGAATGAGGAACATGTAATTGAATAGAAAACTCGAGCACCACCTTCCAAATTCTAATTATAGGAGGCTATTCACCCTTTTTCTTTACATTGACATGAAATTAGGTTGAATCATGTTTTATTTCAAAACTTCCACCTAGTAACTATTCTATAACATAAAATTTACCAGTTGTTACTCTACTTATTAGGAAAATTAATTTGAAGTTTATTACCTGAAACAGAAAGAGAAACAAAGATAATATTGTAGATATTGCTGAGATGTTGTCCCTTGCTGCTGATGTTTATATAAAGTTACATGGCCCTTCAATTAATCGATTATTCATTTGTTTTGGCCTTATTTGGATTGTAGACTTGTTCTCAATTGATTCTGATTTTATGAAAGTTGATTTCATATAATTGATTTTTAAAAATTAGATTCTCATAATAACTCATGTGTTCTTATTTACTGTTAAAAAAGTCATTTTAGTAAATGACTAGGTGTTTTCAAATCTTTTGATAAGAAGATGACCATGTTAACCGTAAATGCTATATAAATGAAGTTTTGTGCTAATCATTTTTAATGTAATTAATTAATTTTTATGAAGATTAAATGATGGATAATAAAAATAATGGACATAAAGATGAATTTGGAAGTTGAATGAGAAAAAGAAGAAAATAGAAAGGCCACAAAAATGATCTAATCTTTAAATAATTTAGTAAAGTTTAAGTGGTAAATTTGTCTACATGATAGACAGGTTAGAATCCAAAAGCACCTCAAGATCTCTTCTGATTTTCAGCATTTTTGGACCATAAAAATTTAAAATCGGTTTTTAAAAAATCAATTGAGAGCACAACAAAATAATTTTTTGAAAATCAAAAACTAAAATCAGTCTCTAAAATCAACTGAGCACAAGCCCTTTAATAGTATGGAAGTGTTTTGGGAAAAAATTAAAAGAAGATTGAAAAATGTGCAAGCAGAAAATCTTTTAGAAATTTTTTTTCCAAAAGATCCAAAAAAGATCAGAAATGGCACCTCAACTAATAGGTTATTCAATGCGTTGGCTTCATTTGGATTATATAATATAGAAGACTTTTGAAAAAAAAATAAAAAAGCATTTAAAAAATATGTAGAAAAATTAAAAAAATAAAATCGTCTATCACATGATATACTGTGAGGACCCGAAGATCTATTTTATCTGACCTATTTATTTAATTATTTATTCATTTTCTCTGAATAATTGATTTAAATCATTTTAATTGCAATTACACTATACATTACCTCATTTTATTCTAAAAACCTCATTTAACCTTCAATTTAATTTTTCTGTCACTCAATTGTGAAAAACGAAAAAAGGCACCTTTTTCGAGACAAACATTTGGACTGAGAGTGACGTAAGTTTGGAGAATAAGAATGATCATTAGTAGATTAAAAAAAGCTAATTGAGGAATTAGAAGTGAGTGAATAAGATTAAACTCCAATTGGAGCATTTTGGGCCACAAATTCAAGTTGACTTTTGACTCCATAAAGCAAAGCTTTATGTTTCTTCTTCCTTTCACTTTTCCCACTTTACCAAACACCCAAAATATCTCTCTTCTCCCTCATTTCAGCCGCACCCCTTCCCCATTTTTCCCCCTTCATTTTCATCTTAAAATCTACTCCAAGTTTCATCAAATCGACCAAGAAAACTTGCTCAACCTTCCTTCCCTTCTCTTGCACCTTGAAGACCTTTGACTAGTGAAGCAAACCCGAGCTTTAGGAGGGAGATATTGGTGGTTTTGGTGGCTCTTGGACACACTCAACCTAGGGTTCTAATTGGAAAGGAAGAGGTAATCTAGTTTCTTCAAAATCTTTTCCTTTGGTCTCATTTTGTAGTTTTAAGCTTTGTAGCTTTTGATGTTATTCTTGTTGAAATTGGGTTGTTGAAGTGGGCTCTTGAATTCCCACAAGACTTGAATGGGTGGCTGTTTTGATGTTGATGAGATGATATGGTGGTGATTTTAGTTGATTTTTGATGTTAGAAAGATAGGAAAGGAGAATGAGGCCAAAACCGAAAGAAAAGGGAAGTTATAATGCTGGTTTCATTTCAAATTTTTATGTTCTGTTTTGGCTGCGAATTTTCATGATTTTCTTGGCTATTTTGAGAGCTGAAATGTTGGACTCTATGTTCATAAATTTAGTTGCAAAAATCATTCCATTTGGAGTGGTAAAATCGCATGAAAAGAAGAGGCCAAAATCTGGAAAAACAGTTTCCAGTTTGTCGAACTTTGCTGTCCTGTTTTTGGTTGCTCTGATCACTGCCTTCCTATGCAATTTTTTGGCTAAAATTTGGTACAAATTTAGCTCACACACTGAGGTTTATGCCTGCAAAATTTGGTGGTTTTCCAATATCATTTCGTTGCTCAAATGATGTCCCAAAAATGACCCTTCAAAACTGGAAAATCAAGCTATCAGACAGCTTACTGTCCCAAGTTCAATTGGCTATATTTTCTTGCTCTGGATTCGAAATCAAGTTCCATTTGTTGGGTTTGAAACTAGACTTAAAGTTCTTTAAGTGGTATAAATTTCAAGGGCCAGTTCAATTTCTGTGAATTTTGGCAAATTTTCAAAGTTTGCTGAAAACCAAGACTGTCATGTCTTGTTTTCACTGTTGCAGTGAAGATTTCTCTATGTTAATGACCAAACTAGCTCTTACACTAAACATGAAAGTTGTAGAAAATTGAGTTATCCATCTACTCACAAAATTGCAGCCCAATCGGAGCACTGTACTGAGTGAAATGACCAAAATACCGCTGCTGCTCAAACCTTATATTTTGCTGGAAAATGGCCTAACTTGCAGTCCGAATTTTCTTGAATTTTCCAGCCTATTTTCCAAATTCTCTTGAGATGATATTCAGTGTTATGGTTTGTCTTGAGTAGTTTGAAACGTGGGTTGAATTTCAAGAGAAATGAATTTCCGACTTGGGGTGAATATTTGACCTACTTGTGGTTTGAATCTTTGAAAAGTGTCTTCTAGGAAATTGTAGTACTAAAAATCTATTTTCCAATTGTCGAACTTGTATAGTTTTCTGACTTGCGGAACTTAAGATATGAATTTTTAAAGAGTGCTGACACTTATGGCTAACGAGTAAGTTTAGTGACATTTTTGGCTAAGGAGGATAGTTCAGTGACATTTTGAACAATTTGCTCATAAATTGTTGATCATTAGTCACGTTTGCTTCAGGTGGCCAAGGGAACTACGGCGTGAATTCCAAGACACTCGAGTGATCTCACTTGCATACTTTTATTTGATTTCTTTTGTTGGTGAGTGTTCCAACTCCTCCTCAAAATGAAAACTTTGCTATTGTTTGCAAAGAAATGACTTGTTGAAATGAATTTGGGTTATTTGAAAGACTTGAATTTCATAAGACATATGCTTGATCTGTTTTATGATTTGAACTAACATGTGAGTGTTTTCTCCTTTTCATATGATTTTGAGAATTAAAATAAATAGTGTGCTATCTTGTGACAAATGTGACGTCGTTGGGCGAAATCCCTCGACTAGTCTACTTCGTTGGGTGAAATCCCTCGAGTAGTTTCCGTGAATTGTTGTGACGTCGTTGGGCGAAATCCCTTGGCTAGTCTATTTCGTTGGGCAATGTCCCTCGAGTAGCTTACCTGGTATATTCAGGCAGTACCCATTTACATGTTTATCTACATGTTTTAAATTTTGAACTTGAAGCATGATTTGAACTATTCTACGTGAATTGCAAGTCTTTTGGCACTCACTGGGCTTTTAGTTCATTCTTTCAAATTTGTTTTCTTTAACAGGGATCGAGAACCCGAGTGACGACATGATCAGTTAGGGTTGGAACTTATCTGTTGAATTTTGCCTTGAAATGCTGAATTTGATATTTTGGGTTTGTAAAATGAAATTGTGGTTGTACCTTAAATATATTGGACTGTAATTTGAGAAGTTGGGTTGTAAGTTGAATTTAGTAATGTTATTAGTTGTGGTTTGATTTGGAATGGTTATTTACATTTACTTTTGAAGTGTTATTAGTTATTCGAGTGAGTGAGTCCTGACGAGAGTTGGGCAGGCGGTCCGCCGAACCCTCTGGTTCGCCTTAAGGGGAGGTGGGGTCGTCACATATACCACATTTGGAATACCTCATGGGTTTTTTCTTTTTTCATATTAAAAACTCAAAAGGTAATTGAAAATTTTTCCATATTAAATCCACCAAGTTTTTACACATTAAATAACTAAAAGGTTATTTTGCAATCCGTGAGATATTAGAACTGATCCATATAGTACCTTTTCTTCTGAGAATTTTTACACATTAAATCCACTAATTTACAATAGTCGTATCTTGTGTTTCTTATTTTTCTTTCTATATTCTATTTCAAAATAGCTTTTCTTCACATATGATGTTAAGTTTTGAACAAGTTATCATATAATTCATGGATAAAAAAAATGTAGATGAAGTATTAAATCTTGTTAGCTTGAATTAGAGTAAAAGAAAAGAATAATGAAAATTAATATAATATATCAGTTATAATTTGGACTAATAACTCATATGTCACTACAACATTTTACCTATATGATAATTTTGAAATTGTAATTATTTAGATTTCATTTTATCTTTAAAATTAACTTTTTATTAAGAAATTTAAAATCGGATACATATCAGGTATCTAGTTAACCTAATCCATTAATTCGAATATCCACATTAGTGGATCCAAATACGGATCACAAAATAGATAGTCCGATTTTTTTGTGAATTGGATCAGCTATTTGGTTCATAGATTGGATACACCCCTAATATGTTATAATTTGACTAATGGTGATTCAATGCTTGTGGTTCTCCCCTATGAAAATCAAATGCATCTATTGAATTTTGCCACAACCCGATGGCCTATTTATACTTAAAAAATCTAATGTAACATGTCAACTCTACGGTATAACTTTTCTGAAATGTGATGTAACTCTTCTCGATAGTTTGATATCATGTGTATATGTTTTCCTAAATGATCTCTGATCTTGATACATTTTAATGGATGAAATTTCAAATCTAGTTTATAGAAAAGATACAAATATGCACACAATTTACAATCTAAACGTATAGTCCATTTACACTTGTACATGACATATACAAAAAGTTATATGTGTAAACATTTTTGTTTCAATACTTGGGTTCAACAGATGATATTTCAAAGGGATAATTTCAGAAACCTCCTTGATTTTTTTGACAATTTCACCTAGTTTGTTTAAGGTTTTAAAAATTACACAAACCTCTCTTGAAGTTACCATTTTGGTAACAAAAACTATTAAGTATCAAAATTTTGAATGAATAACCCAAAATATCCTCATAAAATTGTGAACTTCATTTTACTTTTCCATATAATTCTTTAAAAATTTTGGAACATGAACAATATCATAAGCTAACTTGCAACCCTTATCTCTACTACTGTAAATATTTCATATTCCCCTATCCCAAATCAGCACTACCATCTCTATGACTACCACCACTCTCACTTCCAAAATTCTAAAATCTCAATCTAAAAAAAAGCACCATTAAATTTAAAAAAATTTCACCAACCGCATTGATATAATATTTATACTTCAAATATTAGAATACCAAGACCAACCCTATCCTTCTTAAACCTTTAACATGTATCTTCTTCTAGTTATCTCTAGATGCACTAAGTAAAGTTAAAACTAATTTATAATATGTTAAATTTGTATTTAGGAAATAATTAGTTATTCGATGAGTAAATCTTGTTTTTATTTCCATTTAATGTCTAATTGTGTTAAATGCATTTATATGCATAAGATTAGAAGCTGTTGTTTATTGCACGAGAAATTTTGACATGATAAATTTAGTATGGCCATTTTATAGAGAGGTAACTGTAAATCTGTAATACTGAAAACCTCATGGGCACTAGGTGAAATTGTCAGAAATTTTGAGGGTGGTTTCTTAAATTATCCGTATTTTAAGCCTAATTCATGAAGAGAAATGAATATGTGTACAATTTACAACTTGCCCTTATAGTCTATCTAAACGTCTATACGCCATATTTACATAAGTTATAATATGCATAAATGTTTGTGGTTCAATGTTTGTGATTTTCTTACACCATTGAATGGACCAATTGAAATTTGCAATATTGGGATGGCCTATTCATGTTTAAAAAAAATTTGGTGTAACATGTCAACTATGCAATGTAATTCTATAAAAAAAAGTGGCGTACCTCTTCTACCAAGTTTGATATCACGTCTATGTATGTCTCCCAAATTGTCTATAGTCTTGCCACATTTCAATAATATTCATTTTAAATTAAGTATATGAAGTAATATAAATATGTGCATAATTAACAATTTGAACTTATAATCCATCTAAATATATATGTGCTACAAATACATAAGTTGAAGGTGTGCATCTTGTCCCGGTGATTGGATCCAAATCAGTGAACATCTGATTTGATAGATTGAATCACATTTGGGTCAAGAAGTTATGCAAGTTGGATCCACATTTCATTCTTTGTCATCCACAGATATCCAACTCAAACTGTCTAGGTTTTTTTTCTTTTTACAAATTCAATCCACTAATTTACAATAGTCTTATTTCTCTTTTCTTATTTCTCTATCTATGTTCTTTTTCAAAATAGCTTTCTTTTGTATATGATATTAAGTCTTAAATATTTTATCATATAAATCATGGATAAAAAAATTATAGATGAAGCATTGGATCTTATAAAAACCCTAATTAGAGTAAAAAAAAAAAGAACAATGAAAGTTAGTAAAATATATTACTTATAATTTGGAATAAAACCTCATACATTTAGTACAATATTTTACCTATATGATACTTTTGAAATTTCTCATTTATCTAAATTTGATTTTATTTTTGGATTAATTTTTTATTAAAAATTAAAATTAGATATAAATCAAGTATCCAGTTGATCCAATCTGCTAATTCGAATATCCACATTAGCTAATCCATATGTAAATTACAAAATAGTTGATTTGATTCTTGCATATTAGATCAGTCATTTGGTTCACGAATCAAACATTTGATCCATGAATACATGTAATGAATAATAATTTGATTGGTGATGGTTCAATGTTTGAGCATGTCAACTCTATAGTGCAACCTTTCTAAAACATGACGTAACTCTTCTCCCAAGTCTAGTATCATGTGTATATACTTTTTTCAAATTGTATATGATCTTGTTACATTTCAACATATGACATTTTAAAGCTAATTTTTGAATAGATATGAATGTCTGCACAATTTACAATTTAAACCTACAGTCTATATAAACATGTATATGCTACATATACATAGGGGTGGCCACGGTTCCAAAACCGCCAGTTTCGATTTAAAAATTGACAGTTCCGGTTCTAGTAAAAGGTGGAACCTGAACCGACCCTTACAATGACGGTTACAATTACGGTTCTTGAACCTCCGATTCCGGTTCAATTACGGTTTCAATTCTTTTCGGTTCTGGTTTCGGCTCTTCTAATTACGTATAAATACTTGCATTATAAAATTGATTTTAAGTAAATATAACAACTAATGTTAAAAAATTTTGAATTTTATTGTACTATCATGTGGCAATGAAAAATAAAGAATAAAAATTTTATGAAAAAAACCTCAACTTATATTGAGAATTTGTCATAGTGACTAATCAAACTCAAAGTGTCATCAGATGCTAGTTTAATACTTTGATTAGTTTGACTTTAACTCTCTGATTAAGTTGGATTTAAACCTAAATTATTTATTGTATCTAGATTTATTAATGAATTTAGATAATAGGTTGTTGGACTAAAATTGAGACTGTTTGATATTGGATGCTAGTTATTGAAGTTGAATTCTAAATTGAATAAAAAAAAAAGCCCAGCAACTCAAGATATAAATATATTTTAGGTAGTTTGAACAGGTTTTGAACCGCCGATTCTGGTTCTGGTCCAAAATTTTTGTAAACCTAAACCTAAACCTTTAGTCACTGTTATAGTTCCGATTCTGGTTTCTCAATTCTGATTCCGGTTTAGGTTCAATAAACTGCCGGTCCGATTCCGATCCGGTTCCAGTTCAAACCTGAGTCGTGGTCACCCCTACATATACATAGGTTACAATATGCATAAACATTTTTGGTGTAACATGTCAACTCTATTGTGTAACATTTTTGAAATGTGATATAAGTCTCTTCTTGAATTTGATATCAGATGCATGTGCTCCTTTTAAGTCAATTAGCCCGTGTATGTTTAATGCTTTTGGCCATCCCGCATCATCAAATTCACTGATTGAGTTTTGCCATATCAAAATAGTCTATTTATGCTTAAGAAATTGGGTATAACATGTAAACTATATGGTATGATTTTGCTGAACTGTGGTATAGTGTTTTTCCCAAATTTGATTTCGACTACATGAGATTCTTCGAAGTCAACCATCTTGTGACATTTTAAACCAAATTTATGTAGAAATCAGAATATGTACACAATCTAACTTCTAGTCTATTTATATATGTATGTGCTACAAATATACAAGTTATAATTTGACTAGTGATTACTAATGCAAATGTGCAAGTATGAATTATTAATCCAATATTTGTGGTGCCCTTGCACGAATCCAAATGTCTCAATTGAAATTTATCACGTTAGAATTGTGAAGCCCTATACCATCAATTTAATTTATAAATTTACAAATTTTCATATTTTCATAAAATTATTTTATTAATTTAGTTTGAATTATTTGATTGTCATATATCAATTGTAACGGCACGAAAAGTTTCAAAATGCATTGAGCACGTTTAAATAATGTCCGTAATTAAATTATTTGTATGTTTTAAATTTCACACTCGGGTGTAGGGTCGATTATTAGACATAAGTTTCGAATGCTAGAATACGTATTCGGGATATATAAATGAGAGAAATTGAGGTCGTAGTGTCGTGTCATGTGAATCTACCTCGACGCGACAAAAGGTGACTTTATATCAAATCACACAATTTTCTCCCGTTTCTTCCATTTTCCCATAAAACCCCAAAAGTCAACCAAGCCACTCATTCTCTTCCTTTCTTCTTCCCTTGGCCGGTTCTTTTCCCCTCCCTTTCTTCTCCATTTCATCTTCAAGAAAACAACCATAAATCCTCTATTGAAGCACCCAAAAACACTTGAAGATCTTGCTAACTTCCTAGGTGAATGCGGTCCAGCTAGGAGAAAAGGAGGAACCAGTTGATGAGCTTGAGGGTTGAGGGTTTTGTGAGCCATTTCATCCACCATTAATCAAGCTCCTTGTTGGAATTGGGGGTAAGCTTTCTAGACACCAAAATCTTGTTCAATTGGTTCATTTTCCTGGTTAAGAGAGCTTGTAGCTGTTTGTGATGAATTTTGTTGTTGATTGATGAAAGTGGGCTCTATGAAATTCCACCATATTTGAACTTGGGGCTATTGATGAGTTAATGTGTGTGTGTGAGGTGTTTTATGTTGAGGTTGTTGGTGAAAATGAAAGAGGGAAAGGAAAAGAGGAGCCAAGAGAGAGAGAGCTTAGGTTCGGTTTCTTGAAGCTTCATTTCCTCAAATTTTAGCTCAATGATTCCATGTCTTTCTTCTTGATTCTTGATGCTTATACGATGGCCTAAGGTTGGGAGGAATTTCATGTAAAAATAACTTTGTTTGATGTTGCAAAATGGTTGAGAAAGAAAATTTGAAAATCTGGAATTTTCGAGAAAACAGGGTTGATGAATCAGCCTACTTAAAATTGTTGTAACTTGGTGTAGGAAGGTCCAAATTGAGTTTTGTTTATTGTTTTTGAAACTAGAATCTGAGTTCTTTCAGCAGTATAAATTTCAAGGGCTAGTTCGAATTCTGTGAATTTTGGTGAATTTTCAAAGTTAACTAAAAATCAAGACTGTTATGTCCTGTTATTACTGTATTACCGGGTTTAAACTGAAATTTGACTAGTTTTTGATTTGAATCCTATGTAAGTTCTTCTCAAGAGTTTTAGTTCACTGAGTTTATTTTCCAACGGTATAAGATTTATAACTTTTGGACTTATAGAACTCAAGTTATGGTTTTTCAAAGAATGATGCAAAAAACTGGAAAATTTTACTCTTCACACTTGGCCGAACTACTGCCCTATTTTTGGAGCATTTTGATTCAAGTTTTACTACCATTTTGCTTCCATTTGATAAAGAAATGTTTCTAGAGTTGTTGTATTAAAATTTGAGTGATTTGGGGGCTATTTTGATTGAACAAAAGATTTGCAAATCAAAGAAGGAAAAATCTAGCAGCTTAGTTTCCAAATTTTTTTGCAAAATTTGGCCATCTAAAAAGTTATCTTCCCATGTGATTTTTTGGTTCAAATTTTGTACAGACATAGTTCACCTAGTAAGGATTAAGTGTACAAAATTTGGTGATTTTCCAGTGGCATTTCGATGCCCAAATGTTGTTCCAAAACTCTCTTCAAATCTGGAAATTCTGTCGTCAGTCCATGCGAACCCCTGTCCTTCTAATGATTGTAATTCTTTGCTCAGGAGTCAAAATTGAGTGTTATTGGTGGCGTTTGAAACTAGACTTCACAAGCTTTCTAACAATATAAGGCTCGTATGCTAGTTCTTTCCCTATTGATACCAGCGAAGTCGCAAAGATGGCTGATTTTCCAGCCTGATTTCCTGTTTTTGTTTCTGCTGGATTTTCCGGCTTATTCTAGTCCATCTTGCTCAATGAATCTTCAAGCAATGTCTTCTAGTAATTTTTAGTATGTTGAATCTAGTTTCCATAGCTTTAAACTTTGTCCAATTCCAACGTATATTGAGTGAGTTATGGCCTGAGAAAGGAACTATAGTTGAGTGATTTTGGTGAACTTGGAGGGAGTTAGGTTAATCTTGAGTTTTAGCCATTTGGATTGAAAGTGATAGTTCCGTTTTGGCTCAGGTGACCAAGAGGATTGTTGAAGTTGACCCGACTGCCGAAGCCTAACCATCTTGCTTACGTGCTTGATTAATTTTCTAGGTGAGTGTTCAAGTGCACGTTGTTTAATGCCTTATTTAATGTTAATGATTTGAAAAGCATGCCTGATTGCCTCGGTGAGCGTGTACTTTACCGCACTCACCTTACTTAAATTACCTCTAAATGAATTCAACTGCTTGAACTGTTAATTGTTTGACTACATAAACTACTTGTTTTGCTTATAACTATGGGGATGCCTAAATCCCATTGGGAATCCCTTCACCTTGTCCGGCAATAGGGGCTAGGGCGAGGGATGGGTGAACCATGAGTTATTACTGTTTAAATTACGTTGGTTGGAATGAGTCCACTGACTATAGCATACTCATAGTGGGTTGCCAATTACTGTTTAAATTTTGGAGTTCGGGCCTGGGTCAATGGGGTGTAAGTAGACGAGAGAGGGATAAAGTAGTGAATATGGACTGTGAGAGTGAGTGGTTAACGGAGTGTCAACGTGTGACTAGAAATGGATACTTGTGAAGCAGAAAAGATAATTACAGAGATTATGGAAATGTGGAGCTGGCTACTGTATCCTTCAACTTATACTATTTAAATGTCTTACTGCAAATTAACTGATCTGCTCTCTTTACTGCTTTATTCACTTATTTCTCCGCTTTATTTTTGCCTGTGCATGTTTTTCTTGATCTCACTAGACTTTGCTCATCTCGTAAGTTTTATTTTCCTTAACAGGTTTTGAAGTGGGGCTTGTGATTCGAGAAATTAGTTGCTTTTGTAGGATTTTCGGACTTTTGTATAAGATTAAAATTATTCACAAACTTGATGGATTATTGTATTTGAAGTTAATATTATTGTAATTTTGATAAATTATAGGGCTTGTACTATAGAAAGTTGATCGAGTGATTTTGATAGACTTTAATTATGATTTTAAGAATGAATGCTTCTATTTATATTTGGTTTTAGTGAGTGAGTCCTGACGAGAGTTGGGCAGGTGGCCCACCGATACCCTAGGGTTCGCCCTAGGGAGAGGTGGGGGTGTCACAAGAATGATCTATTAGTACTTAAGAAATGGCTGTAACATGTCAAGATAACAGTGTAACTATGTTAAAATGTGGTGTCACTCTTGTCTCAAGTCCAATGTCCTCTGCGTCTTAAGTTCTTCCAAGTCAATTATGATTTTGACAAATTTCAATAGATCATATTTTAAATCAAATCTATGAAGAAAATCAAATTGTGTACACAATTCACATATTGAACTTATACTCTTTTTAAATGTGTATGTGCTACAAACATATAAGTTATAATTTGAATGGTGATTTGCAATTAAAATATAGCCAAACATGAATTATCGGTCGAATGGTTGTGATGCCACGCAATGTATACAAATGCATCATTTGAAGTTTATCATGTTGAAATAGTCTGTCCATATTTAAGTAATGGGATGTAATATGTAAATACTAAAGAGTAACTATACCAAGATGGGGTGTAACAATGCATGAAAATTTGATATCCTCTATGTCTGCTTCTTTTAAGTAAATCATCTTGTGTACGCTCATGTGTACTATCTCCAACATTCAAATATATGTATAATTTCTCCTAATCAGCTATAACTAATATCTTATCACATTTTAAACTAAGTCAATGAAAAAATCAAAATGTATACATAATTTACACTTTTAACTTACACTATATTTTGGTTTTAACTTATAGTATATTTAAATATGTATGTATTATAGATATACAATTTATACTTCACTATTAGTTTGCAATCAAAAAATAACCAGAATGAATTGTTGGTCCAATTCTTATGGTGCCCTTGCACTGAATTTTACCCTTATACCGAATTTGAATCCACTACTTGAAATCCACATGTCATGATATTCTATTCATACTTAAGAAATGAGAATGAGATGTAACATATCAAGATCACGCTATAAAAAGTACCTATAGCTATAATCTTGCCAACATTTCAATGAATAACATTTTAAACCAAGCCTATGAAGAAATGATAATGTGTACACAATTTGCAGATTGAATTTCTAGTTTATTTAAATATGTATGTGCTATAGATATACAAATTATAATTTGGCTGGTGATTAACAATCAAAATATAATAAGCATGAGTTTTCAATCTAATACTTGTAAATTGTGATACCCTTGCATCGAATTCAAATGCACGAATTGAAAGTTGTCATGTTGGGATAATCTATTTATACTTAAGAAATAAGATGTAACATGTCAATATTATGATGTAACTGTGCTGCAATATAGTGTAATGCTTCTCTTAAGTCAGAAATGGGAGGGCTTTAGAAATCAGGAAATAAATTCAATACATCAACTTTGCTCGTAGCATCTGTTCTTGTAATTCTTGGATATTGTTTATGTTCTTTGGTTGAAAGTTAACTTTTCATAGTTTAGAGTTGCAGCAAGTTCTGTCGTGCCCTATTTTTTGATGAAATAGAGAGAAATTAAAAATTATTTTGAAAAAAAGATATGTTTATTGGGATCAAAAAATGTGACAATTTGCTCCAAAAAATAGTTTACAAAATATTTTTTGAGAAAAGAGAAGTCGCCATTTGGCATTAGTTTTAGGTGCACCAAACCAACATAAAAGTAGTTCTAAAATATAAAAGAAGAAAAAGTGCTCTTTTTAAACAACTGCTGATCTTTGAAAATAAGAGAAAATTGTTTGACAGTCACATTTGCGAAAAGGGGAGGTTAGAAACTGATTGTTCAAACCTTAAACACTCTTGCACACCTAGCCAAAATTAGTTGCAAGATTTAGTCTAATTTTCCTAAAATAACCCTTGAATTTATTACATTTGGATACTTGTACATGGATACAAACATAAAAAACCCAAGAGGATATCGGGAGGAATGACATGTCTGTTCAAGGTCTATTTAGTACCAATGCTTAAATTGTAAAAACCAAATTGATCCCTTGAAAAGGTCACAAGTGTGCAAAATGGGACTTAAAGAAACGAAAATTATAATTTGTAGATGTAGATATAAGTCACCAAAGAAGAGGAATGAAAGATAATGGGAGACTAGAACTCATGACAAAATGTCCATTCTTAAAGAGGGGTAGCAGCGTGCTAAATCTAGAAAGCCATACTCACCTACTTTTTATATTTAAAGGATGACTCTCTAATACTAAATAGGCAAATGAACTATCTAATTTATAGACTCCTGTATGAAATGCAAATACAAATGACATGGTTTAAACATATATGGGATAGGGATGTAAAATAGGGAAAACTGCATGCAAATAAAAAAAGATTCTAAAATATGAAAATGTGCATGAAAATAAAATGAATGGCATGGGAAACATGAATATTGTATACAAAAGGGCCTATGGGTCTAATATCGGACTAGCTCCTTTTTATAATTCCTTATTAGCATTGGACTAATAAGGAAACGGGAAAAAAGGTCACAATTAGCTTTGCACTAGTGTGCTGAAGTTATGCACTCATCATGTGTATAATAAAGCAAATAAAGTATGAAGTAAAGTGAATAAACACATAAAAGCACATAAAGCATATTACACATAAGTATGGTATCTAGATGCAAAATCCTAAAAAAACAAATAAAACACATTGAAACCTAAGCAACACAAAACACACAAAACTAGTCTGTTACATTAGAGAACCTACTACAATCTAAAGGAGGAGTGATAAAAAATAAACCTATCCAGTTATATGTGGGTTCCTAACTACGATCTAACAAGAAGGGAATGAATAAAATTGACCTAACTATATTATTTAATTAATTGAATACAACTTGATAAAAATTAAAGTAAAATAAACAAGCATTTTTTTAATCAATTTAAGACTAAGACGGTAGTAGATGGCAAACTATGAAATTAAAACAATTGAAAGCACATAGATACATAATAGCACATAATTAAATGTAAAAGCAAGAAAGGTACCTCACTTTGAAGTGTTAGTTCAAAGTTTCTCTATTTAGTACTCACGGCATGAATAAAAGGGTAAAGGTACCAAATCATGGTATTAAAAGGCTCAAATGTACCACTATCATGTTAAAACTATTTATTTGCAATAATCATATCAAAATTAAACATGAATGAAATTTAGGGACCAAAATGTAATTAAAAATAGGAAGTAGATACAAAATAATCAAAGTTGTGGGGCCATAGTAAGGTTTCTAGAAACTAATTTTAAATCCCATTTATTAACCTTTTAATGGAACTACGTAATTTTGATGAAAAAATGGCAAACACGATGTAGTTTTATTTAAAAAATTTATTTCCTTTTTCTTTTTCTTTCTTTCTTCTTCTTCTTTTCTCTCTTTTTCCTCTTCGCACCTTACTAGCAAAATGGCCGGTGGCTATGTAGGTTTCGACAATAGAGCTATTGCTGACCACTGTCAATGTCCAAGCCTGCATCACCACTTCCACTCGGTAAACTTTGTCAAAATCACAACATCCCTCTAGTTTTTCGCATAGATTTTGTTTTGGGTGTTTTTTTTGCAGAAAACAAAATATAAAGTGGTTAAATTCACAAATTGCAGCTAAGCTATTATTCTCCAAGGCCACCCAAATCATCATTAAAATTTGTAAAAATCACACCAAAATGACCCCTTTGATTCTATAATGCAACCTGACCTTAATTTAACAAGAAATAGCAACAAATACTGTAAATTAGAGCAAAATATGTACCAACTTAAAAGAACCCATTTGAACATTTTTGGTTTAGGATCTCACAAGCCTTGTAATAACCATGGTAGCCAAATAGATCTCCACCAACTTGGAGTTGCAACAACCCTTTTAAACCGTTATCATCAAATAAATCTTTTGTCCAAATTTTGATTTTCTTTTCCATTCTTACACACTCCAATGGAGAGAGATAAGATGAAGGAAGGGAAAATTGTTCCCCTTCATAGTTTCTTACATACTCGGCCGAGGAAAGGAGAAGAAACGGAAAAAGAAATAGGGAAATTTCTCTTGATTTGGACTAGGATTTTTTTGCCTATTTTCTCTGAAAATTTTGGGAGCAATTTGCATCACATAAATAAAATAGAAATGTTATGTGCAAAACTAAATGTAGTACAAATGGCATTTTAGATTTGAGCTTTGTTTTCTGTTTTCTTTTATAATGCCAAAACGATCCAGTTTCGGAAGCTCATTTAAGTGGTCATGTGTTATCATTTCATCCATTCATATGTGACTTTTAATCCTGGCCATGAATTTGCAAGAAATGGAAGTTGCGAGGCCCCTTTCACGATTGGAAACTTCTTCCATCCTGCTCTTACCAAAAGGGAGGACACAATGACGTATTGATCAAGGTACATTTGCTTAGCCGCCTTCGTTCATCTTTGTTTTCTACACAATTGGTGATGATTGCTTATGCAGATTAGCATATGTGGAAGTAAATCACCCAGCATAATTGGAAATTTCAAGTGGTACTTCTTTGTCATATTCAAACTGCCAACCCCCTGCTTTCTTTGAAAAAGAGAAAAGCTACCAATAGTCCATTAACATCAATTGATTTTGAATGTGGATGATAACTTAAGCCCCCAAGCATGACAACACACAGAATAAGGCCACCGAGGTTAGAATAACATCCACAGAAGTACTTACAAAACATGCTTTAACATAAAAAGTAGGGATAACCACTTGGATCAGAATAGCATCCTATGAAATATTAAAATAGAATTGGGACAAACTTTAGGAGATAGATCGACAACATTAATAAATGTTTCTTTTCCATCAACAAAGCTCTTATCACTAAGATGATCCTATCCCATTAGGGATCAATAGTAATTTACCAAATGACAGTTCTCTTCCATCATCTTATGTGCCATTGCTGCATTAGAGTAGTTAAAAGTTGCACAGATATGTGGCTTGATCTTAGATTCGGCAATTGTTGGCCAAACATACTCTTCAAGTGATCTCAGGAGAAACATTTTATCACCCATGGTGGTCATCTGAACATCAGGTCCTAATATTGGAAGTTTTAAATCAGTAGAACAAAAAATGAACGAAGCAACCGACAAAAGCAATTAGTAAGTATTGGAGGGTTTTTTTTACCCATCCTTTTGAATTATCTTGTCATCAACAAGCCTAGTATCCATCTCAACTAGTCCACCACCTTGACTTCCAATTACAATCAGCCTACTAGAAAATGCTAGATGCTTAAGATTGATCTGGAAATTCTTTTCTCCAACACAATGAAGAATGAAATCCACACCTTCAGGGAAGAGACAAGAAATGCCAAAGACTAATTAAATCAATAGAATTTAGATCTTACGAACTTGAATGAATAAATATATGAAAAAATATATATATATATTTATTTAAAGAGCTATCTCTTTCACAGAGTACGGATCCCAGACAGGCATCCAAATCTCCTCTCCTACTATTGATGCACATATCAGCTCCAAGACTCTTACACAATTGCAATTTCTCATCAGTTCCTAGTAACCAAAAAGAATACTATAATAAGTAGGAACTCATGCGGTTGATTGTATTCAACACAATTCAGAACTCACCCACTTGTCGAAGGCTTAAAATGTAGGTACGTCATTCCAAAGCCTATAAGAATTGCACAAATTGACACACACATTCAAAGGGCAAAGTACCTTGACGGTCACTGAACTTCTATATATCGCAGACTTTCGGCCACTAAACTAATATTTGTCTCAAATTATCCACTAAAATTCTAAAAATATAACCTATCCACCATCCCATTTGTTTTTCAAGCTAAAGCTAATGGAAGAAAACCACCTAGAGTGTTTCTTAAGTAAATCGTAATCATTTGAGGCCGACCAATTGGAGACAAATTTTCCCTCCTAAAACAACTATCATTGGTTCCTTCCTTAGATCTTCAAAAATCAAAAATAAAAGGAAGTGTAGAAAGAAGGGGGGGAAAGGGTAAGCTCTGGTGCTTTGTATTTCTTAAGACTTTGATTACTTCATAACCATGCTAAACAAATAAAAATCCCAAATTACTTTGTGGAATAAAAAGTACAGACAAGAAGAAAATTAGGGGCTTGGTGTTTGTGCCGGGTCCTAAGCAAAATCTTTTGTAAAAGATTCTTACAAAAAATAACTTCCAATACATAATTGCATGAGGTGGAAGTGGTTAGACTGAAAAATGTGTGACCAATTTATTCATATTATAGCGAGGTCTAATTAGGAAAATCATGTTGTATATAATATTTATTTCAAAAGATTTTGTCTCATATTGAAAAATCAAGAAGACATTGAATCGCTTTATGTTATCTAACTCTTTATTGAATTTGTGATAATTTGAAAACTATTATGGGTTCGCGCGCATGAAATGGGAATTGAGTTGGACCGATCTAGTTCATATTGGTGGATTTACCCCCCCTGCGCGTGAGTTAAACATGATCCATTATTTTATCCACATGTGCCTAAATGTGTGCAACTACTTCTCAGAATGTTAGAAGATATTACTGTTTTTGTACACTAGACCTTCCAATTCCTCTCTTCTCTTGCTTTCTTTTGCTTTCTCTCTAGTCTTCTGCTGAATTACTAAATTTTGTTGTTCCTACTTTTTCTTGAAACAAGAAGAATGCTTGTTTAATTTTGGAAAAATGTTTCATCACGTTGAAATAGTTTCTTAGGACAGTGCTATTTAACACAACTCAAGCTTCTTTATTTTTTTCTTATAATTTCATCATTCAAGTGTTAATATTGTTTGCCATTTTTACAATAATCTACGAAACTATGGCCTCTAATAGTGTTCACACCTCACAACTTTCAACGTATCAGTTGCAGTTGCTTTACCATTCGCTAAGTCTTTTTTGGAAATCTTCAAAATAGAAGTTTTTACTTGTGAAAACTTTAAAATGTGGCAAGAATGTGTGCACTCTTTGCTCAACATCTATGGAGTAGCTTACGCACTAACTGAATCTTAGCCTGCTGTACGCCAATAAGGTATGTCGGCATACTATTTTACAAATACTTTCTAATGAATTATTTGACGTATATTGTAGTTGCAAAGAAGACAATGTAGGAAGATTTGGTAACAAAATTTACTGCCGAAAACGTAACCAAACAAAAATTTGTCGTAGGAAAATACAATCAATGGCAGATGATTGATGACAAAAAAAAATGAAAGTTCAAATCATGGAGTACCAAATTCTACTCAAGAATCTGAAAATAAAAATATCAAACTACTCAAAAAATTTACTACATGCATGCTAATTGAGAAGTTGCCCGAGTCATGGGCTAACTATAAAAATAATCTGAAGTACAAGCAGAAGAATTATACCATGGATGAGGTTGTGAAACACATCTTGATTGAAGATTCAAATAGGAAGGAGTTAAGAGCTGCCAAAACTAAGGAGATGAGTCTCAAAACTAATCTGGTACAGAACAACAATAAGAGGTGGCTAATAAGTCCCCAAAAAACAAGCCTAAAAATCCCAATTACAAGCCCAATGATCCCAACTTTAAGAAAAAGAAAGCAATTTCTATTATTATGGGAAACCAGGACACCATGCTACTCAGTGCAGACACAACAAATGTGACAAAGCAAATGCTAATCTTCCTAAAGTTAATCTAACCGAAATAGATGAAATAATTGCTGTAGTGCATCTCTCAAGTGAAATTGTAGTCAATGTGAAAGAATGTGTGGTAGATTTTGGGTCTACTCGGCACATGTGTAAATTGAGAAGCATTTTCCACCTATACTCCAATAGAGGATGAGGCCCAAGTAACTTTTGGGCCGAAATCACTTGGCCCAAAATGGCTAGTCCAAGTTACTTTGATAGGCCTTGTTCCAAGTTTATATACCTTTCATTTCCTCATCATTCTTCTGATGTGGGATGTCACATTCTCCCCTCCTTTTAGGACTTTGCGTCCTCGCAAAGCCCATTACAGATACAATCACAATTCAAACTGTCCACTTGGTCGTGATTGGACTCTAGAGGTGGCCCCCTGTTGAATGTGGCACTTAGTTCCTTGCACTTCCTTGTGTAGTCGGAACCATAACGCACTGGCCCAAACTCACCTCGCACAAAGACCACGTGAGATTCGCTCTGATACCACCTGTAACGAGTTGGACTCAAGATCTAGCCCAAGTAACTTTTGGGCCGAAATCACTTGGCCCAAAATGGCTAGTTCAAGTTACTTTGATAGGCTTTGTTCCAAGCTTATATACCCTTCATTTCCTCATCATTCTTCCGATGTGGGATGTCACACACGAACTACTAGTTCTGAGTAAGGGCAAAGTGCTCTTGAAACTCACTTCAGGAAAAACTTTGCCTATTAATGATATGCTGCATGTACTGAACATTGGGGCAAATCTGGTTTCTATAGTTTTGTTAGGAAAAGTTGGGGTGAAAGTGTCATTTGAACCTTGTACTTAACATTTCCTATGTGATCAATGAGAATGCTTCTTCTTTTGCCTATATCGTTGATTCTATTTCTTTATAGCATGTTAGATTAGAACATGTTCATATAAGTTACATAAAGAAAATGCAATCACTTGATTTACTCTCTAGTGTTAATAATGATGACATGGATAAATGTGAAATATGTGCAGAAACTAAAATAACAAAGAAAAGTTGAGTAACTATCCAAAGAAAAACTGAATTATTAAGTTTAATTCACACAAAATTAGGTGACTTGAAACAAACTATGACTAGAGGTGGTAAAAGATATTATGTTACTTTTATAGATGATTATTCTACATACACTAAACTTTAGTTACTCAAAAATAAAGATGATATTTTTAATGCTTTATTATTTTGTAAATCTGAAGTAGAAAATCAACTTAATAAAAGATGAAAACAATTAGATCAGATAGAGGAGGTGAATATTTAGACTTAGATAATTTTTGTGAGCATGAAGACATAATACATAAAATAACATCACCTTATACACCAGAGTCTAATGGAGTAGTTGAAAGGAAATGATGAACTCTATGCTAGTTAGTTCTCATGCTCCTAATAATTTGTAGGAATAAGCTATATTATTAGCATGTTATTTATAAAATAGAATTCTTCATAAAAGAACTGACAAAACACCTTATAAGTTATGAAAAAGTTATAAACCAAATTTAAAATATTTAAAAGTTTGGGAGTGTGTTACTAAAATATTATTACCTGAACCTAAGAAAAGAAAGTTAGGTTCTAAAACTTCTGATTGTATTTTTATCAGACATGTTGAACATAATACTGCATATAGATTTCTTGTTTTAAAAAGTGATGTGCTTGATTGTAACACAATTATTGAGACAAAGAATGTTGAATTCTTTGAACACATGTTTCCACTATCCAATAAAATTTCTCATGCACCTGTTGAAGTAAATAGAGAAATAACCTCTAATGAGGAATTGAGAAGGAGTAAAAGGCCAAGAAAATAATTTTCTTTTGGAAATGATTTTCAAACCTTTATTGTTGACAATGATCCTTTAACTTATTCTGATACTATTTCTTTTTTTGATAGCAAATTTTGGAAAGAAACAATTAAAACTGAAATTGAGTCTATTATGAAAAATAAAACATGGATTTTAGTAGATTTACCACTTGATGCAAAACCTATTGGTTGCAAATGGATTTTTAAGAAAAAAATATAATCTTGATGGTTCTATGGATAAACAAAAAGCTCTTCTAGTAGCAAAAAGATTTTCTTAAAAACAAAATATTGATTATTTTGATACATTTACATCAGTAACAAGAATTTCTTCCATATGTGTTTTATTTGCTTTGACTTCTATCCGTAAACTTTTTGTTCATCAAATGGATGTTAAAACAACCTTTTTAAATGGTGATTTAGAAGAAGAAATTTATATGATTCAACCTGAGGAATGTATTGTATTTGGACAAGAAAATAAAGTTTGTAAATCAGTTAAATCTCTTTATGGCCTAAAACGAGTTTCTAAACAGTGGCATGAGAAGTTTGATCGAATTTGGATAAGAGATAGATTTTTATCTGTAAAAGTGGATAAATGTGTATACATTAAATTGTAATGATCAATATGTGAGAATTAGTTTATATGTAGATGACATGCTTGTATTTAGTACTAGTTTAAATAATGTTAATAGTACTAAGTATTTTTTATCTTCTAATTTTAATATGAAAGATTTGAGTGAAGCAAAAATAATATTGAATGTTAAAATTATAAGGAGAAATGATGGTATAATATTGTTATAAGAGCATTATATTGAAAGACTTCTTAAAAAATTTGAAAATTATGATGTAACACCTATAAACATTTCTTATGATACTAACACTCAATTAAAGAAAAATAATGGTGACCTAATTGCTCAGTCTAAATATGCTCAAATTATTGGGAGTCTGATGCATCTAATGAGCTTTATATGATCTGATATAGTTTATGCTATGTATTGACTGAGTAGATATATTCACGATCCCATTCATGAGCATTGATTTGCATTAGTCAGACTAATGAAATATTTGAGAGGTACCATGAATTATGGTATCCTGTATAGTGAATTTTCCACTCTATTAGATGGTTACAGTGATACTAATTCGATTTTTTTTTTCAAATAAGACAAAATCCACTAGTGGTTATGTGTTTAACCTTGGTAGTGGAGTAGTAGCATGAAAATCTGTTAGGTAGACAATTATTGCTAGATCAACTATGGAGTCAGAGTTCATAACTCTGGAACTAACTAGAACTGAGACTGATTGGTTAAGAAATTTCTTAGCCAATATTCCTTCAACTAAGGATCTGTTGCCTCTTGTGTCCATACACTGTATTTGTCAAGTGGCGATTGCTATTGCTAAAAATAAATTCTATAACTGTAACAGTAGACACATGAAATTGAGACATATATCGTAAAGCAGTTGTCTAAAGATGGATAATTTTCATTGATTTTGTGAAGTCAGAATTGAACTTATCATTCCTTTGACTAAACCAGTAGGAAGAAATTAATTCTTCAGACTACAAGGGAAATAGGACTTAGGCCAACAATAGTCAATAGAGACAGTAACCCAATCTATGTGATTGGTGATCCCATGAAATAGGTTCATATGAGTAATAACAAGTCAATATTGACTGTAACGCATTTCAAATTTAGGTTCCTTCTGAAATAAGTGTTTTGACTGCTAGTAATTGTGAGGTTAAGTTTAAAACTCTTAATGAATTCATATCCCTTCAAGGAAGTGTATAAAGGCAGTATACATTTGATGAATTTACCTATATGAGAGTGGAGTGGGATTGCTTCTATAAGATTTTTGGCTGAATCTTTAGAGTTCTCATGAATAACGAAGAAAGCACACGCCCTAAAAGTGTAAAATCGCATTGAACAACATGTGGATTGTAATGTAATTGATAAAATCTCTGTCATACAATAAGAATTATTAGTTCATAAAAATTTATATTTCACCGGTAATTCTACAAGACATATCTTATCAATCTAAATTTGATTCATAGCCCAAAAGACACCAAACTGATTGCATTGAGTTCGAACAAGTTCGGCAGATTTTTTATACTCTTTTTTTCTAAACTTTTTTGAAATAGGTGGGAGATTATTGTATATAATATATATTTCAAAAGATTTTGTCACACATTAGAAAACCAAGGAGACATTTAATCACTTTATGTTATCTACTCTTTATTGGGCCTATGATAAGTTGGAAACTATTGTGAGTTCACACACATGAAAGGAGAGTTGAGTTGGACCGATTTTGGCCCATTTTCTTTTACTTATTAAAAAAAAATTTTCTGAGAGTGTTTGATTCCTTCCAAGTAGATGTTTCTGAGAGGATAAAGTTTATCCATGTGTACCTAAATGTTTCTTTTACTTATTTAAAAAAAATATTTTCTAAGAGTGTTTGATTGCTTCCAAGTAGATGTTTTTGAGAGATAAAGTTTATCCACATGTGCCTAAATGTGTATAACCACTCCTCATAACGTTATCTGGAGGTAAGGTTACTACTTTCTACTAGATAAGTCTTATCTTTCTTAATATTATAATTTTATAACGTTACTTTATTCAGTCTATAAATAGCAACTTTTAGAGACACCATTATGCTTTTTGTACACTAAACCTTCCAATTCCTCTCTTCTTTTGCTTTCTTTTGCTCTCTCTCCACTCTTCTGCTGGATTATTAAATTTTGCTATTCCTTCTCCTTCTTGAAACAAGAATAATGCTTGTTTAATCCTAAAGAAATGTTTTATCACCTTGAAATAGTTTCTTAGGGCAATACTATTTAGCATGATTCAAGCTTCTTTATTTTTTCTTGTAATTTCATCATTCAAGTATTAATATTGTTCACCATTTTTACAACAAATCATAGTGATTGAAAGTGAAGATGTTTACCAACTAGATACACAAAGATGAGAATCCAAAAAACCTTAGGTGCAGAAGGCTAGACAAAAGAGAACGGAAGTTGAAAGTTTTTGCAAATACAAGTCAATGAAATATAAATTAATCAAAACACTTGCCTTCATTATTTTTGAGAGTGCATTTGAAGGAAGATATTGAACCTTCAAATGGCCTCAAATGGCCTCAAATTAATCATTAGTTTTAGATGGCCTCAAATGGCCTCAAATTAATCATTAGTTTTAAATGGCCTCAAATGGCCTCAAATTAATCATTGGTTTTAGATGGCCTCAAATGGCAGCAACGCCCTTGTGAAACACTTACACGAACAGCATGTAGCATCTAACAAAAGTCTAAAATCATACCTGCTGTTACGAAAACTTCGCACCCATAATATTTGGCAACTTGAATGGCTAATGAGCTAACCTCCAACTGCTCCATGTTTCTGAAATTGTATACAAGTAAAGACAAGGACACCATGAAGTAGCATGTTAGTTTTAAATAGATGCCTCGTATATAAGTTACCAGTACTCTTTGGCCTGCTTGTAATTTGTTCATTTTAAAAAATGATTGCCAAATGATTGTCCCTGCACAAGGTATGGCAACTGCATACTCTAATGAAATGCCTGTTGGAGCAGCAATCACAAGCCGTGCAGAAAAGGCCACAAATGCATTATATCCTCTGCCCTTCGGAAGTAATGCACATACCTGAATAAGAATAAAAGTTGATCAGCCATTGCAAATATATATATATATATATATATATCCTTATCACCCGCTCTCTATATATATCTATTTCTTACTGTTTTCTGTTAGTTTAACAATTTCTTGAAAAAGTACATGTGAAAGAGCAACCTTATCACCCGCTCTCCATTGTCTAACCATTCTACTTGTAATACAAATTTCACCCGAACATTCCATCCCAAGTTTAACACATCATCATCTTCAAGGATGGTTGGTACATTCACTTGTCTCATTCTTAAGACTTTAGGAGCACCCGGTTTTATAGCATATATCTGTCTCATTACTGTATAACATTGTTAAAACAGTTTACTTATGAAGTTTGGTCATCAAATACTTGTAAAGTTTGGTCATCAAATTCTAATAAATATAACTCAACCTATGCTTTCACCAAAATAATGTAGCAAGAATTGTGTGTGTCACTGCTTGACATACATAGGCAAACAGTACGGTTTCATCATACATATTAAATTGTTCAACATTCAATACTTCTTAATTAGTAAATTTTTTAAATAGAATGATTATTGGCAAAAATGCCCAACTTGGACATAACATTGAATAGGTTAGAATTGCCAAATCAAGCCTAATACTCCAAGCCAAAAAAATTTCAGTTGGGCTATCGAATCCAGGAGCAGTTTTTCTATGCCAAAGGAATGAATAAAACTCATAAAAGTAAACAATGATGAAAAGGCCAATCCTCCATAACAAAAGACAAAATGAAAACTTAATAACATCCAAATGTTGGACATGATGATCAAGATTCAAGATTGAGCAAGGTACTAGGCACTCAAAGGAAGGGTTCTGAATCTTTACGAAGTAAAAGCCTAGTGAAAATTGAATATTTCAGTGAACACATCATTGAAGACAGAAAATTCAATGGCACTAATTGTGAAAGGTCTATTCATCGAAGCATTTATTATGTAATAAAAGGCTACCACCACCGTATTCGTTGGTCCAGCATTATATGCAAGCAGTAATTTTGAGAACTTAGAATTTGCTTTTGACTCCATTTGCAAAGATTAACACCAACAAATCCAAATTTCAAACTAACATAAGGAAATGAAACATACTAAAATGCCTGAAAGAGGCAAAATTTTGGCCAACAAAGTTTTAACCAAAGAATCACTTTATCAACTTCATCATCTTGCATAGCATATCCAAACACTTGATCTTTTAACCTTAGCTACTCCTAAATAGTTGTCAATGTGAGACTAGCCTCTCTAGAGGCAATTATGACCCACATGATTGATATCTTGATTAATTGATTGAAATTTTACAAATCATTGATT
Source organism: Gardenia jasminoides (assembly GCA_013103745.1). Lineage (NCBI taxonomy): Eukaryota > Viridiplantae > Streptophyta > Magnoliopsida > Gentianales > Rubiaceae > Gardenia > Gardenia jasminoides. Next base: position 378,113 of record CM023097.1, read on the forward strand.
AAGTATCTCCCATTTAATAGTAATCGATTGGTATATTCTATTGATTGATATTTCGTTCAATCAAATCATTAATCAAATCAATCAAATAATCAAAGATATTAGTTACAGTTATGAATTACGGTAAGATTTTCTTGATGGAAGGAAAACATAGGGATGTTCATACATGCCAGTAATGGTCCCTAACCTAGCCTATAAATAGCCTATGGTACTCCATCAAATTATGGTCTGTTGGTTAGGTAAAGATTAGAAGTTCTCTTACTCTAAATTTCCCTTCTACATATATTCTTCTTCTACATATTTTGCTAGTTTAGATAATAAGAGGAAAAAGACAAGAAAGCTTGAGGAAGAAGATAAGAATGCTTGGGTACTAATCTCTACTTGACAACAATGGTTGGAGGTAAGTTATCTCAATTTCTGCTGCCTAATATATATGTTTATATTATTATGTAAGTTAACATGTGGTATCAAAGCCACCCTCAAGCCATGTTGTTCAACATATAACTTTATGGCTTGTTAGTTATCTGATAAAGTTAGAATGATTCATTAAATGTTTCAACGAATCAATTTAACAATCATAAGCATGGAATCTATATTCCCATATTGAGAGTCGGACCTATAGCACCCATATACTCAATATTTTCTTAGTTGATCTCACTTGAAAATGAAAGCCATCTTGAGCCTTATTTCCTTGATTGGATATGTAATTATGTATGTAATTTTTTCTGATTCATATGTTGCATATTTGATTTAATGAAATATGCATGAAATAATTTGGCAAAGTTATCATTTGTGAGTTTCATGAGAGGTCAATCATGCATATCCTGATAATATCATGGGAATCATACATGAGGATCTTGTGATATGATATGAGCATGCAATCCAATTTCTATGATTTTATGATAATAATAGGTGTTATCTTATATGAACAGCATATCACTTTTTTTTCAATTTGCACCATATATTAATTAGATTCAATATCTCATTTGACTAGTCTTGTTTTTAAGAATGATGCATAATCAGCATATATGCATTAATAAAAGGGTTATAGATCTTTTGGCTATTCGCCATCTAATTATCATTGTCCAATGATGATTATGATTTAATAGTCATTTGTGATTATTAAATCCATACAATTTATTAGAATTGCTATGATTTGAATATTTGGAATTGTTCTTTTGAATATTTTCAAATTGTTAGATGTCTTCATAAAATTCTTTTCATCTTATATTTAAGAGTGGCCATAGCATCCTAAATATTTGATCATTAGGATTTTAATGATTGAATTAATGACATCTTATTAAGAGAGCAATTAATTTGTTAAAATTATCACTTGGCCCACAGGAAAGTGGTAATTTTAATAATATTAATTGATATAAGATGATAAAATTAATATTGTGTTAAGAGATTTTTTTAAACCCACGGGTATGAAAAATTCTATCTTTTTAAACTACCAGTCTTATTATAAAGAAAGTAAATTCAAATGCATGTTTAGCAACCTCTATCCACAGGAAGATTTGAATTTACTGTATGGGTTAACATTGGTTAATTCAATTTTTGTGTTTTAAGTTTCATAGCAATAATGTATGTATATTCTTGGATATTGCAGTTTTTTCTACCACTACTCTTTTTAATAATTCATCTTGTATTCCAATGCTACCTGGTGAAACTTGCACCAAATAGAAGGACAACTTTCTTCTGACTTTGAGGTGCATGGATCTTGATTTGGCACTTTGTGAGAATGAACCACCCACTCCCACGGATTCTAATTTGTCAAATGAAAAGGCTATTTATGAGAGGTGGGAGCGATCTAATCGCCTAAGCTTAATGCTAATTAAGTTGTATATTAGCCAAAGTATTAGGCGTTCAATTACTGATTGTGACCGAGTCAAAACTTGTATGAAGGCAATTGATGAACAATTTGTAAACTCTGACAAGGGTTTGTCTAGCACCCTTATGAAGAAATTTGCAAGCATAACATTTGACAAAAGTAGAAGTGGGCATGAGCACATTATGAAAATGAGGGATATTGTTGCCAAATTGAAGTCCCTTAAAGTTGAGATTTCTGAGTCATTCCTAGCGCATTTCATTCTCAATTCTCTCCCATCGGAATATACTCCGTTTAAGATCTCTTATAACGCATATAAAGAAGAGTGGTCAATTAATAAACCCTTGATCATGTGTGTCCAAGAGGAGGACAGATTGAAACATCAGACACCAGAAAGTGTTCATCTCGTGACTTATGGTAAAGAAAAAGTAAAGAAAGGCAAAAGTAAGAGTGTTCCTAAAAAATGGGATGGCAATAAAGACAAATGTCATTTTTGCAAGAAAAAAGGACATTGGAAGAAAGATCGCATCAAATACAAGAAATTGCTTGAAACGAAAGGTAATCTCATTTGTGTATGTTATGAATCTAACTTCATTGAAATTAGTGATAATACTTGGTGGATTGATTGTGACTCTACAATTTATATTTCCAAAACCATGCAGGGCTTTCTGAACCTAGGGAAGTCACTGGAAAGTGACAAAACATCTATTCTGGAAATCGGATGCATTCAACTATTAAAGGTGTGGGACTTATAGACTAATTTTAAAGACGAGTTTTCAATTAGATCTTAAAAACACCTTTTACATTCCATCTTTTTTTAGAAATTTGATTTCTCTTTCTAGACTTTCTATTATTGGATATGATTCCAATTCTCATGTTTCAACTATAAATCTTTTGAAAAATAATAAAGTTATTGGCTCTGCCAATTTGAGTGGAATGTTATTGAAACTTGAGTTAGACTCCACATATGAATGTAGCCGTTTAACTATGTACGATATTGGTACTAAACGTAGTATTATTAATAAGAACTCTATAAAACTTTGGCATTGGAAATTGGGACACATCTGATAGAATCAAAAGGTCAGTGAATGATGAAGTCTTGGAGATTTTAGATTTTATTGACTTTGATACTTGTATAGACTGCATAAAAGGTAAGCAGACTAACAAGACCACTAAAGGTGCCAAAAGAAGTTCTTAATTATTTGAAATTATTCACATGAATATTTGTGGACATTTTCATACCCCTTGTTTGAACGGTCAGAGATATTTTATCACACTTATAGATGACTATTCAAGATTTATGTATCTTTATCTCTTGTTTGATAAACTAGAGGCATTTGATGCTTTTAAAATTTTCAAACTAGAGATAGAGAAATAAAAGAAAAAGAAAATCTAAACTATAAGATCGGATAGAAGTAGTAAATATGATGGAAAGTACACTGATATGGGACAAGCTTCTGATCCATTTGCTAAGTTTCTTGAAAAGGAAGGCATTGTTGCTAAATATACAACATACTACAACAAAATGGTGTAGTCGAAAGGTGAAACCGAACTCTTATGAACATGGTTAGAAGCATGATTAGCAGTTATAACTTGTCTTTATCCTTACAGAGTGAAACCTTAAAACTGCCATGTATATTTTAAATAGAGTACCATCCAAGGCTATCCCTAAAATGCCATTTGAAATTTGGAATGGATGGAAATCCAGTTTAAAACATTTACACGAATGGGGTTGTCTAGTTGAGATGAGAATATATAATCTACACTTTAAGAAATTGGATGAATGTACTGTTATCGATTTTTTCATAGCTATGCTATTAATTCCAAAGGGTTTAGATTTTACTGTTTTGCTGACACTCCAAAAGTTATTGAATTTAAAAATGCTAAATTTCTTGAGGAACACAAAATTAGTGGGAGTGGTCCTCAAACTGTAGAATTTGAAGAAGTGAAGGATGCACCTGTAGCACCTTCAAAAGATTTAGTTGTTATTCAAAATATTGAAAAATAACCTCTACCTGAGCAACCTCCACCTAAGCAATCACATTTAGAACAATTAACAATAGTTGATCACACTAATCAAACTATTCATGAAACAATGGGAGTTAGAAGTTCCTCAAAAATCAGAAGACCAACAATTTCTAGTAATTTTGAAGTATACCTCTAAGAGTTTGACTATGACGTTGGATTTAAGGATGACCCTAGTTCATTTTCACAAGTCATGAGTAGAGAAAACTGCACATTTTGGTATAATGCTATGAATGAGGAAATGGAATCAATAGCTAAAAATAAAGGTTGGGATTTCATTGAACTACCTAAAAAGGTCTCTGTTATAGGATGTAAATAGGTTTTTAAAACCAAAAGAGACCAAATGGCTAATATCGAATGATATAAACCTAGACTTGTAACCAAAGGTTTAAGTAGGTTTTTAAAACCAAAAGAGACCAAATGGCTAATATCGAATGATATAAACCTAGACTTGTAACCAAAGGTTTCACTTAAAAGTAAGGATTGACTACCATGAAATCTTCTCTCCTGTTTCCAAGAAGGATTCATTGCGCATCATCATGGCAACAGTAGCCTATTTTCTTTTGGAACTACATCAAATGGATATGAAAACAAAATTCCTTAATGGGGATCTTGAAGAAGAGGTGTACATGTGTCAACCTAAAGGTTTTGTCAATAATGACAAGAACCAACTTGTTTTCAAACTAGAGAAATCTATATATAGACTAAAATAGCCTTCTCGCTAATGGTATATTAAGTTTCATAACGTTCTCTCTTCATTTGGTTTTGTAGAGAATATCATTGACCAATGCATATACCTCAAGATAAGTGGGAGCAAATATATATTTTTAGTCTTATTTGTAGATGATATTCTCCTTGCAAATAATGATGGGTTTGCTGCATGAAACCGAACAGTTTCTTGCACAGAACTTTGAAATGAAGGACATGAGTGAAGCCTCTTATATCATTGGCATAGAGATTCAGAAAGATAGAACAAGAAAAATTCTTGAATTGTCTCAAAAGTCCTACATTGAAAAGATTTTAGAAAGGTTTGGGATGAAACTTTGTTCTTCAATTGCAGCTCCTATTGTTAAAGGAGAAAAATTCAGTTTGGATCAATGTCCTAAAATGAATTGGAATGAAAAGAAATAGATCACATTCTATATGCTTCGCTTGTCGGAAGGCTCATGTATGCTCAGGTCTGCACCAAATCGGATATTACTTTCACAGTTGGAATGTTAGGTGGATATCAAAGTAATCCTGAAAAGGACCACTAGAAAGTTGCTAAAAGACTTCTAAGGTATATGCAATGAACCAAGAACTACAAACTTACATACAGACAATCTGACTATTTAGAAGGTAGTTGGATATTCTGATTCGAATTTTGCTGGATGTGTGGACTCAAGCAAATCTACTTCAGGATACATATTCCTTTTTGCTGGAGGAGCTGTATCTTGGAGAAGTGTAAAACAAATAGTTGTTGCATTATCCACTGTGGAAGCAGAATTCATTACATACTATGAATCATCACATGCTCTGTGGTTGAGAACTTCATATCTGGCCTAAGAATGGTAGATTCAGTGTATAGGCCATCAAAGATTTTTTGTGACAACTCTGCTGCTGTGTTCTTTCCTAAGGACAACAAGAGTGGGAGTCAAAACAAGCACATCGACATCAAGTTTTTAATGGTCAGAGATCATGTTAAAAAGTAAGAAATAATCATTGAGCAAATTAATACTAAATTAGTGATTGCTGATCCTATGACTAAAGGATTGTCGGCTGAAGTCTTTTGGGATCATGCGACTCATATGGAATTCAGTAGATCATTCTAGATTATTTATATATTTTGACCATTTGTGTCTAGACATTTGTTAGCAATTTTACATGTAAACGCACATTGAAACTAATACATGGATAAAGAAGTGATCTTTTGATCCATAAAGTTGGACCCTGAGTAACTTGTATGAAATTATTTATAAAGTCCTCCTAAAGTACTTGATTAGAAAGTATAATATTATTGTAATACATGGAAAGAAGTGTTCGTGGTAAGAACATAATCGCTACGATTCGAATATTATCATTTTTAATTAAGCAATTGTTGTATAACTGTTAAGTTTATTGAGTGGTAATGAGAATTTATAGCCATTTTAAGTATCTAGTCACTCACGAATTTATCTGACTATTACATGTGGATCAAGTGGGAGAATACAAGACTAGCCTCTTTAGAGACAATTATGACCCACATGATTGATTGATATTTTGACAATAATTGATTAGATATCTCCCATTGAATAGTAATTAATTGGTATATTCTGTTGATTAATATTTTACTCAATCAAATCATCAAATATATTATTTACAGGGTAAGATTTCGTTGATGGAAGGAAACTCTAGGTATGTTAATATATGCCAGTAATGGTCCCTAGTGTAGCATATAAATAGCCTGTGGTATTCTATCAACCTACAATCTGTTGGTTAGGCATAGGTTAGAAGTTTCCTTATTCTAAATTTCTCTTCTACGTATTTTCTTCATCTACATATTTTACTAGATTAGATAAGAAGAGGAAGAATACAGGGCTTGAGGAAGAAAACAAGAAAGTTTGGATACTAATTTCTACTTGACAACAATGGCTGGAGGTAAGCTATCTCGATTTCCGCTGCCTAATATATATGTTTATATTATTATGTAAGTTAACAGTCAATTCGTCTATTGTTTGTAGATGCTATATCCTTGACCTTGAGGAACAATACGACCATGACTATGAATTTGACTGCTTCCTCTTCAAAAAGAAAAAAAAAAAAACATATATCCACTAAATATGATTGCTCCAACTTATCTTATAACCATATCCTTAGATTCTTTTCCAATTTGCTTGAACACAAAAAATCTAATATAAGGGATGCAAACTAGATCTGCTTTTCAATATATAAAAATTCTCTCTCATATCCTAATTAAGCATAATGTGTACATTGAATAGAAATTATACATATATAGACATTCACATGCAAGCCAAAAACAATGTATACATGTGTACAGAGTCATAAGTGAAAATTTTACCTGAGTAAACGCTAGTGCAAACTAACTTGACCTAATCAAGTTGGCTACCAGGGGAACCTTAAGGTCCCTGTTTGGGGGATCAAATCCCCCAGTTAGCGGGTTTGTTTGGATAGAGAATTTACTTGAGATTTTATTTGGAATATTTACTGTAGCACTTTTTGTGATGTGATGTATGTGAGATAAAAATATTGTTGGGAAGATAAAAAGGTGATTGGAAAGTGTGATTATGATGTAAGCAAAGTAAATTTTGCAAATAAATTTTGCAAATTTCTGTTATACAAACAAATCTTTCTAGCGCTGGTGCAGATTTTAGTACAAAAAGAACAGAATCTTGCAGTAACTATCCAAGAGAGGAGTAAAAAAACTGAGAAGTTTCCACCAACAAACCAACGGTCATAAAAGCTTAGTCAAACATACAAGCAAGATTGGTTTTCTGACATTACCCTTGATAGATTATGCAAAAGTTGATGTAGTTTTGTACCGACAGAGTCCCAATGTAAAGTGCTGGTGATATCATAAGAGAACTCTCAGAGAGCAAATGCACCAAAAAAAAAAAAAAGAAAAAATCCCTTAATCTCAATGGATTCCAATTCAATCAGAATATCAGTCATCTCTACAATTCAATACACATAGCAAGATTAGCTTAAATAATTTCTAAAAAAAATTAACTTCTCAATCTCAGCCGAAATTACTTGTTTGCTTTGATACTCAAATGCTTGTTTCCCCTGTGCGGACCAATTACCTAGCCCCAAAAAAATGATATATCGCATCATAACGAATGAATAAATTAAGAAGTAGAGAAAAGTACTAGACAAGATTCTCAAGCCATGAGGAATTCGTGTGTAAGAGAGAGAGAGAAAAAAAAAACATCTCAGAAAATTTTGCTTGCATATCGCAAGCGCTGGTCTTCACTTGAAAATTTCCTGTGAACAAAAGATGATAGTAAAAGTTGCAATTACCAGAGCGTCTCATTTCTTTTATACAGGGCATAGTTGAATCACGTTTCATCAATCATTGCAAGTTTGGGACCATGAAAGAAAAATACTGTCGTGAACCTTTTGATTCTATGAAAGAAAAGATCTTGAGCCAAAACATATTATTATTATTATAAGATTTGATAGCACTTATCATTGGGTTGAGTATTAAGCACAATTTATGATCTCTGGTGTGGAAAAATGGGCTGAGCCTGACATGGTAAGATTAAGTCTAGTCCGGTGCACACACTTCACTTGTTGCCTATATACTAGTGCAAAATTATAAGACTGCTCGGAAAATCACAGAGACATTTAAGTAATGGTGATGCCAAGTTAAACTAACTTATATTTTGTGAAATGGTGTTCATATGTCCAAAGGCTCCAACTGGGGGTTTCTCTCTCTGCCCATTATCCAATACTACTTCTACAAAACAGGCACCATGTTGACGTTGAAGCAGATCGGATCCATGGCCATGGGCCATCATCACATATTGAACTGTGTAATTTAATCACCATTTTCAAACTTAAAACTCTATCTATCTTACGCAATTAGGACCTAATTGTGAATGCATCAACATTAATAATAAATTAGGCATATGGGAAAGCGAGATTCTGTGTTTCTGTAGGGTTGGCATTCACAGTAATCTACGGCGGCTCCGTTTGGAATTTATACTACTCTTACTGAAAAACACACTACACTACTACTGTTATTGGAATTACTGTTATTGGAATTGAAATATAGGCCAATTTATCTCAGAACAGTACATTCCTGCATGAAACGACGTCGTCTTTTTGCAAATGCACCCTGGTTTTCAGCTTCGAATTCCACTCGTTGCCCCAATTCATTTTGCACCCTAATTCATCCCTGCTGTTCCTCCCCTTTCGATTTTGCCTGTACACTCCATCCGCCAATTAAAAATTCCAGAGGTTTGCAAAATGATGATGATGGCCGGCCCCACTTCCTCATAAGCTCCGAACAAGAAGACGATTTGCATGATGCGCTGTTGAACTTGTCTCGCCGACGTTCCCAGCCACAGCTTCACACCGAAGCCGGCACTCGAAGTTGTAGAATCTCCAGCCTGTGCTATTACGCCTAAGTACAAGTGCCCCAAACGGTTCCCGATCTCTTCCTGGCCTGTGGTGAGTTTATTCCGCCATAGTAACTTCTCCGGCGACTCCTGCTAAAATTCACCATCCACTTAGGAAGTAAAGCTCATAATACCCAAGTTTTATCTCTTCCCCAGGTTTAATAGCTAATGAAGTTGGAGTTCGTGGTTTTTTGGTGATTCTACCCCGCTTCGGACTTCCAATCCAGTGGGAGTTGGACGTTTGCGCTGCGTCGTCATTTGAGACGATTTCCTCGTTTTCCAGTTTGGATTGTTCGGGAATTTGTCCTGGTCAGCTCCCTAATTTCCTGCTATATAAGTTTTCATTGAGGATGAGTTGGTTTACGAATTTTTGCAGCTTTAATGTCTGTTTGCCCGGTTGAAGTTTCCTTCAAATTACTTGTGAATTTGGGGTTGTGGATGCATTTGGTTTTTCGCTTACCACTGGTACAATTTTGCTGTGAAGTAGTGGTTCGTCACTTAATTTTTCCTCCCCTCCGAAACTTCCACTTTTGTGCTATGGCATTTTTTCTGTTGTGGATTTTTTACGCCTATTTTTTTGGGTTGGCTGGCTGCTGCGGATATGTTTGTGCTATGGTGTCTATCTGTTTGTGATTAACTTCAAATTCTTGAAATTGCCACAATATGCTGCTCGGACAAATAAGCACTGGTATACACTGACTACTGATTGCCTACTGACCTTATGAAAATGAAAATGTGGCTGCTAGTGTAACCATGTGTTGAGCCTTGCCCTATTCCCATTTAAAGCAAAACTTTGGTATCAAGTTTAGGAGAAAAAAATGCCAATTCTCTTACAATTTTGGTTTAATTTGTCTGAACCTTTGAATCCAATTCTGTAGTAATTACATAGTCGAACAATTGATCCTGCTTGTGTAGCCTTTTAATCATAAATGAGTAAACTAACCTGCTTTAGTTAGGCTGGTATTGCTTTGGTGGATCATTTTCTTCATGCCCCCTGTTACTAGAGCTGCTAAAAAAGGTATGAATTTTTTAAGCACTGTACTAGACGCCTAAATGTTGATATAGACTTCTGATTTTATGTGCTAATTTGGCCACACAGCCCTGAGTTCTCGTCTTGGCCAATTAACTAGTGCCACATCAGCTTGGGGAGAGAACAATTTACGCGTTTGTGTGACTAATTACTTCAAGGTGTAGTCCCTAATTTTTTATTTCTTCCCCTCTTGTCAGCTAATTAGTGGTTCTATGTTGTCGTACACCCATTGCTTTGTAATTTTAAAATGGAAACTTTTTTTTTTTCCCCACAAAGATGAGCAAGTCAAGACGACCATATTCTGAGCGTGTGTACTTTAGTAAAGAGCATGAACTTGCTTTCGCCCAGTGCTTAGTGAACTTGCATAGGAAGAGGGAGATTAGTGTGAACAACATTTCCAGCTATGTTATTCCTCACGTTCAGAGGTTTTGATCTAAATCATAGTGAACCTTGATTTTATGAAAGAAAATTTGCTGTCAAACGATCTTGAGCCAAAACAGATTATAAGATTTGATAGCACTTATCATTCAGTTGAGTATTAACCACAACTTATGATCTCTCTTGTGGAAAAATGGCCTGAGCCTGACATGGTAAGATTAAGTCTAGTCTAGTGCACACACTTCACTTGTTTTAAGTCCTAAGTGCACAAACTTTAATGTGTGTTGCCTATATACAAAATTATAAGACTGCTCGGAAAATCAAAGAAATATTTAAGTAATGGTCATGCCCAGTTAAACTAACTTATAGGTGCAGTGTCTTTTTTGTGAAATGGTTCATATGTCCAAAAGCTCTAACTGGGGTCTCTCTCTCTGGCCATTATCCAATACTACTTCTACAAAACAGGCACTATGTTGAAGCAGATTGGATCCATGGGCACTAAGAAGCCCCCTGCCATCATCACATATTGAACTGTGTAATTAATCACCATATTCATACTTAAAACTCTATCTTACACAATTAGGACCTAATTGTGAATGCAACAACAATAATAAATTAGGCATATGGGAAAGCGAGATTCTGTAGGGTTGGCATTCTAATCTACACTTCAGAGGTTGCTGATGTGTGTATTTTCTCCTTTTGCAGTGGTAGATGACCATACATAACTCTCTCTCCCTCTCTCTATATTAATTTCAATTTCAATGGGCTTCCTCTGTAGGGTTTCTGACATACTATTTCCTGAACAGTGAGGAAGATCGATCTGCAATAGACCGGTCAGTTCTTTGGTTGGTTGGGAGTCTAAAGCCAGCGCCAGACAGGGGTAGTTTCTTCAGATGTTGAGACCGGTCAGTTCTTCTTCTTCTTCTTCTTCTTCTTCTGTCTCAGGAACATCTTGAACGACCCAATTAATTGACAACGTGAATTGAGTTTTGAAAGATATACATTAGTGTTCCTTGTTAGTAGTAAGTGGAGGGCCTTCTTTTCTTTTGTGAATGTAGTTTTGGAGGATGGTTCTTGCGTTGGAGTCTTTTGTCAGAATATATTTCACAAGTGATTCAATTTCAAAATTTATCCCCATTTTAATCTTTCACTGGCTATGTAACTATCTAACTGTCCTCTCTCCATTTTTCTCTCCCACTGTTGCTCGCTCTTAACTCTCGCGGCCTCCGTTTTTTTTTTTTTTTTTGCTGTTTGGTTTCCCTCCCCCCTCCCCCGGTTTTGCTTTTCCTCGTTTTCCAGCCCATAATTGCTTTCAGGATTATATTCGTTCATAGCATCTAAAACTTCAAAATTGATCCTTGATGATGATTTTAACTGTTTAAATAGTTCTCCATGCACATAATCTCAAATTGTAGTGTGTTATCTTTTTTCTTCCTGATCTGATTTTAAAGTGATTACAGAATTCCCATGGCCTTTGAAATTCTTGATTGCTAATGGTTAACAAATAGTATCCCTAGGTGTGCTAATCCCGGAAATTACCGACAGAACTCAAATTGAGCTTGGTTATTTGAATTCAATAATTCGGAATTTGTTTGGTAAATTGGAATATCCAAAATATTGAGTTTGATTCGAATTAGTATCGAATATGGTATTGGGTTTGCTTAATTCGGATATGCTGAATTCGAATTGATTATCGAAACCAGTAGTAGACTTGTTCCATATTCAAAAGACAGATATATGAGTATAAGATATTTGTAGGACTGCACTTTTTTCCCTGCACACCCGGTCGCCAGATTTCGACAAACTTTCTCAAGAAAACCACTAATCTGACAGTTTGTATCATTTGGTGACTAAATAAATGGATGGGATTGATTTGTTTGTGGCATGTCTGTAATACATAAGCATCCGCAGCTCCTCCTCCTGTTTCTTTTGTTTCTTTAATTTTTTTTTTTATTTTTTTCCTTCCTAAGCCTCAAGTTTAATCACAGTCCTGTGAAGGCTGAAGGCTCAAAATGCTGTCTTCAATCCCTGCAGCAATCTGGAAACGTGAATTGAGAAGGAGGATCACTGAGGACCCCTGACTGACTCAACATCTTCATCTTCTTCTTGGTGAGTTTAATTATCTCTTGTTCAAGAATTTTGTAATTGATGTTGACCGTTGAGCTATTTTGCTTTTCTTACAAACCCCCCCCCCCCAAGCCCCCCAAAAACAAAAAAAAAAATTTTTCCCCATCTTTGGTTCTTCTTTGGCTGTCAATCACTCAATTGGGTGTAGGTAAATGAGTTCATGACTTAATGTTAAATTGTTAATTGGCTGGTCTGATTCTTCTCAGCTTCTGCTTGTGGCACTAGGGCAGTAGAAGTTTAGACTTTTGAAACTTGAAAACTTTAACTTGTACTAGTATACTAGAACTCCCTCTCCCAGAAATACTTGGTTTCAATATTAGAGAGAGGGAGGGAATACTTGGTTTGGGCGTTGTGCAGAACATGCAGTAGAAGTTTAGAACATGCCTGTAGAGTATGTTATTTTAGGCTATCCAATCTAATCACCTGATGTTATGATCTTTCACTGTTATTTCCCCCTAATTGAAAGGTTGTTTGAGATTGTTCAGCAAGGATCTTCATGGTACAAGATTTCAAGATTCTTGGCATATTGTTCTTGAATATCTAGCAATGTCCAGGCTTGGGCAGGTTACTTCATTTCTTTAGTGTCATTTTTGTTGTTAGTCTTAATCATGACCAAAAACCCCTCATTATCTTTCACCTTCTTTGTATGCACCATTAGAAATCAAATGCTTCGCAAAGTTGGAAACCTGGCTCACATGACTTAAATTCAAACCTATTGATTACAATCTTGTTGCAGTAAATGAGTCCTTCATTGGAACATAGTCTATTTAGAAACCTGGCCTATTCAAGTTTTCATTCCTAATAACTTAGTAATAATTTCCATATATCTTTTGATTGTAAGTAGAGTCTTGATTGCTGCAGTAATATTTTCCAATTTGATGCAATATTGCAATTAGACTTGTACATTTGAATTGAACTTTTTGTTTTTTTTTGTTTGTTTTATGTTAAATTGATGAAGTTGTCAAGATGGTGATGTTCACATATGTGCTTGGTACCTTGTGATGACCGATGAAGATAATGAAGAAAGTTTGTCATTGAGACCATTGATTTTAAGCATGAATTGTAAATTTAATGGTGAAGTTGATGATAATCAATTATTAGACTTGTTGGGACTTTTTATGAACCTTTTTATGACCTTGAGAGATGATATTCAATGTGTGCTTTGATTTATTTCTTGTGTTTTTGATTTTTGGTTAGCATTTGGATTGTAGTTAATTAGGTGTTTATGTGCAAAATGAATTTATCAGCTAGCACAGAAATTTATGGACTGTAGCAAGGATTCACTTCGTTAGCATCTCGGGTTAGTCACCTAAATGCTGAACTGCTGAAGCGCTTAAAGCCCGAAGTTTAAAAAAAAAAAAAAAAGAAAAAAGAAAAAAAAAGAAGAAATGGTGAACCGGCTGGTTTGACCACGAATCGCCCCCTCCACCGGTTCATTTGCTGGGCTGAGTTTTAAAACATTGGTTGATATTTAATGAGTTGCTGTTACTTTGAATGGGATTGATGAACAAAGCAACCAGGAGGCATTGATGCATGAAACAGTAATTGAGGATGGATACAAGTCTGTTAAAGTTGCATTTTTTTCCCCCCGTTTTGCCTTAGCTCTTCTATATGGCAAAGTGTTGAACAAAATCAACTGAAACAAGGATTCTTTTGCCTGGAACTAGCTGGTTCTATCAGGACCAATCTATCTATCCTATTTGTTCTTTTCTCTCGAACAAAGCTACTGCCGTGCATTGTTCTATTTGGGTTGTACCTATTGTAAGATTGGACTTAATTGTATTCACTTGTAATTCAGTTTTTTTGATGATTTAGGTTTAGCAGAAGGTGAAACTAAGTGCAAAATGCCCCAAAATGTTCCACATCAGATTGTGCAATCTCCCGCCCGGCTAGGCTTACCAAATCCAAATTCACCTTCTCTTCAAAACACTACTCCAGCTAAGTTTGCCTCCCAGACCCAGCAACCTCATCCAACGAATCAACAGTCAAATGCATCAAATATTATTACAACTTCTTCCGCACTTCTTCCTCTCCTCCCCCCTCTGCCAAGAGCTCAGTCTATTCTTTTGCAAATGTCCTCACTCGCCACGAGACTCTTTGATGTCTCACCTAATAGATCGCATTGGATTAGTGCATTTCGAGGTTCCCTCCCCTCCTTCTTGTCTTCACAGTCCCAATCTTTGACATCATCTACACCAGATTCTTATCCTTCTTCCCCCAAAGAAATTCTCGCTCTTTTCACAAACCTTCAAACTCAGCTATTTGAAGCTGTTGCAGAGCTCCAAGAAATTCTTGATCTTCAAGATGCAAAACAGAAACTCTCGCATGAAATCAGGTCAAAAGATGCTGCAATTCTTGCACTAGCAAACAAGCTCAAAGAAGCTGAGCAGGTTCTTGACAACCTTGTGGATGATTACTCTGATTATCGCCATTCAAAACGGTCCAGGCCACAAGATGTTGCAGAGGATTCTTCAACCACCACTGTGGCATCTCAGCTGAAACTTTCTGATATATTGTCATGTGCCCATAGGATAAGCTACACTACTTTTGCACCACCAGAATTTGGTGCTGGACAGGCTGCCCTCCGTGGCGCGCTCCCACCTGCTCCACAGGAGGAGCAAATGCGGGCATCCCAACTGTATGCTTTTGCTGATCTTGATGTTGGTTTACCAAAAACAGATGAGGATAAGAAGAAAACTATAGAGCCGTTAATTGAAACCCCTGTTGGGCAACCAGCAGAGCCAAATCCACTGGCCAATCTTACTGGATTACACGGTCTGCTTCCGCCTAATATTGTTGTGCCATCAGGATGGAAACCTGGAATGCCTGTGGAGTTGCCCAGTGATCTACCCATTCTTCCTCCACCTGGTTGGAAACCTGGTGATCCAGTGGCACTGCCTCCATTGGATTCTCTTCCTGTACCTCCTAGAATTGAAGAGCAACAACCTCAGCATATCCCTCCATCAATGCTTACGAAGGCCCCTGAGCCTATACAAGTTCGGCATGTGCAGCTTGACATTGACGATGACAGTAGTGATTATAGCAGTGATGTTGGTAGCTCTGACAGTGAAGATTAGTCTTAAACTCCTATGCTTATATGTCATTGTAAATTCTGAAATGCTACATAGTGCATCTTTCAAAGAGGATTGAAGTTGCTATCTCTAGCCTGTACTGACTGCTGATGAAATTGAAGTTTTACTAGAGTTCTGCAATTCCTCAGGGTTGTCTAACTGTGCTTGCATACCTAGAGTATCCTTTCAATTTGCTGAACATTCCTTGCAAACCCTTCGAGTACTGCTTTTGACTCTAAGGTTATTAGAAGCCTAGTTGAGTGAGTATGTTCTTTTAAATTTGTGACAATAGGGACCTGTACACTAACATTACACACTAGATAAAGCAGCAATAGCTTTTTAGGTTTTACCTTTGATGTACGTCCTTTGATAGTTGATCATCTTGTGCGCAGTCGAGTGTATTATGTCTTCTGCAAGATGAAAAACGAATGAAAGTAGAAAAGCTGCATTTTTGTCCTCAGTCAATGCATCTAAATACTTGCTGTCTTAGCAGATGGGTGGGAATTTACGTAGGTTACTCCAGCCATCCTAAAATAGGAATACTGTACTCAGGTTCACAACCACTCTTTATAAGGAGACATTTAGAGCTGTACTAAAATCTTGTATGCTAGCGACTAGCTTAACTGTAAACTGTGAGGTATTTTCCTCTGTCGTCGCTGTAGAGTGTAGATGCTTGATTGATAAACATTTGTAAAATGAGATGCAAGTTAGCAATGAATATGTGATGAAATCAGATCTACAGAAGTTGATTTAGACCAGCTTATGTGGCAAGTAGCTACAGTCGATCACACAAGTAAGATTAGTGTTCTTTGTACTATCCCATGGTTGGCTGATGGCTGGCCATGTACTTTCAGACTTTATGTGGAGAGACTGGCTGACTCTTCTCTTCTCTTCTATTCGCGCTCTCTCTCTCTCTCTCACTCTATTTTTTTTTTTCTTTCCAAACTTCCATTTCACGGAAGAAAGAAGTGTTGAAGTGGCAGGTGTCGGCCCAAAAAAAGGAAAAAAGGTTGCTTGTTTTAAAGGGAAACTGAAGTATAATTCCCTGCAAAGATCACAGGGCAAGTAGAAAGCCAAGATTGAGGAAGAAAAAAAAATTCACAAAGTTTTCAGATACTTAACTTATTTTTTTTTTAGCGAAAAATGTCATGAAACTCTTAAGTATGTATCTCTTTTTTTTTTTTTCCTTGTTAAATCATTCCTTCAGTTTTTGGGGTTAAGTCGAATGGAAAGTCATGCACGTGACGTGCACACACATTTTCTTGAAGACAATTTCAAAAGGAAAAAAAATTAATAACAGAGACTTTAAGAAAATTATACATAAATCCATAATAGTTAGCTGTACATAAAAATAGCTATCAAATTTGATCAAATAGAATGATATTCAACTCATTTCTTTTATACATTAGTCTCTGTCTTTGCCAAGAACCTTCACAAAATCATCAATTTTTTTTTATTTTTAAAATAGTCACTTAGATTATGGAGAAATGGAACTTCATAACCTCGGTTTTATGATGGGTGTCTGTATAATATTGATTATGACTTTATGTATTAGGAAAATAATTTTATGGAATTAAACTTCCTTATAAAATACAGTTAGATGGATGTGGAACAAAGTTACCTTATGATGTGAAATTTACAAATTAAAGTAACAACCCCAAAGTTTACAAATTCAGGTAACATGATTATATCCATTGCAGTTTCATTACAAATTTCTTAACGGATGCCATCCCCGTTAATACACCTAAATTACACTAAACTTACCATATTAATACACATTCACAATTAATGCACTCGTGACACTTTTCTTAATTAAGTACACCATTTAAAAAAAAACTAATACTACTTGAATCCCTTTTAATGAGTTCCTATTGGATACTAGATACCCGTTAGCAAACTACTTTCATTACTATAAAGTTAAAGGTAGAAGAGAAATAAAATATTGATAGAATAAACAAAAATAATAATAAAAAACTCAATGCTGGTTAAAGTGAAGAGAGAAACAAAATATATACACGATGAATAAAAATAACAATCTATACTTACTAATGGTGACTAATTAATTGCTTCAACCAAGTGTCATGTGATGATGAATCAATTCTGCTAATCCTCCTCCTCTAATTAATTATGAAATATGCTTCAACCTACAAGTGACAAAACAACGAAAAAGTTGCAGTTACCCACTAATACAACTAATTCACTATGACAAACATTAGGCAACATTTACACCATCATTATCCCAAGTTTGTTAAGCTGACTAAGAAAACATTAAAATATTAAAAATCATTGTTAAATAAAAAACTTTAGTTTAGTAGTCGTCTTAATGTGGGGGTGGAGGTGTGGGTGGGAGGATAAAAAGGAAACAAAATCTTTGGCCATTGTAATTTACAAGGGTCTAAGATGCGAAGAAAGAAGGGGTCATTGATCATTGCAATTTGCAAACTGCCTTTCTATCCCTATAGGGCTTTATTTATATTCACAATTTTGGTGTTAAAACTTGCATTCTTCAATAGTGCAAAATAAATTAACTTGTTAGCAGTCACCACTATTTCTTCCACAATATTCCTGTGAGGTCAAATGAACTTAAGAGATTGCCACTGCTTCGCATTTACAATAATTTGGGCACAAGTTGGATCAATATCTAATTTGGACGTGCATTTTTAGCTTTGCTAGTATTAAGAAAAAGATTTAAAAGTCAAAATAAATGACTTGGTTATTCCTTGAAAAATTGAATAATGCCCATTTTATGAGGACTATTTATATAATTTTGACCTTGGTACGTGAATTTGTTTTAGCATCATATTAGCATATAAGTACATGGTTTATTGTTTGATTTGTGCTTTGACTTTGAAATATTCTTTTTAGGTATACCCTTAACAAACCCAAAAGTTAAGAGTGATACAATGATGAAAATTTGTGTGTGGGTTCTTTGTTATAATTGTTTAATACCTTTTGCCGATACTATTGTACTAGTATAGTCTTGCTCTGCGAGATTCTACAGTTGCAATCACTTATAGTTAGATTTCTGCATATCGATCTGGCAATGTAATTATGTGATACGAACTTTCAAAACTAACAATTTACATAATAACTGTACCTGTCTCAAAATTTGTGTGTTTGTTACACAAGATAGCTTCCATATAAATCGATCTTATATTCATTTTACTACCGAAATAGACCGATTAGTTTCATAAAATGTCATATATTTTAGAAGTTGGGAAATTTGTTTCACAAGAGAGGTTAAGAAAGCAAATATTTTTGTATCAAATTCGAGCATTTCATAAGTAGTGTTCTTATGTATTTAAAACAAAAAAATCCTTTGGATCTATGATATTGGTGCCTTAATCTTTGTTATTTGTTCCAATCAAATAGTTATGTTTCTCAATGAAACTCATCTAAATATCCAAATGCATGCGTACTCTATATTAATTATAACGATATAACTGTACATACATAAAGAGATTAAAATTTTATATATGCAAGGAGAGATACCATAGATGAAATTTAAAAAGAGTCAAGGGATGCTGTTAATTGAGATTTTGAACATGGCTAACCTTTTTATGCTGACTTTCAAAAAACATAAACACCAACTATAAGTTTGTAAATCATGAACATGTTTGAAACATTTGCAATTTGAGTAGCTAAGGGTTGATACTTTCTTGTGGCATAAATTAGTGACCTAGGAAGTTTTTGTCTAATATCATTTGACCACACTAGTTTCTCTTGCTACATATTTTACTTTATTCAAGTTGACACTGGTATCTAAGTGTAGTCAAATGTATGTAGGCCAAATTTTGACAAATTTCAATTGTTGACTATTGAACCTATGTGACTTAATATTTACATTATATGAACAATCATACAACTTTGCGAATTTGTCATGCAGCCCCAAATACATACATACATACATACATGCATGCATACATATATACATACATACGTATACATATACATATATATATATATATATATATATATTCTTTCGCTATTTTATATAACTATACAAGCAGGTTTTATCTATCATAACGAGATGATTTTACATAACTTGGAATTATTAACAAATTGTTAAAATTTTCCTCTCTTTTATTATTAATTGCAAGAAAAAATGTTATAAAAAATTTTTATAATGACAAACACAACACACGTGCAAGACATGTACTCACATACTAGTGAGGTTAAAAACTTGATGGATCAGACTGATCATTATTGACCCAAAAACAATAATTGTAACATAAGATAAAAAATGATGTATATATACGAACGTAGGAGTATTTTTTTTTTTTTTAATAATTAGTTAAAACAAAACCAGAACAAGATAAGTTTCTAATCAGGCATGTTAGGCTGGTGTTGGGATGGTGGAATTGGTTGAAGGTTGACGATCATGAGTGTAGGAAACTTGCATTCATGAATAAGTATTTACATAATTAGTAAACGCCCTATTAACAGACTTTTTATAGGTAAAGCATTATCAGTATCACTAGAATCATAAAGCTAAATTCACCTTGTTCGGGTGATGGGGAGTGAGTAGGACCTTAGAGAGACTAGAAAAAAGCAAGTGCGATGCACGTATATAATCAACAAAAATTATTTCACAAAACCAAACTAATATATTTCATTATTAGTTGTCATCAAAAGAACAACTACTATTATGTTACAAATACCTTATATAGCTGATTTCAATTTTTAACCAAATGCAGTTTTTTATTTGTGTTATTTTGGTCAGAATTGTGATTAAAGTTACAATATAACAAAAGCAAAAACTTCAAATTTTCCTCTCACAAATACAATTACAAATTATATTACCATTTTTTTTTTGTAGAAAATCACTCTTCAAACTTTTAATGATAGTCATTTAGATATTTAAATATGGAATTATTACATCTTTTCATGAAGCATTTTGCTCCTATTTTTAATTGCCTATTTCAAAAGAACATTCATTTCGCATCTATTACCCCTATACTTTATTTGTTGGTAAGTGAAAATTTTTGCTTGATCTATAGTTTTAGATCAATGAAAATAATGAGCTTGAAGAAATTAATCTATTTGTACTTTTTAGATCCTACAAAAGTAGAATGATATTAAGTGTAAACTTTGGGGGATATAGGCTTGCAATTTAGGTAAGTCAAGAATAATAATATATCTCCAACTAAAAGCACTAAAAAAAAAAAAAATCTGAAACCAAAAGCTATTGGCAAATAGATTCCATGTAGAATTAATTGAGGATAAGCTATTTTGAGTGTCATTTACATATCGGGAGTATTTTTTTATGGTTATTATACTTTGCTATTGTAAGCCCTCCAGTTTGAGCGTTATGAACATATCCCTTAACAAGTTCTTTTCTACTTTTTTCTCTTATAGAATGCAATTTTTTTTTTCCATTTGTGGTATATTAGCATTTTGAACATACTAACAAAATAACTTAATTACTTTTTGGATTATTTATAATATCACACTCTTATTACTTTGATATCTCAAGTAGATTGTCAATGAATTAAGGAATTATGGATAACCAAACCAAAGAGACATATCAAACTATTTGATGAATAGAAAAGTAGAACTTCAAAACTGTAACCGATAAAAAAGAATTATGGATAAACCAACCCAAAAAAACATATCAAACTATTTGGTTAGTAGAAAAGTAGAACTTCAAACTGTAATTGATAAAAAGGATGTAAAAAAAAAAAGTGTAATCGAGAGTAGATTATTACTGGTAGGAAGAGGCCGTAATTATTTTAAATATATCACTTAGATTAGATTATTGATGGGATAATATTAGAAGTCGAGTAGGATGTTATAGTAGGATAATAATTATCTTCATTGACAATAATAGTCCCTCAATTAGAAGGTGGTGTGTGATTTATTTAACGGTAATATAGGTAGATCAAAAAAGTAAGAAACACCTTAGGAAAATCATCCAACACACTTTTATATAGAGTATAGATATAGATTAGCACTCATGGAAGGCAGAGAACTAGAAGCACCTTATTATATCCTAACTGATTTAGAATGTGATGCAGTTGAAGTAGCACTTGTGTACCTTAAAAAAACGACCATGTGCTGGTGACATAATGGATTCATGTTAAAAAATAGTTCGAAAGCTAAGTTGGGGTCAAATTTGATCGATTTGATTTTGTAAGGGATGTAAAGTCATCATATTAAAAGTGACGGACGAAAAAACTCATTTGACGAAATGTGAAAAACTTTTTTGAATGATGTTCCCTAGAAAAAAAAATCATAGTAACTAAATTTGCAATGAACCTATCAGAAGTCAGCGCAGCCTAAAGACATGATGGAATTCGCAAAATTACGTCCAAGACAAATAAGATGACTCTCACGAGTCAAATAAGAAGTCACCGTTGCACGTTGCAGGCCATTTGCGGTTCAACAGCATTTCTTGCAGTTAACCCTTCTTATCTTGTGATGCGCTGTAGCAATGGGGAAAAGAGACTGAAAACTCCTTCCATCTTGCTCTTTACCGAAAGGAAGGATACAACGACGTATTAATCAAGCTACATTTGCTTAGCCGCCTTCATTCATCTTTGTTTTCTACACACTTGGTAACGATTGCTTATGCAGATTAGCACACTTGGAAGTAAATCAACCAGCATAATCGGAAGTTTCAATTGTTACATCTTTGTCATATTCAAACTGCCAACCTTATGCTTTCTTTAAAAAACAGAAAAAGCTACCAATAGTCCATTAACGTCAATTGATTTCGAATGTGAATGATAAACTCGAGCCCCCAAGCAAGACAACACACAGGATAAGGCCACCTAGATTAGAATAGCATCCATAGAAATATTTACAAAACATGCTTTAACAACATAAAGAGTAGGGATAAATAACCACTTGGATTAGAGTAGCATCCTATGAAATATTCGCCAAACATGTTTTAAAACAGAACTGGGACAAACTTCAGGAGATAGATCGACAACATTAATAAATGTTTCTTTTCCATCAGCAAAGCTCTTATCACTAAGATGATCCTATCCCATCAGGGATCAATAGTATTTTACCAGAATGATGGTTCTCTTCCATCATCCTATGCGCCATTGCTGCATTAGAGAAGTTAAAAGTTGCACAGATATGTGGCTTGATCTTAGATTCAGCAATTGCAGGCCAAACGTACTCTTCAAGTGATCTCAGCAGAAACATTTTGTCACCCATTGTAGTCATCCGAACATCAGCTCCTAATATTGGAAGTTTTAAATCAGTAGAACAAAAAACGAATGAAGCAACCGACAAAAGCAATTAGAAAGTATTGGAGAGTTTTTTTTACCCATCACTTGAATCATCTTATCAGCAACGAGCCTAGTATCCATCTCAACTAGTCCACCACCTTGAGTTCCAATCACAATCAGCCTACCATCAAAGGCTAGATGGTTCAGATTGATCTGGAAATTCTTTTCTCCAACACAATCAAGAATGAAATCCACACCTTCAGGGAAGAGACAAGAAATGCCAAAGACTAATTAAATCAATAGAATTTAAAACTTACAAACTTGAATGAATATATATATTTAAAGAGTTACCTCTTTCACCGAGTACGGATCCTAGACAGACATCCAAATCTCCCCTCCTACTATTGATGCACATATCAGCTCCAAGATTCTTACACAATTGCAGCTTCTCATCAGTTCCTAGTAACCAAAAAGAATACCATAATAAGTAGGAACTCATACAGTTGATTGTATTCAACACAATTCAGAACTCCCCCACTTGTCGAAGGCTTAAAATGTTTGTACATCATTCCAAAGCCTCTAAGATTTGCACAAATTGACACACAGAGTCAAAGGGCAAAGTACCTTGATGGTCACTGAACTTCTATCGCAGACTTTTGGCCACTAAACCGATATTTGTCTCAAATTATCCACTGAAATTTTACCCATTCGCCATCCCATTTGTTTTTCAAGCTAAAGCTAATGGAAGAAAACCACCCAGAGTGTTTCTTAAGTAAATCGTAATCATTTGAGGCCACCCGATTGGAGACAATTTTTTCCCTCCTAAAACAACTATCATTGGTTCCTTCCTTAAATCTTCACAAATCAAAAATAAAAGAAATGAGGAAAGAAGGGGAAAAAAGGGTAGGCAGTGGTGCTTCATATTTCTTAAGACTTGATTACTTCATAGCCATGCAAACAAATAAAATCCCAAATTACTTTTGTGGAATACAAAGTATGGACAAGAAGGAAATCAGGGGCTTGGTGTTTGTGTTGGGTCCTAAGCAAAATCTTTCGTAAAAGATTCTTACAAAAAATAACTTCCAATACATAATTGCATTAGGTGGAAGTGGTTAGACTGAAAAATGCGTGACCAATTTATTCATATTATATCGAGGTCTAATTAGAAAATCATAGCGATGGGAAGCAAAGATGTTCTCCAACTAGATGCACAAAGATGAGAATCCAAAGATCTTAGGTGTAGGAGGCTAGACTAAAGAGAACGGAAGTTGAACTTTTTGCAAATACAAGTCAATGAAGTATAAATTAATCAAAACTTTTAGGTGGTCTCAAATGGCAGCAATGCCCTTGTGAAACACTTACACGGACAGCATGTTGCATCTAACAAAAGTTTGAAATCATACCTGCTGTTATGAAAACCTCGCACCCATAATATTTGGCAACTTGAATGGCCAATGAGCCAACCCCTCCAGCTGCTCCATGTATCTGAAATAGATAAAGACATGGACAAGGACATTGTGAAGTAGCATGTTAGTTTTAAATAGATGACTCATATATAAGTTACCAGTACTCTATGGCCTGCTTTTAGTCTGTTCATTTTGAAAAATGATTGCCAAATGATTGTCCCTGCACAAGGTAAGGCAGCTGCATACTCTAACGAAATGCCTGTTGGAGCAGCAATCACAAGCCGTGCAGAAACTGCCACAAATTCAGCATATCCTCCACCCCTCGGAAGTACTGCACATACCTTTGGAAGTGTATATATATATGTCTCAGTGTTTTCTATTAGTCTAACAATTGCTTGAAAAAGTACATGTAGAAGAGAAAAAAGATAAATAGTACTCAACATTCTAAACAACCTTATCAGCAGCTCTATATATATATATATCTACTTCTTACTATTTTCTGTTAGTTTAACAATGCTTGAAAAAGTACATGTAAGAGAGCAAAAGTAAAATAGTACTCAACATTCTAAACAACCTTATCACCCACTCTCCATCGTCTGACCATTCTGCCTGTGCCACAAATTTCACCGGAACATTCCATCCCAAGTTTATTCTCCCCATTCATTCGCAAAAACAGATCAAGTCTATTGACAGTTGTAGCTGCCACTTTGATCAACACCTCATCGTCTTCAAGGGTGGTTGGTACATTCACTTGTCTCACTCTTAAGACTTCAGGAGCACCCGGTCTTGTAGCATATATTTGTCTCATTGCTGTATATCATTGTTAAAACAGTTTACTTATTAAGTTTGGTCATCAAATTCTAATAAGTAGAACACAACCTATGCTATTCACCAAAATAATGTAGCAAGATTTTTGAGTGTCAAAACTTGACACACACAGGCAAACAGTACGGTTTCATCATACATATTAAATTGTTCAACATTCAATACTTCTTAATTAGCAAATTTTTTAAATAGGACGATTATCGGCATGAATGCCCAGCTAGGATCTAGCATTGGAGGAGCAATTTTTCTAACCAAAGGAATAAATAAAACTCATAAAAGTAAACAATGATGAAAAGGGTCAATTCTCCATAACAAAAGACAAAATGAATACTTAATAACATCCAAATGTTGGATATGATGATCAAGATTCAATATTGAGTAAGGTCGTAGGCACTCAAAAGAGGGGTTTTGAATCTTTATCAAGTGAAAAGCTAGTGAAAATTGAATATGTCAGTTAACACATCATTGAAGACATAAAATTCAGTGGCACTAATTGTGAAAGGCTTATTCATCAAAGCATTTACTATGTAATAAAAGGCTACCACCACTAACAGATTCGTTGGTCCAGCATTATATGCAAGCAGCAATTTTGAGAACTTAGACTTTGCTTTTGACTCCATTTGCAAAGAATAACACCAACAAATCCAAAATTCAAACCAACATAAGGAGATGAAATATACTAAAGCTCCTGAAAGAGGGAAAATTTTGGCCAACAAAGTTTTAGCCAGAGATGAAGAATCACTTTTATCAACTTCATCATCTTGCATAGTAAATCTAAACACTTGATCTCTTAACCTTAGCTACTCCTAAATCGTTGTCAATTCGTCTCAGTGTTTGTGGATGCTTTATCCTTGAGGAACAATACGACC
This sequence comes from Gardenia jasminoides, assembly GCA_013103745.1. Taxonomy (NCBI): domain Eukaryota; kingdom Viridiplantae; phylum Streptophyta; class Magnoliopsida; order Gentianales; family Rubiaceae; genus Gardenia; species Gardenia jasminoides. The sequence goes on from CM023097.1 coordinate 403,949, forward strand.
ATGACTATGAATCTGACTGCTTCCTCTTTAAAAAGGAAGAAAAAAGGGGAAAAAAAAAAACAGCATATACCCACTAAATATGACTGCTCCAACTTATCTTATAACCATATCCTCAGATTCTTGTCCAATTTGCTTGAACATAAAAAATCTAATACAAGGGATGCAAACTGGATCTGCTTTTCAATAGATAAAAATTCTCTCTCATATCCTAATTAAACATAATTGTACACTGAGTAGAAATTATACATATATAGACATTCACATGCAAGCCAAAAATAATGTATACATGTGTACAGAATCGTAGGTGAAAATTTTACCTCAGTATGCTTTGCTGCAGATGTTAGTACAAAAAGAATAGAATCTTGCAATAACTGTCCAAGAGAAGAGTTAAAACTCACCAACAAGCCAACGGTCATAAAAGCCCAATCAAACATACAAGCAAGATTGGTTTTCTGACATTACCCTTGATAGATTATGCAAAAGTTGATGTAGTCTGGTAGTGACAAAGTCCCAACGTAAAGTACTGGTGATAACATAAGAGAACTCCCAAAGAGCAAATGCAACCAAAAAAAAAAATCCTTAATCTCAATGGATTCCAATTCAATCAGAATATCAGCCATCTCTACAATTCAATATACATGGCAAGATTAGCTTAAATAATTTCTAAAAAAATTAACTTCTCAATCTCAGCCGAAATTACTTGTTTGCTTTGATACTCAAATGCATGTTTCCCTTGTGTGGACCAATTACCTAGCCCCAAAAAAATGATATATCGCATCATAACGAATGAATAAATTAAGAAGTAGAGAAAAGTACTAGACAAGAATCTCAAGCCATGAGGAATTCGTGTGTAAGAGAAAAAAATAAAAATAAAAATAAAAATCTCAGAAAATTTTGCTTGCATATCGCAAGTGCTGGTCTTCACTTGAAATTTTCCTGTGAACAAAAGATGACAGTAAAGTTGCAATTACCAGAGCATCTCATTTCTTTTATACATGGCATAGTTGAATCACGTTTTATCAATCATTGCAAGTTTGGGACCATGAAAGAAAAATACTCTCTAAAGGTTTTGATCTAAATCATAGTGAACCTTGATTTTATGAAAGAAAATATACTGTCAAAAGGTTATGAGCCAAAACATATTATAAGATTTAAAAATGATAGCACTTATCATTGAGTATTAACCACAATTTATGATCTCTCTTTCAGAAAAATGGCCTGACATGGTAAAATTAAGTCTAGTGCACACAATTTTTTTCAAGTCCTGAGTGCACAAACTTTAATGTGTGCTGCCTATATATATACAAAATTATAAGACTGCTCAGAAAATCAAAGAAATAATTCAGTAGTGGTGATGCCAAGTTAAACTAACTTAGGTGCAGTAATGTCTTTTTTTGTGAAATGCTTCATATGTGCACAGCACACTAGGTCCAAAAAGTCCAACTGGGGTCTCTCTCTCGTCATTATCCATACTACTAATACTACCACACATCGAGACACTCCATCACAAGCTACAAAACAGGCACTATGTTGAACCAGGTGTCCATGGCACTAAGCCCCCTGCCATCATGACATATTGAACTACTATGTAATTAATTACCATAGCTATACTTAAACTCTAGCTTACACAATTATGACTTGTGAAAGCAACAACAATAAATTAACCAAATGGGAAAGCAAAATTCCGTTGGCATTCTTTTACACTTCATAGGAGTGAGTATGTATGTATTTTCTCCTTTTGCAGTGGTAGATGACCATAACCCTCTCCCTAGTCCCTACGCTCCAGCGCCTCCTTTTCTTTATTTTTAATGACTAATAGGCTTAAAAGAAAAAGATAAAAACACAGTCTTGTACAATGGTAGCAGTAAAACAGAAACAGCATCCCAATTTTGAGCTTGCTCTTTCTCCCACACTCATAAGTAATCCTCTGCTGCAGTAGCATCTGAGTGAGGCGGTGCTTTAGTTTCGTTAATAAAACTAAGCCCCACATCAATCAACACCCCCCACGCCCTGACTCACTGCCAGTTTTTTCACCATGGATATATCTAGTAACAAGCTCATAATGCCACCCCATTTCACATAACCCCAAAACTGAAACTTTCGTCTTTCTTCACCAACTCATTCCCTGTTAATTCCTCCCGAACGGAAAAGACCAATGGCAAAAGAAAAGATGCTAAACCCATGCTATTCAAACAACCCACATGGATCTCCCCTCATTCTCATCGTCCACAACCCCTCATTCTCATCTTCTCCTAGCTTTCTCGTCGTAAACAAACAATTCTTTACTCCATAAAATTTACGTGCCAAAGATTTACGTTTTATTAATTTTGGGCTAATCACACTATCTGGTAAGCTAAAGATTTTGGATTAGGGCTGTCTTTGTTTCACATTTTATCATCATGTTTAATTTTCCGGGGTTCATGGGACTACATTCACCCGTGTGAACAAATGTGTCTTGAGTACGGTGTGGGGTTTTAGCAAATTTGGAAGCCAAACCTCCCACCTGGTCAAAGATCCCAAGATGCTTTGTGCCCAGCTGAGTTATGGGTCGGGGATACATAGTCATGTTTTGGAGTGCAGTACACCTGCAGCAGCGATGACTACAACTTACCACTTCCATGCAAACCATCGGTTTGCTTGCCCAAGATCCTACATACAGCTTTATGATGAACTAGTATGTTCACTTGCACAGTGCTGGTTATATAGTCATGTTTTGCCCCTTCATGCCAAGGTAGTTTACAATTTCCTTTCTTCTTGTTAGTTTGCCTTGTTTTTTTGGGGGGCTGGGATTTATTACAGATTTGTTATATAGTTTAGTAGTTTGAAAACAAAAATGAGGGAATCATATTTTTCAGCCTCTCCTTAATATTTGAAGAGTTCTGGCACTAGATAAAATGTCCCATCCCCCTTTTCTTGCCAAGTGAAAAACTAGTGAAAATTGAAACATATCCTCCAAGACATAAAATTCAACGGCACCGATTGTGCAAGGTCTACTCATCGGAGTATTTACTATACTAGTGAAAGGCTACCACCACTACCTGATTTGTCGGTCCAGCGTTAGCAACCTTAAGAATTTTTTGATTTCGCTTTTGACTCCATTTGCGAAGAATAGCACCAACTAGTCTAATTTCAATGCAACACAAGGAGATGAAATATACTACTAAAGTTCCTGAAAATGGCAAAATCTTGGACAAATAGGTTGTACCCAAGGGTGAAGAAGCACTTTATTCAACTCCGTTAACTTGCACAGCAAATCCAAACGCTTGATCTTTTAACCTTAGCTAATCCTAAATAGTTGTGAATTCACGGTGTTTATAGATGCTTTATCCTCCGGTACAAAATGAATATGACTGCATCCTCTTCCAAAAAACCAAAAAAAAAAAAAAAAGGCCAAAAAATAAGATCACATACCATCTAAATATGGTACTCCATCTTATCTTATAACCATACCCTCAATTCTGTCTCCAATCAATAGGATTTCCCTAATCCTTCCGAAAGGAAGGCGTGAAATTCTTTTCCCCTGCGGATCGAGAGAGATTGGATCTAGCCGTAAAAAGAATGCTTGGTATAAATAACTCACTTCTTGGTTTTCGACCCTTCAGATCCTCTGGCCCGATCGGTGTAATGGGATGTGTCTATTTATCTCTTGACTTCGAAATGGGGCGAGGTTTGAAAAAGGATCTTAGAGTGTCTAGGGTTGGGCAAGAGGATCTCTTACAAAGACTGCTTTTCAATAAGCTAAAAATTCTTTCTCACATCCTATTTAAGCATGATGCATACACAGAGAAATTATGCATAGATGGACATTCCGTGCAAGCCGAAATAATGTGTACATGTATAAAAAATTGCAGGTGAAAACTTACCTAGCAATGGTGCAAGATTTTAGTACGAGAAGATCGAATGTAGAAATAGCGTCCAAGAGAAGAGTAAAAAAATTGAAGTTTCTACGACCACGAACCAAAGATCATAAAGCTTCGGTCAAACATCTGAGCAAGATGGAGTTTCGACACTACGTGGAAAGATTATACACAAACTAATGTAGCTGGTAATGACAAAGTTCCAACGTCCTACAATAACATAAAAGAACTCTCAAAAGAGCAAATGCACCAAAAAAAAAACCTTCATGCAATGGATTCCAATGCAAAGCGAGAACATCAGCCATCCTACAGTTCAATATACATAGGAAGTGGTTTAAATGATTTCGAAAGAATTAACTTACAATTTATTGGGAGTTAAAATGTCAGGTTATTGGGGAAACTTATGAATGTCTAAACTAATGAACGCAAATTTATTGGAAGTCGCAAACTTGCAAGTAAAACTTTTGGGGACCGTCCAGTTATAAGGCCAAACAGAGTGAGCAGGATTGATCTCACATAGTAAGAAAATATGCTAGTTTTCCCACATTCTTCTTTGAGGGAAAAAGAAAGAGAGAGAGAGAGAGAAGCAAAGCAAATTCATTTAGGAATTTTTATTTGAAACTCAACAGATCCTTTTCTGGTGGGAAGCTCAAATTAATTTAAAAGAGTTTAAAACTAGAAGAAGTATTCATCCACTGAGAAAGAATTATGTTGCATGAAATGAAATAGTAACTTAAAAACAAGTGAGTAACCATGAGTAATCTTTGTGGAGGGAGGCGTGGAAGGAAGGATTCTGTGGATGGGATGATGATGGGTGGAGGCGGGAGATTATTTTGCAGACGGACAAGGGAGGGAGAAACTCAAAGCAGAGGCATATGGCGGTTGGGGTTGAGAATCCGTCTATCAGTGGAGGAGGAGGAGGAGATTCTGCTGCTTGTGAAAAAGACCTACTCAACTCAAGTCAGGTGGGTCTACTCATTTTGACTCAACTTTGACCTTTTTGGGGTTTTACTCAAGCGGCAGCTCATCCCTCACTTAATTTGTTCTACTTTACCTCACAAAACACCCCACTCTCTCTCTCTCTCTCTAGTTTCAATTTCAATCACAATGGGCTTCCTCTGTAGGGTTTCTGACACTATTTCCCTCTTTGGACGGACGAACAGTGAGGAAGATCTGAAATAGACCGGTCAGTTCTTTGGTTGGTTGGGGTTCTAAAGCCAGCGCCAAACAGGGACAGCTTCTTGATATGTCGAGACCGGTCAGTTCTTCTTCTTCTTCCTTAGCAGAAACATTTTAACTGTCCTCTCTCCATTTTTCTCTCCCACTGTTGCTCGCTCTTAACTCTCCCGGCCTCCTTTTTTATTTCTTCTTCTTTTTTTTTTTTTTTTTTCCCCGTTTGGTTTCCTTCTCCACCACCTCCCTCCCGGTTTTGCTTTTCCTCATTTTGAGCCCATAATTGCTTTGAGGATTATATTCGTTCACTGACATCTAAAACTTCAAAATTGATCCTTGATGATGATTTTAAGCTGTTTAAATAGTTCTCCATACGTAATCTCAAATTGTAGGGCGTTAGTAGCTTTTCCTTCCCTGATTGTAAAGTGATTGAAATTCCCATGGCCTTTGAAATTCTTGATTGCTTATGGTTAACAAATAGTATCCCTCAGGTGTGCTAATCCCGGAAATTACCAACAGAACTCAAACGGAGTTTGGTTATTTGAATTCAGTAATTCAGAATTTGTTCGGTAAATTGGAATATCCGAAATTTTGAGTGTGTTTCGAATTAGTATCAAATATGGTATTGGGTTTGCTTAATTCAGATACGCCGAATTTGAATTGATTATCAAAACCAATTAGTAGACTGTTCCATATTTGAAGAGCAGAGATATGAGTATAAGATTTTTGTACTTGTATATACAAAACAGAAAACACCAAAACCCGCCTAATTCTACATTTCATTTCTCACACCTCTGCTCGGCGCCTCTGCTCTACTGCGGCCCTGCCCTCAATCCCTCTCTTACACTTTCTTGCTGTCACTCTCCTCCATCCTCCTGTCCTTCCCCGACCATGCGGCCATTGTGGGTTAAAATTTTGTTACCTGAATTTGGCTTGTTGGCTGTTGAAGTTTTTGACTTCTGCTGAACCTTGATACCAATTCCATGGCTCTTACGTAGCTTTCATTTTGCTGCATTTAGTGCATGATATTTGTTGAATGTGGTGCGGTTCCCGGTGGCAATACATATTGTGATACGCATTACGTGCGTGAGAATGCTTAGTGTTTGCACTTTGAATGCAGCCAAATTATATGGCTAGACTGGTTAAAAATTTTGTCATTTGAAGCCAAAATTGTTGCTCATTTGGGTTTGCAGTTTTGAAACATCAAGGTTCAACTTTACATGTTCTTTAGGGTTAGTGTTTTTCGGTGGAATCAATTGAATACCGGTTTCGATTTCATTTCAATATGAATTGAATTGAAATCTTAAATTTTATAATGAATTGATGATCCAGTTCCTTGGATATAAATACCGAATTACCAAATTGAATTGAATTCGATGCTCACTACACATGATATCCATGCACTTTCTTGATTCATGCAATTTGGGCCGATTATTTTTTGCAAAGTTACTGTTCTCTAAACTTATCTATTTGTTTTGTAGTGAAATTTTTGTGCCTTTTCTAATTATGTCATGACCATTTTTGCAGCTAGGATGTCTAGAAGTCTCTTGGTTGAATTGGGTATAGACAACTTTATGATAATTCTTTTTGCAATTCACTGCAGTATAATTTGGGTTTTAATAAACATGAGGAAATTATTAAAGTTAACATGTGTTCCTACTCTGTTCTGGGAAATGAAGTGGTTCAGAAGTTTAGTTCATCTTCCATGTAATATGTCATGAATAGATTCAGCTTGTTTTTTTATATATTTTCCACTGTGGATGATGGAAAATAACTTGGAATTGAGTCACATTGGGAAAATTTTCTGAAAATAAGATTGTTTCAACGAGAGCTCTATTGTGTAGCATGGGCAATGTTTGGTTGGGCAGGTTGCGTGGAGCATGAATGATATAGAGATATTTCACTTTGCCGCTTCAATGCAGTTTAGCTTGTTAAAGTTTGGACCATGCATGTGATGTGACTGCTCCATTTAAAGTTGGCTGTATAATTTTTTTTGGTGAATTTTGTTACTGATATTTGTTTGGTGAATTTGTTACAGATGAAAGCTGTGGTTATCGCAAATCCGGAGGACAGTCAGTTCGATTATCTAGAGTCCAGTCCTATAATTGGGCGGATGAAGTTTTAATTAAAGTTGCGGCATTGGGGTGAATAGATATGATTTGCTTGAGGAAGGATTAGCGGAGAAGGAAGAATGTCTTATCTCGATCCCGCTTGAATGCTCTGGTTGGATTATTGATGTAGGCACCTCTGTTATCAATAGCAAGTTGGGGATCGAGGTGAGATACATTTTATTCGTGTTGAAAGATTAGTAGGGTTGTGTGTTTCTTTAATTAATATGTACAATGACATGTAGCCTGCATATTTCAATTAGTTTGTGATATAATGACATGTAAATTACAGGTGTGTGCATTTCTTAGAGGAGGGATATCTTTGAGGAAGTTCTTTGTACTGCTGGACAAATTCTTCCTCTTCAGCGGCTTTTCTCTTGTGGATTCACTTGCTTGCGAGACTTGCTTACCACATGGCTAGCTGTCTCCATTTATGGGAAGCTACATCCAGGATATTACTGGTAATGTTTTGGATTTTTTATTTTTATTTTCTTTGAAACATGCTCTTTGGTTCTTACAATGTTGTCATCTCTTATAAAGGTGGAGAATTTTGAAATTGGTATGGGACAATAGTGGGGTAGGAATTATGCAGTGCTCATTGTTCTTGGATTGGTTTTGAGCAAGATGCCTCACAACTAGTCTTCATTTCTTTACCAAATACAATTGGCTACCTATTGTTGAAGGATGTAGGGAATATACAATTCAGAAATGAATTGGTATGCAACTTTCAGGGTTGTGGCATGATGTATGGAGGTATCATAAATATTAAGAAGTATTTATGTTGAATGGATGCTAAGAATGATAAATAGACTTTGCGAATTGGATGCTTGTGAAACTATTTTATAACCTATTTTCGGATAAATTATTCCCATAATATGTCATAAAGATCTAAGAAACACATAAAACACATGCGTGTGTTGCTTTTGGATAAGCTACTAGAATCATAATTTGTGTATATGTGAAATTCTCTTTGAAAAATTTCCATTTTCTTGGAAGAAGATTTTTTTTTGGTGGCCTTTTGACTTTCACATGCCAAGCATTGAAGTTCTCTAGTATATTATCAAATTCAAATTGCATGCTAATGAATGTGTTTTAACATTTGTTCTAGATACATGAAGGCTGTGGTCAAATTGGAATGCTTGCCCTCTACTGGCAGTCCATATAGGGGCACGAGTTTATGTTACTGCAGGTTTAATACATAAAATTTTTTATCTATTATGTGTTTGTGTAGGATTTGCTGTCTCATTCGAAAATCTTATTTATAATGTGCTTTTATGAAAATTATCTGCATACCAGACACTAAAGGAAAGCTAAAAGCATGGAAGTGCCTTGGTGCTCACAAGTGCTTTGTGGGTAATGGAGAAGAGATTGCTTCTCAAGTAATGGAAGAAACTAAAGAGGTATGGCTTTTGTGTTTCTAAATCTTAAATGTTACGTTCATAATTTTTTTTGGCTTCCCTCACGGTGTGGAATAGCTATTCTTATATTGAGACATGTCTCGAGAATTTAGAGACATGTCTTTGTCCAATTTAGTATCTTTGTTACCCATTTCTATACTAATATCACCATTTATCTTTAGGTGCTAATGTTATACTGGTTGATCAAGTAGCCAATTTAAAGCAGAATCTTGAAAGCATTGCTTTGGGGGGTGCTATTGTTGTTGTTCAATTGCATGGCGGACTGATTGCAAATGTATCTCTTCCACATTTGATTCAAAAAAATTGCAAAATCAAAGGTTAGTCTAAATTGCTTATTTACTTTCATCATAGAATGCATGTTGCAAACTGTAAATTAAAAGTAAATTGGGAATACATTGAAAGCGAAAAGTTCTATTTTGTTATGTGTTTATATTTTTTGCTAATAAATATGGATTCGTTGTTCTTGCTAATTTTTGCTAATGTCTTTGTAGTGGTTGCAGTAGCTGATATGCATGTTCTGGTCTGTTGGTGTTTAATCATCAACTCACTCATGTACTTACATTCCCATTTCCAGTGATTGAGATATGACTTAAGAACATATGAGAGGATATATTAAACAGTACCTGTAATATTCATGAAGTTAGAATGCTCGAAGGACCCGTAGATGTAGTTTTAAGGGCAGCCTAAAATAAGCTTGGACATCCTCTATCTGCTGGGTGATGCTAGATATATAATGTGAGTTGAGGGAATATGATATGCTCCATTAGTAGCGTGGTAAAGGATTAATATTTTCTACTTAGGTTGCATCTCAGAGCAGATTGATTTATGTATCACAATATAGATATTGATTGAGATAATCTTAGTTTCTGGTGATTAAGAGAGTATCGATTAACTTTTCAAAGTGGTCTTTGTTTTCTCATATGTTAGAGATTCCATTTATTTATTTGTGAATACTTTAGGAAAATTTTGCCTAATGCATGGCAATGCTTGCAGCATGATTTTAACCTGTTCATATTGATGTGGAGATTTTACACATTGACTTGAATGGACTTGGTTTAGAAATTTTCTTGAGCACAATCTTGATGGAAATGTTTGCACTCTATTATCACGATGTCTCCATTTTATAGTCCGTCTACGGAACTTTATTGGTGCTGGTCAATCTATCCCTCATTATACGCTTTACTTGCTAGTTTGATCGAATAATTACTTGGTAAGGAGATTTCTTCAAGGTGATTTATATATCCAATGGAATTTATTTGATTGATGAGAATGATTGTATGGGGAATTTTTAACTGCTGTTATCTATGCGGATTCTGACATAGCATCCCTTGAAGTATGTTTTGGTTATGTTAATAATAAGTCTTCCAACCTTGAGTCGGTTTGTGTACAATGACCTTCTTTCTGGTATGGTATGAGAACATCTGAGTAGGAGTAGTTAAGTTGTTGTTGATGACTCCCGGACACACAAGGATTCATATGTTATTGTTATTACTAAACAATGTACAAGTGTGTGTTGCGTGTGTGTGTGTGTGTTGTACTAGATTTTTATCCAATTAGACCTTTGTTTTTCATCTTTCTATTTTATGTTAATTTAAAATTTCATCATGTCCAATGTAGTACTCGACCCAACCAAAAGGTTAATTGATCCAGCAACTGTGGTAATGGATATCCGGGAGCACATTTGGGAAGTTATGGCAGAAGTTCGGTGATCCCTTTACTTGATTATCAAAAGTTTGATTTGTCGAGGCGCCAATGCTCACACATGGAAATGGCTCCAGTTGTTGGAAGGCAATTCTTACAACTTCCGGTGGAAGTGGAGATGAACCTGTGACATCACAAATCATGCAAGATGCTGCTGATTCGGGAATTAGTTCATGGTTTAGTTCACTTAATCTACGACGTCGTCGGTAGATTAAGTGGTACAGGTTTTTAGGTCTACTTTTGTGTACATGTTTTAGGATCCAAGTACGTGGACTTGTTTGAGCAAGTGCATTTATTTTGTTGACCTAGTGATCTTGCTACTTGAAATCAAAACCACTAGCATTTATTGCTGCCAACCAGCAAGAAAAGAGTATGATCAGGTATCTACGGGCTCTTGAAGAAAGAAATATCCCACGGTATTTATTCCTTCCTTCAAATGGCTGTATTGAGAGTTTTGCAATTGAACTACATCAACATGGCCCGTTCAATATCAAAGGTGTAGTAGCTATGAATGTGTCCGTTGATGTTCATCTGACCTCCTCTATTCATGTAGTCAATTAAGCGTTGTCCTTGGTCCTTGCCACATTCTGGTTAGATGATCATCAACAAACATATTCAGAGCAACCCTTAAATTAGCTTGTTTTGGCACTTAACCCAAATCAACAAGTTGTTGGATCGGATTGCAACATAGCAATAAAATTTTCATGACAACCTTGTTTCTTTTTCTTTTTTTTTTTTAAGTGTAATAAGGAGGGTTCGAACTTGGGAGTTGGCACTTACACTTCATCTTCCTAACCACCCAGTCCACCCCCCAGTATGTTCTTTTAAATTTGTGACAATAGGGACCTGTACACTAATATTTTTACCTTTGATGTACGTCCTTTGATAGTTGATCATCTTGTGCACAGTCGAGTGTATTATGTCTTCTGCAAGATGAAAAGCGAATGAAAGTAGAAAAGCTGCATTTTGTCCTCGGTCAATGCATCTAAATACTGCTGTCTTAGCAGATGGGTGGGAATTACGTATTAGGTTACTCAGCCATCCTAAAATAGAATACTGTACTCAGGTTCACAACCACTCTTTATAAGGAGACATTTAGAGCTGTACTAAAATCTTGTATACTAGCGACTAGCTTAAGCGTAAGCTGTGAGGTATTTTCCTCATGCTGTAGAGTGTAGATGCTTGATTGATAAACATTTGTAAAATGAGATGCAAGTTAGCAATGAATATGTGATGAAATCAGATCTACAGAAGTTGATTTAGACCAGCTTATGTGGCAAGTAGCTTCTGATCGATCACACAAGTAAGATTAGTGTTCTTTGTACTATCCATGGTTGGTGATGGCTGGCCATATACTTTCGAGACTTTATGTGGAGGCGGTGACTCTTCTCTTCTCTTCTATTATCTCTCTCTCTCTCTCTCTACTCTATTTTTTTTTTTCCAAACTTCCATTCCACGGAAGAAGAAGTGTTGAAGTGGCGGTGTAGGCCCAAAAGGAAAAAGGTTGCTTGTTTTAAAGGAAGCTGAAGTATAATTCCACAAAGATCAGGCAAGTAGAAGCCAAGATTGAGGAAGAAAAAAAAATTCACAAAGTTTTCAGATACTTAACTTATTTTTTTTTTAGCAAAAAATGTCATGTAACTCTTAAGTATGTATCTCTTTTTTTTTTTTTCCTTGTTAAATCATTCCTTCAGTTTTTGGGGTTAAGTCGAATGGAAAGTCATGCACGTGACGTGCACACACATTTTCTTGAAGACAATTTCAAAAGGAAAAAAAATTAATAACAGAGACTTTAAGAAAATTATACATAAATCCATAATAGTTAGCTGATTTTCTGATTTTCAAAATAGCCACAATAGGTACAATCCCATCAAAATGGAATTACTTCTAACCCACAAAAATAGCTATCAAATTTGATCAAATAGAATGATATTCAACTCATTTCTTTTATACATTAGTCTCTGTCTTTGCCAAGAACCTTCACAAAATCATCAATTTTTTTTATTTTTAAAATAGTCACTTAGATTATGGAGAAATGGAACTTCATAACCTCGGTTTTATGATGGGTGTCTGTATAATATTGATTATGACTTTATGTATTAGGAAAATAATTTTATGGAATTAAACTTCCTTATAAAATACAGTTAGATGGATGTGGAACAAAGTTACCTTATGATGTGAAATTTACAAATTAAAGTAACAACCCCAAAGTTTACAAATTCAGGTAACATGATTATATCCATTGCAGTTTCATTACAAATTTCTTAGCGGATGCCATCCCGTTAATACACCTAAATTACACTAAACTTACCATATTAATACATTCACAATTAATGCACTCGTGACACTTTTCTTAATTAAGTACACCATTTAAAAAAAACTAATACTACTTGAATCCCTTTTAATGAGTTCCTATTGGATACTAGATACCCGTTAGCAAACTACTTTCATTACTATAAAGTTAAAGGTAGAGAGAGAAATAAAATATTGATAGAATAAACAAAATAATAATAAAAAAACTCAATGCTTTGGTTAAAAGTGAAGAGAAACAAAATATATACGATGAATAAAAATAACAATCTATACTTACTAATGGTGACTAATTAATTGCTTCAACCAAGTGTCATGTGATGATGAATCAATTCGCTAATCCTCCTCCTCTAATTAAGTATGAAATATGCTTCAACCTACAAGTGACAAAACAACGAAAAAGTTGCAGTTACCCATAATACAACTAATTCACTATGACAAACATTAGGCAACATTTACACCATCATTATCCCAAGTTTGTTAAGCTGAATAAGAAAACATTAAAATATTAAAATCATTGTTAAATAAAAACTTTAGTTTAGTAGTAGTCTTAATGTGGGGGTGGAGGTGTGGGTGGGAGGATAAAAGGAAACAAAATCTTTGGCCATTGTAATTTACAAGGGTCTAAGATCTGAAAGAAAGAAGGGTCATTGATCATTGCAATTTACAAGCGCCTTTCTATCCCTATAGGGCTTTATTTATATTCACAATTTTGGTGTTAAAACTTGCATTCTTCAATAGTGCAAAATAAATTAACTTGTTAGCAGTCACCACTATTTCTTCCACAATATTCCTGTGAGGTCAAATGAACTTAAGAGATTGCCACTGCTTCGCATTTACAATAATTTGGGCACAAGTTGGATCAATATCTAATTTGGACGTGCATTTTTAGCTTTGCTAGTATTAAGAAAAAGATTTAAAAGTCAAAATAAATGACTTGGTTATTCCTTGAAAAATTGAATAATGCCCATTTTATGAGGACTATTTGTAGACACCAAATTTTGACTATTTCATTTATTTTCCTATGTTTTTATCTGTTAATGTTTAGTTATTTATTTTGAATATTCTAATGCATTTTCCTCATTTTGTAGGTTTTCTAAAAAAAAAAAAAGAAAAGTCAAAACGCTGAACCAGTTCTGTGGATGAGTCCAGTAACTAGTCCAGCTCGAAGCGAAAAAAAAAAATGGCAGTTTTCCGAAGCTTGGATCATCCTTTCCAACTGTATTTTCCGATGCTTGAAGCGATAAGAAACCTATTTAAACATTCCCAACTCACCCTAACCCAACAACTCATCTAACGTTCAAGATTAGCTCACCTCATCCCAAGAACATCAAAACCCTTAGTTCTAGGTTTGGTGGCTATAAATAGCCTAGATTAGGGTTTAACAAAGAGAGGTTGAAGAGGTTGGAAATCTGAGAGAAAAAAGAGTGGAGAGCTTTGAGAGAGAAAAAAAGAAAAGCGGTGGAATTGGAGAAAAAAAGAAAAGAAAGGAGAAAAAAGAAAAGCTAGGGTTTGACACTTGGGAAGATCATTCTTGGAATTTCTGCTTCTTCTATTGTTTAAATTCAAACTTCCATTCGGGTAACATCCTTTTACCTTATTTTTTTTGATCATTAAAATTATCGAGATTGGACCTTTTGGTGGAACCAAGGTCTTGAATGGTTTTCTTTTAGTTTGGGATATTTGATGATGATTATCACTGTTATATGAGCATGTTGTGTTTATAAAGCCTTGGTAAGGCTAGTAGATTTGTTTTACGTTTAAAATCGGACATTTGATGCTTACGTGATGATCTTTGTTGTGATTCTGAGAAATTTCGGAAAAAATGTTCTTCCGTTTTGAAGATGTGAAGAAACGCGGACCACTTGCGGATGACGCGTAACGGTCAGCGTTTCCTCTGAATGTTTGAAGGTGTGAAAAAGCGGGCCTCTTGCGTGGACTACAGTAACGATCGCGTTTGTTTGAATACTGAAGATGTGAAGAAGCGCGGTTTGTTACGCAGGTCCGCTGATCCTTCTAACCTATGATTCTTCCTTCCCTTTTCTTGTCTATTTGATGATATCGATGTTTAAGATTCGGCCCTTCGGTTTAGTTTGTTTTGACATGATCCGAGATGCTTGTTTTGATGTTTTAAATAGATCCCTTGCCTCTAAAGATTTTGTTTGTGATGTTGTCAAAAGCTGGAAGCAACCTTCACAGTGTTTGAAGATGGGAAGAGCTTGGATAGTTCTGGCTGAGTCCGTTCGGTCCAGCGTTTCCTCGGATTGATTTTGCTGTAGCGGACTCTGCTCGGTCAGCGTTTTTGATCCGCGTAACCTCTATTTCGTATTTGTTGATATTTCTGCTCTTTTGTTCGAATATTACTCTATTTCCTAGTATTATCTGTTTGCTTGCAGAATCTGTTTAGATACCCTTTCTTTGAATTTTTGATTCATTTTTCCTTTAAATTGGTACCTTGATCCCTTTTGTTGACATTGAGTCTTAGATAATCACCCCAATCATCTAAGGATTCAATTAAGGCCTCACATCAAGGGATAGTAACTTCTTTCCCCTATTATGTGCTCATTATGTGTTTTTGCATGATCTTGCATGTTTTTTTTAAATTAAGTTTTTCCTTTGCTTTTATTCATGTCTAGTTTTTATTTATGTCATTTAATTTTTGAGTAAATCATTTGGAGGCCTTGGATGCCAGGTTGTAATAGATAGGTTTAATTTGGCAAAAAGTGTATTTATTCTAGAAAATGTAATAGTTAGATTACTATTCCGAATTGTTCCCCTTAGAATGTATTTAGGTTTCCCCCAATGTAATAATTAGTTTTTATATGCTTATTTTGCATGCTTGCATGATTATGTGTTTATTTGCTTTCCTAGGGCCTTGCATTTAGATATTATGCCTATGTGTTATGTGTTTATGTGTTTTATGTGTTTATTTGCTTTATTATCATGTCTACATGATTATTGTGTAAATATATTGACGTCACCACACTAGTCCAACGCTAGTTGTGGCCTTCCCCATCGATTTCTCACTAATCCAATGTTAGTGAGAACCTTTTAGTCCAATGCTAGACCCTTAAGCGCCGTTCATGCATTAGATACAAATTTCACACACTTTTCACTTCTAGAGTTTCTTTCCCATTTTGCATGTCACTATTATCCCATCCCGCATGTGAAACATCTCATTTAGTTTTTCTTTTTATTAGATTAGTGCATTTAAGGCATTACCCTTCGAAATAGGGAAAGCGAGTATGGCTTTTAGCCTTAGCACTTTTATTTCCTTCTATGAAAGGAAGAATTAAAGTCCGAACTTAGTCCCACGTTATGTTGCATTGTCCCTCTTTGGGACATACGTGCATTATTTTAAAGGCTATCAAATTCATTCTTTAAAAAAATCAAACTTTCTTCTTACGTGTTTTAGCAACTTCAAAGTCAAAAACCACTTTTCTTAAAATTGCATCTTTTGGAAACTCAAGTTCCTCTTTTGTACTTAAAATTGACCTTTTCAAAATCAAGTTCTTTTCTCTTGATACTTTATAAAATTGCATTTTGAAAACCCTATCTTTTGTTCATTCGAAGTCTCATCATTTGCATTTTTTGACCTCCTCGAGGGATCAAAATTGGATGACACAACTAATGTGATCAATTCCAATCCACCTCAAGGAGACATTTTGCCCTCTCGATCCAACATTAGGTCTAGGGTTTGCATCCATATAGACAACATCCAAATGTGATAAATTTTAAAGTTAGAATTAGGAAATTTTCAACTAAATCTTGCAACTAGCTTTGGCTAGGTTAGAAGGTGCCTTAGAGAGGTAACATCAATCTTTGCCTTCCTTCTTTCAATGACCTGAACCTTTTTTCTCTAGTTTTCAAAGACACGGAATCGTCTAAAAAGGGTTTTCTTTGTTTATTTCATTAAATCAAAACTTTTGGGTGACTTGGTACACCTAAACTCCATACCAAGTGGCGACTCAAACTTTTCTAAAACCCTTTCTAGACTTTTTTTTGTTTTGGGTCCAAACCGTCGCATTTTATAGTCCCATGACCCCTTTCCCTTTCTTTTCCAAAAAATCAAATCTTTCCCTTTTCTACCAACAAACAACATTTTTCATTCGAAAAAATGGGGCGCGACACTATTTATATAATTTTGACCTTGGTACGTGAATTTGTTTTAGCATCATATTAGCATATAAGTACATGGTTTATTGTTTGATTTGTGCTTTGACTTTGAAATATTCTTTTTAGGTATACCCTTAACAAACCCAAAAGTTAAGAGTGATACAATGATGAAAATTTGTGTGTGGGTTCTTTGTTATAATTGTTTAATACCTTTTGCCGATACTATTGTACTAGTATAGTCTTGCTCTGCGAGATTCTACAGTTGCAATCACTTATAGTTAGATTTCTGCATATCGATCTGGCAATGTAATTATGTGATACGAACTTTCAAAACTAACAATTTACATAATAACTGTACCTGTCTCAAAATTTGTGTGTTTGTTACACAAGATAGCTTCCATATAAATCGATCTTATATTCATTTTACTACCGAAATAGACCGATTAGTTTCATAAAATGTCATATATTTTAGAAGTTGGGAAATTTGTTTCACAAGAGAGGTTAAGAAAGCAAATATTTTTGTATCAAATTAGAGCATTTCATAAGTAGTGTTCTTATGTATTTAAAACAAAAAATCCTTTGGATCTATGATATTGGTGCCTTAATCTTTGTTATTTGTTCTAATCAAATAGTTATGTTTCTCAATGAAACTCATCTAAATATCCAAATGCATGCGTACTCTATATTAATTATAACGATATAACTGTACATACATAAAGAGATTAAAATTTTATATATGCAAGGAGAGATACCATAGATGAAATTTAAAAAGAGTCAAGGGATGCTGTTAATTGAGATTTTGAACATGGCTAACCTTTTTATGCTGACTTTCAAAAACATAAACACCAACTATAAGTTTGTAAATCATGAACATGTTTGAAACATTTGCAATTTGAGTAGCTAAGGGTTGATACTTTCTTGTGGCATAAATTAGTGACCTAGGAAGTTTTTGTCTAATATCATTTGACCACACTAGTTTCTCTTGCTACATATTTTACTTTATTCAAGTTGACACGGTATCTAAGTGTAGTCAAATGTATGTAGGCCAAATTTTGACAAATTTCAATTGTTGACTATTGAACCTATGTGACTTAATATTTACATTATATGAACAATCATACAACTTTGCGAATTTGTCATGCAGCCCCAAATACATACATACATACATACATGCATGCATACATATATACATACATACGTATACATATACATATATATATATATATATATATATATTCTTTCGCTATTTTATATAACTATACAAGCAGGTTTTATCTATCATAACGAGATGATTTTACATAACTTGGAATTATTAACAAATTGTTAAAATTTTCCTCTCTTTTATTATTAATTGCAAGAAAAAATGTTATAAAAAATTTTTATAATGACAAACACAACACACGTGCAAGACATGTACTCACATACTAGTGAGGTTAAAAACTTGATGGATCAGACTGATCATTATTGACCCAAAAACAATAATTGTAACATAAGATAAAAATGATGTATATATCTGACATTGGGAGTATTTTTTTTTTTTTTAATAATTAGTTAAAACAAAACCAGAACAAGATAAGTTTCTAATCAGGCATGTTAGGCTGGTGTTGGGATGGTGGAATTGGTTGAAGGTTGGCGATCATGAGTGTAGGAAACTTGCATTCATGAATAAGTATTTACATAATTAGTAAGCCCTATTGACTTTTTATAGGTAAAGCATTATGGATATCACTAGAATAATAAAGCTAAATTCACCTTGTTCGGGTGATGGGGAGTGAGCAGGACCTTAGAGAGACTAGAAAAAAGCAAGTGCGATGCACGTATATAATCAACAAAAATTATTTCACAAAACCAAACTAATATATTTCATTATTAGTTGTCATCAAAAGAACAACTACTATTATGTTACAAATACCTTATATAGCTGATTTCAATTTTTAACCAAATGCAGTTTTTTATTTGTGTTATTTTGGTCAGAATTGTGATTAAAGTTACAATATAACAAAAGCAAAAACTTCAAATTTTCCTCTCACAAATACAATTACAAATTATATTACCATTTTTTTTTTTGTAGAAAATCACTCTTCAAACTTTTAATGATAGTCATTTAGATATTTAAATATGGAATTATTACATCTTTTCATGAAACATTTTGCTCCTATTTTTAATTGCCTATTTCAAAAGGACATTCATTTCGCATCTATTACCCCCATACTTTATTTGTTGGTAAGTGAAAATTTTTGCTTGATCTATAGTTTTAGATCAATGAAAATAATGAGCTTGAAGAAATTAATCTATTTGTACTTTTAGATCCTACAAAAGTAGAATGATATTAAGTGTAAACTTTGGGGATATAGGCTTGCAATTTAGGTAAGTCAAGAATAATAATATATCTCCAACTAAAAGCACTAAAAAAAAAAAATCTGAAACCAAAAGCTATTGGCAAATAGATTCCATGTAGAATTAATTGAGAATAAGCTATTTTGAGTGTCATTTACATATCGGGAGTATTTTTTTATGGTTATTATACTTTGTTATTGTAAACCCTCCAGTTTGAGCGTTATGAACATATCCCTTAACAAGTTCTTTTCTACTTTTTTCTCTTATAGAATGCAATTTTTTTTTTCCATTTGTGGTATATTAGCATTTTGAACATACTAACAAAATAACTTAATTACTTTTTGGATTATTTATAATATCACACTCTTATTACTTTGATATCTCAAGTAGATTGTCAATGAATTAAGGAATTATGGATAACCAAACCAAAGAGACATATCAAACTATTTGATGAATAGAAAAGTAGAACTTCAAAACTGTAACCGATAAAAAAGAATTATGGATAAACCAACCCAAAAAAACATATCAAACTATTTGGTTAGTAGAAAAGTAGAACTTCAAACTGTAATTGATAAAAAGGATGTAAAAAAAAAAAGTGTAATCGAGAGTAGATTATTACTGGTAGGAAGAGGCCGTAATTATTTTAAATATATCACTTAGATTAGATTATTGATGGGATAATATTAGAAGTCGAGTAGGATGTTATAGTAGGATAATAATTATCTTCATTGACAATAATAGTCCCTCAATTAGAAGGTGGTGTGTGATTTATTTACGGTAATATAGGTAGATCAAAAAAGTAAGAAACACCTTAGGAAAATCATCCAACACACTTTTATATAGAGTATAGATATAGATTAGCACTCATGGAAGGCAGAGAACTAGAAGCACCTTATTATATCCTAAGCGATTTAGAATGTGATGCAGTTGAAGTAGCACTTGTGTACCTTAAAAAAAGCGACCATGCTGGTGACATAATGGATTCATGTTAAAAAATAGTTCGAAAGCTAAGTTGGGGTCAAATTTGATCGATTTGATTTTGTAAGGGATGTAAAATCATCATATTAAAAGTGACGGACGAAAAAACTCACTTGACGAAATGTGAAAAACTTTTTTGAATGATGTTCCCTAGAAAAAAAAAATCATAGTAACTAAATTTGCAATGAACCTATCAGAAGTCAGCGCAGCCTAAAGACATGATGGAATTCGCAAAATTACGTCCAAGACAAATAAGATGACTCTCACGAGTCAAATAAGAAAAAACCGTTGCACGTTGCAGGCCATTTGCGGTTCAACAGCATTTCTTGCAGTTAACCCTTCTTATCTTGTGATGCGCTGTAGCAATGGGGAAAAGAGACTGAAAACTCCTTCCATCTTGCTCTTTACCGAAAGGAAGGATACAACGACGTATTAATCAAGCTACATTTGCTTAGCCGCCTTCATTCATCTTTGTTTTCTACACACTTGGTAACGATTGCTTATGCAGATTAGCACACTTGGAAGTAAATCAACCAGCATAATCGGAAGTTTCAATTGTTACATCTTTGTCATATTCAAACTGCCAACCTTATGCTTTCTTTAAAAAAGAGAAAAAGCTACCAATAGTCCATTAACGTCAATTGATTTTGAATGTGAATGATAAACTCGAGCCCCCAAGCAAGACAACACACAGGATAAGGCCACCTAGATTAGAATAGCATCCATAGAAATATTTACAAAACATGCTTTAACAACATAAAGAGTAGGGATAAATAACCACTTGGATTAGAGTAGCATCCTATGAAATATTCGCCAAACATGTTTTAAAACAGAACTGGGACAAACTTCAGGAGATAGATCGACAACATTAATAAATGTTTCTTTTCCATCAGCAAAGCTCTTATCACTAAGATGATCCTATCCCATCAGGGATCAATAGTATTTTACCAGAATGATGGTTCTCTTCCATCATCCTATGCGCCATTGCTGCATTAGAGAAGTTAAAAATTGCACAGATATGTGGCTTGATCTTAGATTCAGCAATTGCAGGCCAAACGTACTCTTCAAGTGATCTCAGGAGAAACATTTTGTCACCCATTGTAGTCATCCGAACATCAGCTCCTAATATTGGAAGTTTTAAATCAGTAGAACAAAAACGAAACAAAAGCAATTAGGAAGTATTGGAGAGTTTTTTTTACCCATCACTTGAATCATCTTATCAGCAACGAGCCTAGTATCCATCTCAACTAGTCCACCACCTTGAGTTCCAATCACAATCAGCCTACCATCAAAGGCTAGATGGTTCAGATTGATCTGGAAATTCTTTTCTCCAACACAATCAAGAATGAAATCCACACCTTCAGGGAAGAGACAAGAAATGCCAAAGACTAATTAAATCAATAGAATTTAAAACTTACAAACTTGAATGAATATATATATTTAAAGAGTTACCTCTTTCACCGAGTACGGATCCTAGACAGACATCCAAATCTCCCCTCCTACTATTGATGCACATATCAGCTCCAAGATTCTTACACAATTGCAGCTTCTCATCAGTTCCTAGTAACCAAAAAGAATACCATAATAAGTAGGAACTCATACAGTTGATTGTATTCAACACAATTCAGAACTCCCCCACTTGTCGAAGGCTTAAAATGTTTGTACATCATTCCAAAGCCTCTAAGATTTGCACAAATTGACACCGAGTCAAGGGCAAAGTACCTTGATAGTCTTGAACTTCTATCGCAGACTTTTGGCCACTAAACCGATATTTGTCTCAAATTATCCACTGAAATTTTACCCATTCGCCATCCCATTTGTTTTTCAAGCTAAAGCTAATGGAAGAAAACCACCCAGAGTGTTTCTTAAGTAAATCGTAATCATTTGAGGCCACCCGATTGGAGACAATTTTTCCCTCCTAAAACAACTATCATTGGTTCCTTCCTTAAATCTTCACAAATCAAAAATAAAAGAAATGAGGAAAGAAGGGGAAAAAAGGGTAGGCACTGGTGCTTCGTATTTCTTAAGACTTGATTACTTCATAGCCATGGCAAACAAATAAAATCCCAAATTACTTTTGTGGAATAAAAAGTATGGACAAGAAGGAAATCAGGGGCTTGGTGTTTGTGCTGGGTCCTAAGCAAAATCTTTCGTAAAAGATTCTTACAAAAAATAACTTCCAATACATAACTGCATTAGGTGGAAGTGGTTAGACTGAAAAATGCGTGACCAATTTACTCATATTATATCGAGGTCTAATTAGGAAAATCATAGCGATGGGAAGCAAAGATGTTCTCCAACTAGATGCACAGAGATGAGAATCCAAAGATCTTAGGTGTAGGAGGCTAGATTAAAGAGAACGGAAGTTGAACTTTTTGCAAATACAAGTCAATGAAGTATAAATTAATCAAAACTTTTAGGTGTTCTCAAATGGCAGCAATGCCCTTGTGAAACACTTACACAGACAGCATGTTGCATCTAACAAAAGTTTGAAATCATACCTGCTGTTACGAAAACCTCGCACCCATAATATTTGGCAACTTGAATGGCCAATGAGCCAACCCCCCCAGCTGCACCATGTATCTGAAATTGTATACAAGTAAAGACAAGGACATTGTGAAGTAGCATGTTAGTTTTAAATAGATGCCTCATATATAAGTTACCAGTACTCTTTGGCCTGTTTTTAGTCTGTTCATTCTGAAAAATGATTGCCACATGATTGTCCCTGCACAAGGTAAGGCAGCTGCATACTCTAACGAAATGCCTGTTGGAGCAGCAATCACAAGCCGTGCAGAAACTGCCACAAATTCAGCATATCCTCCACCCGTCGGAAGTAATGCACATACCTTCGGAAGTGTATATATATAAGTCTTAGTGTTTTCTATTAGTCTAACAATTGCTTGAAAAAGTACACATAGAAGAGAAAAAAGATAAATAGTACTCAACATTCTAAACAACCTTATCACCAACTCTCTATATATATATATCTACTTCTTACTATTTTCTGTTAGTTTAACAATGCTTGAAAAAGTACATGTAAGAGAGCAAAAGTAAAATAGTACTCAACATTCTAAACAACCTTATCACCCACTCTCCATTGTCTGACCATTCTGCCTGTGCCACAAATTTCACCAGAACATTCCATCCCAAGTTTATTCTCCCCATTCATTCGCAAAAACAGATCAAGTCTATTGACAGTTGCAGCTGCCACTTTGATCAACACCTCATCGTCTTCAAGTGTGGTTGGTACATTCACTTGTCTCACTCTTAAGACTTCAGGAGCACCCGGTCTTGTAGCATATATTTGTCTCATTGCTGTATATCATTGTTAAAACAGTTTACTTATTAAGTTTGGTCATCAAATTCTAATAAGTAGAACACAACCTATGCTATTCACCAAAATAATGTAGCAAGATTTTTGAGTGTCAAAACTTGACACACACAAGCAAACAGTACGGTTTCATCATACATATTAAATTGTTCAACATTCAATACTTCTTAATTAGCAAATTTTTTAAATAGGACGATTATCGGCATGAATGCCCAGCTAGGATCTAGCATTGGAGGAGCAATTTTTCTAACCAAAGGAATAAATAAAACTCATAAAAGTAAACAATGATGAAAAGGGTCAATTCTCCATAACAAAAGACAAAATGAATACTTAATAACATCCAAATGTTGGATATGATGATCAAGATTCAATATTGAGCAAGGTCGTAGGCACTCAAAAGAGGGGTTTTGAATCTTTATCAAGTGAAAAGCTAGTGAAAATTGAATATGTCAGTTAACACATCATTGAAGACATAAAATTCAGTGGCACTAATTGTGAAAGGCTTATTCATCGAAGCATTTACTATGTAATAAAAGGCTACCACCACTAACAGATTCGTTGGTCCAGCATTATATGCAAGCAGCAATTTTGAGAACTTAGACTTTGCTTTTGACTCCATTTGCAAAGAATAACACCAACAAATCCAAAATTCAAACCAACATAAGGAGATGAAATATACTAAAGCTCCTGAAAGAGGCAAAATTTTGGCCAACAAAGTTTTAGCCAGAGATGAAGAATCACTTTTATCAACTTCATCATCTTGCATAGTAAATCTAAACACTTGATCTCTTAACCTTAGCTACTCCTAAATCGTTGTCAATTCGTCTCAGTGTTTGTGGATGCTTTATCCTTGAGGAACAATACAACCATGACTATGAATCTGACTGCTTCCTCTTTAAAAAGGAAGAAAAAAGGGAAAAAAAAAAACAGCATATACCCACTAAATATGACTGCTCCAACTTATCTTATAACCATATCCTCAGATTCTTGTCCAATTTGCTTGAACATAAAAAATCTAATACAAGGGATGCAAACTGGATCTGCTTTTCAATAGATAAAAATTCTCTCTCATATCCTAATTAAGCATAATTGTACACTGAGTAGAAATTATACATATATAGACATTCACATGCAAGCCAAAAATAATGTATACATGTGTACAGAATCGTAGGTGAAAATTTTACCTCAGTATGCTTTGCTGCAAATTTTAGTACAAAAAGAACAGAATCTTGCAATAACTGTCCAAGAGAAGAGTTAAAAACTCACCAACAAGCCAACGGTCATAAAAGCCCAATCAAACATACAAGCAAGATTGGTTTTCTGACATTACCCTGATAGATTATGCAAAGTTGATGTAGTCAGTAGTGACAAAGTCCCAATGTAAATCTTGGTGATAACATAAGAGAACTCCCAAAGAGCAAATGCAACCAAAAAAAAAAAAAATCCTTAATCTCAATGGATTCCAATTCAATCAGAATATCAGCCATCTCTACAATTCAATATACATGGCAAGATTAGCTTAAATAATTTCTAAAAAAATTAACTTCTCAATCTCAGCCGAAATTACTTGTTTGCTTTGATACTCAAATGCATGTTTCCCTTGTGTGGACCAATTACCTAGCCCAAAAAAAAATGATATATCGCATCATAACGAATGAATAAATTAAGAAGTAGAGAAAAGTACTAGACAAGAATCTCAAGCCATGAGGAATTTGTGTGTAAGAGAAAAAAATAAAAATAAAAATAAAAATCTCAGAAAATTTTGCTTGCATATCGCAAGCGCTGGTCTTCACTTGAAATTTTCCTGTGAACAAAAGATCATAGTAAAGTTGCAATTACCAGAGCGTCTCATTTCTTTTATACATGGCATAGTTGAATCACGTTTTATCAATCATTGCAAGTTTGGGTCCATGAAAGAAAAATACTCTCTAAAGGTTTTGATCTAAATCATAGTGAACCTTGATTTTATGAAAGAAAATATACTGTCAAAAGGTTATGAGCCAAAACATATTATAAGATTTAAAAATGATAGCACTTATCATTGAGTATTAACCACAATTTATGATCTCTCTTTTAGAAAAATGGCCTGACATGGTAAAATTAAGTCTAGTGCACACAATTTTTTTCAAGTCCTGAGTGCACGAACTTTAATGTGTGCTGCCTATATATATACAAAATTATAAGACTGCTCGGAAAATCAAAGAAATAATTCAGTAGTGGTGATGCAAAGTTAAACTAACTTAGGTGCAGTAGTGTCTTTTTTTGTGAAATGCTTCATATGTGCACAGCACACTAGGTCCAAAAAGTCCAACTGGGGTCTCTCTCCGGTCATTATCCATACTACTAATACTACCACACATCGAGACACTCCATCACAATCTACAAAACAGGCACTATGTTGAACCAGGTGTCCATGGCACTAAGCTCCCTGCCATCATGACATATTGAACTACTATGTAATTAATTACCATATCTATACTTAAACTCTATCTTACACAATTATGACTTGTGAAAGCAACAACAATAAATTAACCAAATGGGAAAGCAAAATTCCGTTGGCATTCTTTTACACTTCATAGGAGTGAGTATGTATGTATTTTCTCCTTTTGCAGTGGTAGATGACCATAACCCTCTCCCTAGTCCCTACGCTCCAGCGCCTCCTTTTCTTTATTTTTAATGACTAATAGGCTTAAAAGAAAAAGATAAAAACACAGTCTTGTACAATGGTAGCAGTAGAACAGAAATAGCATCCCAATTTTGAGCTTGCTCTTTCTCCCACACTCGTAAGTAATCCTCTGCTGCAGTAGCATACGAGCTGAGGCAGCGCTTTGCTTCGTTTCTGTTAATAAAAACTAAGCCCCACATCAATCAACACCCCCCACGCCCTGACTCACTGCCAGTTTTTTCACCATGGATATATCTAGTAACAAGCTCATAATGCCACCCTATTTCACATAACCCCAAAACTGAAACTTTCGTCTTTCTTCACCTTTCTTCACCAACTCATTCCCCATTAATTCCTCCCGAACGGAAAAGACCAATGGCAAAAGAAAAGATGCTAAACCCATGCTATTCAAACAACCCACATGGATCTCCCCTCATTCTCATCGTCCACAACCCCTCATTCTCATCTTCTCCCTAGCTTTCCTCATCCTGTAAACAAACAATTCTTTACTCCATAAAATTTACGTGCCAAAGATTTCGTTTTTATTAATTTTGGGCTAATCACACTATCTGGTAAGCTAAAGATTTTGGATTAGGGCTGTCTTTGTTTCACATTTTATCATCATGTTTAATTTTTCCGGGGGTTCATGGGACTACATTCACCCGTGTGAACAAATGTGTACTGAGTACACGGTGTGGCCAGGGGTTTTAGCAAAAGCTGGAAGCCCAAACCTCCCACCTGGTCAAAGATCCCAAGATGCTTTGTGCCCAGCTGAGTTATGGGTCGGGGACACATAGTCATGTTTTGGGGGGTACAGAGTACACAGCTGCAGCAGCAGCAGTGACTACAACTTACCACTTCCATGCAAGCCATCGGTTTGCTTGCCCAAGATCCTACATACAGCTACGCTAATGATGACCCAACTAGTATGTTCACTTGCACAGGTGCTGGTTATATAGTCATGTTTTGCCCCTTCATGCCAAGGTAGTTTACAATTTCCTTTCTTCTTGTTAGTTTGCCTTGTTTTTTTGGGGGGCTGGGATTTAATACAGATTTGTTATATAGTTTAGTAGTTTGAAAACAAAAATGAGGGAATCATATTTTTCAGCCTCTCCTTAATATTTGAAGAGTTCTGGCACTAGATAAAATGTCCCATCCCCCTGTTCTTGCCAAGTGAAAAACTAGTGAAAATTGAAACATATCCTCCAAGACATAAAATTCAACGGCACCGATTGTGCAAGGTCTACTCATCGGAGTATTTACTATACTAGTGAAAGGCTACCACCACTACCTGATTTGTCGGTCCAGCGTTAGCAACCTTAAGAATTTTTTGATTTCGCTTTTGACTCCATTCGCGAAGAATAGCACCAACTAGTCTAATTTCAATGCAACACAAGGAGATGAAATATACTACTAAAGTTCCTGAAAATGGCAAAATCTTGGACAAATAGGTTGTACCCAAGGGTGAAGAAGCACTTTATTCAACTTCGTTAACTTGCACAGCAAATCCAAACGCTTGATCTTTTAACCTTAGCTAATCCTAAATAGTTGTGAATTCACCAGTGTTTATAGATGCTTTATCCTCCAGGTACAAAATGAATATGACTGCATCCTCTTCCAAAAAAACCAAAAAAAAAAAAAAAGGCCAAAAAATAAGATCACATACCATCTAAATATGACTGCTCCATCTTATCTTATAACCATACCCTCAATTCTGTCTCCAATCAATAGGATTTCCCTAATCCTTCCTTCCCGAAAGGAAGAGCGTGAAATTCTTTTTCCCTTCTGCAGGGATCGAGAGAGATTGGATCTAGCCGTAAAAAGAATGCTTGGTATAAATAACTCACTTCTTGGTCTTCGACCCCTTCAGTCGCTACGAGCGCCCCCGATCAGTGTAATGGGATGTGTTTATTTATCTCTTGACTCGAAATGGGAGCAGGTTTGAAAAAGGATCTTAGAGTGTCTAGGGTTGGGCCAAGAGGATCTCTTACAAAGACTGCTTTTCAATAAGCTAAAAATTCTTTCTCACATCCTATTTAAGCATGATGCATACACTGACAGAAATTATGCATAGATAGACATTCACGTGCAAGCCAGAAATAATGTGTACATGTATAAAGAATTGCAGGTGAAAAACTTACCTCAGTAAGCAATGGTGCAAGATTTTAGTACCAGAAGATCAGAATGTAGAAATAGCCGTCCAAGAGAAGAGTAAAAAATTGAGAAGTTTCTACAGCCACGAACCAAAGATCATAAAGCTCAGTCAAACATACGAGCAAGATGGAGTTTCTGACACTACCAGTGGAAAGATTATACACAAGCTAATGTAGCTGGTAATGACAAAGTTCCAACGTCCTACAATAACATAAAAGAACTCTCAAAAGAGCAAATGCACCAAAAAAAAAAACCTTCATCGCAATGGATTCCAATGCAAACAGAACATCAGCCATCACTACAGTTCAATATACATAGGAAGATTAGTTTAAATGATTTCCGAAAGAATTAACTTCACAATTTATTGGGAGTCGCAGAAATGTCCAGTTATTGGGAGTCGCAAACTTATGAATGTCTGCAGAAACTAATGAAACTGCAAATTTATTGGAAGTCGCAAACTTGCAAGTAAAACTTTTGGGGACCGTCCAGTTATAAGGCCAAACAGAGTGAGCAGGATTGATCTCACATAGTAAGAAAATATGCTAGTTTTTCCCACATTCTTCTTTGAGGCGGGAAAAAGAAAGAGAGAGAGAGAGAGATAGCAAAAGCTTAAGCAAATTCATTTAGGAATTTTTAGGCTGAAGCTCCCTAACAGCAATCCTTTCTGCTGGTGGGAAGCTCCAAATTAATTAAAAAAAAAAGAGTTTAAAACTAGAAGAAAGTATTCATCCCACTGAGAAAGAATTAGTGTTGCATGAAATGAAAATAGTAACTTAAAAAAAAAAAACAAGTGAGTAACCATGGTAATGCTGTGGCGCCCGGGGAGGAGGCGTGGAAGGAAGGATTCCGATTACAGCAGCGGATGGGATGATGATGGGTGGAGACTGGAGATTATTTTGAAGGGGGAAAGCAGACGGACAAAGGGAGGGAGGGAAACTCAAAACAGAGGCATATGGGCGGCGGTTGGGGTTGGGGAATCACGTCTATCAGTGGAGGAGGAGGAGATTCCTGCTGCTGCTTCAACGGAGAAGACGACGGCGGCTGTGAAAAAGACCTACTCAAGTCAAGGTGGGTCTACTCCATTTTGACTCAACTTTGACCTTTTTTTTGGGGTTTTCGGCTCAAACGGCAACTCATCCTCCTGCTTAATTTGTTCTACTTTACCTCACAAAAACATACACCCCCCCCTCTCTCTCTCTTTTTTTTTTTCTTTTTTTTTTCCCCGTTTGGTTTCCTTCCCACCTCCCCCCTCCCGGTTTTGCTTTTCCTCATTTTCGAGCCCATAATTGCTTTGAGGATTATATTCGTTCACAGCATCTAAAACTTCAAAATTGATCCTTGATGATGATTTTAACTGTTTAAATAGTTCTCCACGCACGTAATCTCAAATTGTAAGCGGACGTTAGTAGCTTTTTCCTTCCTGATTGTAAAGTGATTACAGAATTCCCATGGCCTTTGAAATTCTTGATTGCTTATGGTTAACAAATAGTATCCCTCAGGTGTGCTAATCCCGGAAATTACCAACAGAACTCAAACGGAGTTTGGTTATTTGAATTCAGTAATTCAGAATTTGTTCGGTAAATTGGAATATCCGAAATTTTGAGTGTGTTTCGAATTAGTATCAAATATGGTATTGGGTTTGCTTAATTCAGATACGCCGAATTTGAATTGATTATCAAAACCAGTAGTAGACCTGTTCCATATTTGAAAGACAGAGATATGAGTATAAGATTTTTGTACTTGTATATACAAAACAGAAAACACCAAAACCCGCCTAATTCTACATTTCATTTCTCACACCTCCTGCTCTCGCGCCTCTGCTCTACTTGCTGGCCCTGCTCCCTCAATCCCTCTCTTACACTTTCTTGCGCTGTCACTCACCCTGTCAGCTCCTATCCTCCCCTTGTCCTTCCCCAATGCCAGCCACTGCCCACTGGCCATTGACAGGTTAAAATTTTGTTACCTGAATTTGGCTTGTTGGCTGTTGAAGTTTTTGACTTCTGCTGAACCTTGATACCAATTCCATGGCTCTTCTGTAACTTTCATTTTGCTGCATTTAGTGCATGATATTTGTTGAATGTGGTCTGGTTCCCTGAGTGGCAATACATATTGTATTCTGCATTCTGTCTGTGAGAATGCTTAGTGTTTGCACTTTGAATGCAGCCAAATTATATGGCTAGACTGGTTAAAAATTTTGTCATTTGAAGCCAAAATTGTTGCTCATTTGGGTTTGCAGTTTTGAAACATCAAGGTTCAACTTTACATGTTGCTGCGGGTTCGTGTTTTTCGGTGGAATCAATTGAATACCAGTTTCCTGATTTCATTTCAATATGAATTGAATTCGGAAATCTTAAATTTTATAATGAATTCGATCGGATTCCTTCAGATATAAATACCCCTGAATTACCAAATTCGAATTCGAATTCGATGCTCACCCCTACACATGATATCCATCTGCTACTGATTCATGCAATTTGGAACTGATTATTTTTTGCAAAAGTTCTTTTCTCTAAACTTATCTATTTGTTTTGTAGTGAAATTTTTGTGCCTTTTCTAATTATGTCATGACCATTTTTGCAGCTAGGATGTCTAGAAGTCTCTTGGTTGAATTGGGTATAGACAACTTTATGATAATTCTTTTTGCAATTCACTGCAGTATAATTTGGGTTTTAATAAACATGAGGAAATTATTAAAGTTAACATGTGTTCCTACTCTGTTCTGGGAAATGAAGTGGTTCAGAAGTTTAGTTCATCTTCCATGTAATATGTCATGAATAGATTCAGCTTGTTTTTTTATATATTTTCCACTGTGGATGATGGAAAATAACTTGGAATTGAGTCACATTGGGAAAATTTTCTGAAAATAAGATTGTTTCAACAGAGAGCTCTCTATTGTGTAGCATGGGCAATGTTTGGTTGGACAGTTGCAGTGGAGCATGAATGATATAGAGATATTTGACTTTGCCGCTTCAATGCAGTTTAGCTTGTTAAAGTTTGGACCATGCATGTGATGTGACTGCTCCATTTAAAGTTGGCTGTATAATTTTTTTTGGTGAATTTTGTTACTGATATTTGTTTGGTGAATTTGTTCCAGATGAAAGCTGTGGTTATCGCAAATCCGGGAGGACCAGATCAGTTACGATTATCTAGAATCCCAGTCCCTATAATTGGGCCAGATGAAGTTTTAATTAAAGTTGCGGCAGCTGGGGTGAATAGATATGATTTGCTTCAGAGGGAAGGATTAACTGGAGAAGGAAGAATGTCTTATCTGATCCCCGGGCTTGAATGCTCTGGTTGGATTATTGATGTGGGCACCTCTGTTATCCAATGGCAAGTTGGGGATCAGGTGAGATTCTGTTTTATTCTCGTGTTGAAAGATTAGTAGGGTTGTGTGTTTCTTTAATTAATATGTACAATGACATGTAGCCTGCATATTTCAATTAGTTTGTGATATAATGACATGTAAATTGCAGGTGTGTGCATTTCTTAGGCGAGGAGGATATGCTGAGGAAGTTGCTGTGCCTGCTGGACAAATTCTTCCTCTTCCTGACGGCTTTTCTCTTGTGGATTCCGCCTGCTTGCCGGAGCTTGCTTACACCACATGGCTAGCTGTCTCCATTTATGGGAAGCTACATCCCACGGATATTATTCTGGTAATGTTTTGGATTTTTATTTTTATTTTCTTTGAAACATGCTCTTTCGGATTTCTTACAATGTTGTCATCTCTTATAAAGGGGAGGAATTTTGAAATTCAGTATGGGACAATAGTAGGACTGGGAATTATGCCCAGTGCTCATTGTTGCGGATTGGTTTTTTGAGCAAGATGCCTCACAACTAGTCTTCATTTCTTTACCAAATACAATTGGCTACCTATTGTTGAAGGATGTAGGGAATATACAATTCAGAAATGGTCGTATGCAACTTTCAAGGACTGTTGACGGCATGATGTATGGAAGTATCATAAATATTAAGAAGTATTTATGTTGAATGGATGCTAAGAATGATAAATAGACTTTGCGAATTGGATGCTTGTGAAACTATTTTATAACCTATTTTCGGATAAATTATTCCCATAATATGTCATAAAAGATCTAAGAAACACATAAAACACATGCACGTGTGTTGCTTTTGGATAAGCTACTAGAATCATAATTTGTGTGTATGTGAGAAATTCTCACTGAAAAATTTCCATTTTCTTGGAAGAAGATTTTTTTTTGGTGGCCTTTTGACTTTCACAGCCCAAGCATTGAAGTTCTCCTAGTATATTATCAAATTCAAATTGCATGCTAATGAATGTGTTTTAACATTTGTTCTAGATACATGAAGGCTGTGGTCAAATTGGAATGCTTGCCCTCCTACTGGCAGTCCATATAGGGGCACGAGTTTATGTTACTGCAGGTTTAATACATAAAATTTTTTATCTATTATGTGTTTGTGTACGATTTGCTGTCTCATTCGAAAATCTTATTTATAATGTGCTTTTATGAAAATTATCTGCATACCAGACACTAAAGGAAAGCTAAAAGCATGGAAGTGCCTTGGTGCTCACAAGTGCTTTGTGGGTAATGGAGAAGAGATTGCTTCTCAAGTAATGGAAGAAACTAAAGGCAGAGGTATGGCTTTTGTGTTTCTAAATCTTAAATGTTCTGTTCATAATTTTTTTTTTGCTTCCCCCTCCTGGTGTGGAATAGCTATTCTTATATTGAGACATGTCTCTGAGAATTTAGAGAGACATGTCTTTGTCCAATTTTGGTATCTTTGTTACCCATTTCTATACTAATATCACCATTTATCTTTAGGTGCTAATGTTATACTGGTTGATCAAGTAGCCAATTTAAAGCAGAATCTTAAAAGCATTGCTTTGGGGGGTGTTATTGTTGTTGTTCAATTGCATGGCGGACTGATTGCAAATGTATCTCTTCCACATTTGATTCAAAAAAATTGCAAAATCAAAGGTTAGTCTAAATTGCTTATTTACTTTCATCATAGAATGCATGTTGCAAACTGTAAATTAAAAGTAAATTGGGGAATACATTGAAACGAAAAGTTCTATTTTGTTATGTGTTTATATTTTTGCTAATAAATATGGATTCGTTGTTCTTGCTAATTTTTGCTAATGTCTTTGTAGTGGTTGCAGTAGCTGATATGCATGTTCTGGTCTGTTGGTGTTTAATCATCAACTCACTCATGTACTTACATTCCCATTTCCAGTGATTGAGATATGACTTAAGAACATATGAGAGGATATATTAAACAGTACCTGTAATATTCATGAAGTTAGAATGCTCGAAGGACCCGTAGATGTAGTTTTAAGGGCAGCCTAAAATAAGCTTGGACATCCTCTATCTGCTAGGACTGATGCTAGATATATAATGTGAGTTCAGGAATATGATATGCTCAATAGTAGCGTGGTAAAGGATTAATATTTTCTACTTAGGTTGCATCTCAGAGCAGATTGATTTATGTATCACAATATAGATATTGATTGAGATAATCTTAGTTTCTGGTGATTAAGAGAGTATCGATTAACTTTTCAAAGTGGTCTTTGTTTTCTCATATGTTAGAGATTCCATTTATTTATTTGTGAATACTTTAGGAAAATTTTGCCTAATGCATGGCAATGCTTGCAGCATGATTTTAACCTTCATATTGATGTGGAGATTTTACACATTGACTTGAATGGACTTGGTTTAGAAATTTTCTTGAGCACAATCTTGATGGAAATGTTTGCACTCTATTATGCGATGTCTCCATTTTTATAGTCCGTCTCTGGAACTTTATTGGTGCTGGTCAATCTATCCCCTCATTATCTGCTTTACTTGCTAGTTTGATCTGAATAATTATTGGTAAGGAGATTTCTTCAAGGTGATTTATATATCCAATGGAATTTATTTGATTGATGAGAATGATTGTATGGGGAATTTTTAACTGCTGTTATCTATGCGGATTCTGACATAGCATCCCTTGAAGTATGTTTTGGTTATGTTAATAATAAGTCTTCCCAACCTTGACAGCGAAGTCAGTTTTGTGTACAATGACCTTCTTTCTGGTATGGTATGAGAACATCTGAGTAGGAGTAGTTAAGTTGTTGTTGATGACTCCCAGACACACAAGGATTCATATGTTATTGTTATTACTAAACAATGTACAAGTGTGTGTTGTGTGTGTGTGTTGTACTAGATTTTTATCCAATTAGACCTTTGTTTTTCATCTTTCTATTTTATGTTAATTTAAAATTTCATCATGTCCAATGTAGTACTCGACCCAACCAAAAGGTTAATTGATCCAGCAACTGTGGTAATGGATATTCGGGAGCACATTTGGGAAGTTATGGCAAGAAGTTCAGTGATCCCTTTACTTGATTATCAAAAGTTTGATTTGTCAGAGGCAGCCAATGCTCACCGACACATGGAAATGGCTCCAGATTGTTGGAAGGCAATTCTTACAACTTCCGGTGGAAGTGGAGATGAACCTGTGACATCACAAATCATGCAAGATGCTGCTGATTCGGGAATTAGTTCATGGTTTAGTTCACTTAATCTACGACGTCGTCGGTAGATGTTAAGTGGTACAGGTTTTTAGGTCTACTTTTGTGTACACTAGTAATAATTCACGTGCTTTGCACGTGAATATATTTTCCCAATATATCACATCTTAATATACTAAATTTTTGTATAAAACTTTAATTGTTTGTTGGCATAATATAAACTAAGAAACAATATAATGAACAACATTAATTAATAGTTGTACAAAACATTTATTTTATGCAAAATAGTTAAAAATTTATTGTGATTCTATAGTTATAAAAACTATGAAGATGGAAGATTATCACATTTAAACTAATGTTGTTGGAATAGTAGTTTGACAAAAAAAACCACTATCCAAACAAGTGGCATATAACAAATAAAATTATACACAATTGTATAATATTATATAAGAAACAAAATTATATAATTTTACACAATCATATAATTAAAAAAATTATGTAATATTATACACAAAGCAATTGAAAGGTTATTGTGCATATTACAATTATGAAAACTCTAAAGACGAAATATTATTATATCTAAACTAAGTTGGAAATTTTACTTGGGTTGTGACAGTAAGAAGAGAAAATTTTCTATGTTGTATCAAATTAGGACATACAAGAAAATTTAAGCAAAATATATACTAAATTATTCTTTTAGATACAATGAATTTTTATTAGTTTCATTAGTTGTAATTTTTTTTGGAATTTTCTTAATCAATATGACATAATATAGTGAATTTAATCATTAATTTAAACTTCTATTTTCTCATTAACTATTTATAACCTTTTGTCTTCTTATTAATCATGATTTTCTTCTAAACAAATGTAATAAACTATAGTTATATATAATAATTAGAGATAATTTTAACACATACAATAATTGAAGATGAGGGAAATGATTGGTGAATATAGTTGTTATATCTAAACTAAGTTGTTGCATATTTTACTTGGATTGTGATATCAAGAATAGAACAATTCCAAACCAGTGTATACAATAAAATTTGAGTAAAACATATACTAAAACATTCTGATTTGAATATAACAAATTTTTAATCAATTTCAGTAGCTATAAACCTTTTCTATTATTTTTTTTATAATGAGCAAAACATATACTAAAACGTTTTGATTTAATACAATAAGTTTTTATCAATTTCAGTAGTTGTAAACTTTTTCAGTTATTTTTTTTTATAATTATTGATAATTTTTTTTGAAATTTTCTTAATCAATGTGACACAATATAGTGACTTAATCATCAGTTTAACCTTTTGTTTTCTTATTAAATGTTTATAACCTTTTTCTTCTTATTAAATGTGATTTTCTTCTAAACCTATATATATGTATATATTATAGTTTACTTTAATTATCAAACATAATAATATAATAATTGGAGACAATTTTAACACATACAAATAATTGGAGATGAGGGAAATGATTGGTGGATGTAGCTGCAAATAGGCAATTTTTAGTTTTAATTACCGACATTTTTGAGATTTAATTTATTGAAACTTTTTATTTTTTATTAGTGTCATGATTGAAATGCAATAACTCTAATTAAAAGGCATACAATAACTCTAATTAAAAGGTATGAGGATAATTTAGGTATAACAAAAAGTAAGATCAAAATATGCTTACACACTTACACTCTTTATTGCCAAGACTCATCATACTTTTTAATGATAATGATGTTTTAGGATCCAAGTACGTGGACTTGTTTGAGCAAGTGCATTTATTTTGTTGACCTAGTGATCTTGCTACTTGAAATCAAAACCACTAGCATTTATTGCTGCCAACCAGCAAGAAAGAGTCGTATGATCAGGTATCTCTGGGCTCTTGAAGAAAGAAATATCCCACAGTATTTATTCCTTCCTTCAAATGGCTGTATTGAGAGTTGCACTGCAATTGAACTACATCAACATGGCCTTCGTTCAATATCAAGAGTGTAGTAGCTATGAATGTGTCCGTTGATGTTCATCTGACCTCCTCTATTCATGTAGTCAATTAAGCGTTGTACTTGGTCCTTGCCACATTCTGGTTAGATGATCATCAACAAACATATTCAGAGGCACTTAATCCAAATCAACAAGTTGTTCGGATTGGATTGCAACATAGCAATAAAATTTTCATGATAACCTTTTTTCTTTTTTTTAAAGTGTAATCAAGAGGGTTCGAACTTGAGAGTTTGCACTTATACTTCATCTTCGAAACCACCCAATCCACCCCCAGTATGTTCTTTTAAATTTGTGACAATAGGGACCTGTACACTAACATTACGCACTTAAATAAAGCAGCAATAGCTTTTTATGTTCTACCTTCGATGTACGTCCTTTTGATAGTTGATCATCTTGTGCACAGTTGAGTGTATTATGTCTTCTGCAAGATTAAAAACGAAAGAGGGTAGAAAAGCTGTTTTTTTGTCCTCAGTCAATGCATCTAAGTACTTGCTGTATTAGCAGATTGGTGGCAATTTACGTAGGTTACTCCAGACATCCTAAAATAGGAATGCTGTACTTAGGTTCACAACCACTCTTTATAAGGAGACATTTCGAGTTGTACTGAAATCTTGTATGCTAGCAACTAGTTTAACTGTAAACTGTAAGGTATTTTCCTCTGTCGTCGCTATAGAATGGAGATGCTTGATTGATAAACATTTGTAAAATGAGATGTAAGTTAGCAATGAATATGTGATGAAATCAGATCTACAGAAGTTGATTTAGACCAGCTTATGTGGCAAGTAGTTACACTAGATCACATACGTAAGATTATTGTTCTTTGTATTATCCCATGGTTGGCTGATTGCTGGCCATATACTTTTAGACTTTATGTGGAGAGACTGGCTGACTCTTCTTTCCTTTTTTTTTTTTTTATAATATATATAACTTCCGTTTAACGGAAGAAAGAAGTGTTGAAAAAAAAAAAAAAAAGAGGACGGGGAGGTTGCTTGTTTTAAAGGGAAACTGAAGTATAATTCCCTGGAAAGATCACAGGGCAAGTAGAAAGCCAAGATTGAGGAAGAAAAAAAAAATTCACAAAATTTTCAGATACTTGTCAGACCTTGTGAGGTCGCGGACATCCTAGCAAAATCATTTGACAAATAAAAATTCAAGTTGGAGATTGATACACTACAGAAATTACAGTTTTGACAATGAAAACAAGTAATTCAAAGGTTGGCTGCCATGGAAGTTTTTCTTCTCTGCCATGACTGACAAATTCAGTTGATTTGAATGTAGGTATCGGTCTTTCCTTCGTCCTTCCCCCGGTTTTTGTGTTCTTCTGGTGTTGGTTGTTGTGCCCTGAATCCGCAGAATCAGATGTTTTTGACAGTAAGGTTTATGAATCCCTGTTATTGCCATAGTTAGTCTTTATGTGAGAGAAAGTACTAGTCTTCGGCTCGCTAACTTGACTGAAATATGAATGTATTATTATGATGATGATGATGATATGTACAAT
Source organism: Gardenia jasminoides (assembly GCA_013103745.1). Taxonomy (NCBI): domain Eukaryota; kingdom Viridiplantae; phylum Streptophyta; class Magnoliopsida; order Gentianales; family Rubiaceae; genus Gardenia; species Gardenia jasminoides. The sequence goes on from CM023097.1 coordinate 442,073, forward strand.
TTTACATGGCAGCGAGCAGCAGCCTGAAGAAATCTAGCTTAACTAGAATGGATCATTACCTTCAATTTAATTTAATTTCAGACAAAAATCACAACAATGAATAAGAAGACGACGACAACACCCCCACCACAATCATCAGCATAACGTAGCTTGGCTTGAAGATGATTCAAGACAGTAGTTGGATCTCCAGATGCGAAGTAATTATGCACCCGTCACGCAGGAGAAGAATCTATGGCTCCTGAAACGCACTAGTTTCTTGGACGGGGCTGCTCCTGTTCTATTAGTATCCGGGGTAAAACTGCCCCCGTAATCAACACTGAAGGACTTGTACCGCCTGTGATGGAACTCTTGGCGTCCCTTAAAGTTCTCTTCATCATTAATATTACCGAAGCCATGGTCTGACACCTTCATCTCATGATGATGATGATGATGGTGATGTTGAGCAGCAGGAGCAGCATATTGTCCCTTCATCGGTGTCATGGAGACCTGATCACCGTTGGCGTAAAAATCAGCAATGTTGTAGCTTTGTGGTGCTGCTGCAGTACCTGAGCCCAGATATTCGTAGTGGCGCCGAGTTGTGCTTTTCTTGATGCTCTTGTAGACCATTGGAAGAAGGCCTTCCATGGTATTGCAGTGTAGGTGGCCTGCTATTTTTTTTTTTTGAGGAAAGGAAGGAAATGCCTGGGATGAGTTATATATTTGAGGAAGGACGACTTTACCTTTTGAGTGGGCCGCCTCCTCCTCCTCCTCGCTTTTGTTTGATTGCTTATTATTTTTGGGTTTGGTGAGGGAGAGCTAGTCGGATTAACAGTTGATCAGAAGTTTGAAGAAAATGAGTTGGAAGCATCCACACGTCATAAGCCTTTGTTTCTGTGCTTTTGACTTCACCAATCAGACGCACAGGCAAAGAGGAATTCTGAAACAGAGCAATCGGCCCCTCCGTCTCCATACTAACCAATCAATTACAATAACTGCTAATATAATAATAATACATGCTAGTTTATCTCTTCTCTGCCCATGCAGTAGAATTTTCTATGGGGTAGGTAATTAACAAAATACGTGCAAGCAACAAGAGTATAATCATACAAGAATGTGTATTTCATCATTTGCTTCTTGTGCACTCACTGTATAGTTGGAGGAGATTCTAGCTTGTAAAGATACATCATTCATCATGCACCATGGTTCTTGTGCTGTGATCTTGAAATGATGCCAAAAAGCAATCAAATTAGAGTAGCATCCTCCCTGCAGATCTGTTCTCTACTTCTTAATTCGCTGATCATTCACTTGTATCATCGCCCTGATCACTTATTATTGTGCGTTTGGACTTGGATCCGCATCTAATTCTGAATTAACAAGATTGTACTAAGAACAAGTGATGTAGCGTGAGAAGTTTAAATCCAACGAGTACAAGGGAAGATTTTGATTTTGAAAAGCTCAGCAACATATTTTAAAGGAGAGTAAAAGGCACAGCAAGGGTGTGATTTTGACAGTGGCTTGTTCTATATCGTTCTTCTGGGAGCAATTTGTTTTAGCACAACCATAAGCAACGATACTCTACTGTCTTCACTGCAGATTAGCTTTACCAATTGCCAAATAAATAATTAATTAATTCCACAAGAATACATAAGCCTAACAACAAACATCTCTGATTTAACAAAACAACACAAGAAGAACTCGATAATTTCTGTGCCTCACCATCCTGATGTTATTATCTTTTAGTCCCTTTTTTTTTTGGGTTAAACCAGCCAGCCAACCAACCAGTATTATGGGCACTAGAAACTGTGGTTGCAATTTCATGGGTGGGTTGACTTGGTCTGAGATTAGCATTTTAAGTGGCCACGGTGCATCATCATCATCATCCTCCACCTCCAATTTTTGCCTTGTCCATCCAACCATTGACCTCTGGCCTCTTTTGTCAAAAAGATTCTTTATGGAAGTCACTTCTCATCTTAATTTTCCCTAGAAAAAGAGCCCACTTTTGAATTTCTTAGAAGCAAATTAAACAGGTGGGCACGGGGCAACCCTCCATCTAAAGCCTTGATCTTCAAGGTCAAGCCTCATGTCTTTGTAATCGCCAGCAGCTGAACACAGTGAATCATTCATTCTTCTCTCCCCAGTAGTACTTCATTTGTTTGTTTGTTCAAGAAAACGGATGATGAGATTGGATGGATCAATTAAATTGTGCTTTGGATGTTTCTTTTTAGTTACATACGTGTGCCTGTTGTTGTATTGCTGAGCTTTGACATGGTCTACCACAGGAATCATCAAGCAATGATACATAGTACTAATTTTGATTCGTTCATCAAGTAGATACTAAAAAACGCTGTGTCACTGTCATGTAGAATTTGAATGAATTGCCACCGTATGTAAAAGGGAAGAAAAAATTGTCTTGGATTATAACATTGTAAACCAATTCACATATAGTCCTCTAGTCTCGTGAAGGTTGAATTTTTCTTCTCATTTTTCCAACGTGCTCAACACATGAAAATTTGTACAAATGTAAGTGTCTTATGCTTTTCTTTTCCTAGGCAGAGATTTGTCTTTAAAGATGAAATTCAAAACACACCTACGTCAAGTTATCTGGCCTGACTTTGATTGGTTGAAGAAAAGTATACATTCTCAGAGAAAGTTAATTGGCCCCTTGTGTTTTCCTCCCTATCCCTACCTACTCCATTTTGGCCCCTTCAAATAAGCTACAATAGAATACAATTCCACTAACAACCTACTTTGAAAAATCCAATACTACTAGTAAAGAATTGTGGATAAGATCTAATCACCCAAAAAATTTACCACATTTTATAATAATGGCTTCTGATGGCCTTTCCCTGTCATTCTCTGGAAGGATTTTTTATAATATCGGATTCCATGAGCACACAGGAAAATTAAGACAAAACCAGCACACAAGGCATGCTCAGAGCCAACAATATGGTTCTTGTGAGGAAGATTGACATATGACAAATGAGGAAGGTCTCATCTAACTCCCAATGTTTATTCTATAATTCTGGACAAACATTGCACCGTAGCTGCCTATGAAGAAGAGCCTATGCTGCTAGCCAAGACATCGCAGTCAAGGCTACATTCTTCATCCAGAAGCCTGCTTGAGCTCCCATTTGACATTCTATTCCACAAGTATAATCAAAATCTTTGAACTTAAACTTTCAAATTGGCATACAGCTAAGCCGCCAACTGGGCTATATAATGGATACAAGACCAGCACAAGCATCTGAGGAAGGTATTTTCTGAAGGCTGCAAATGAAGTACAACTTTAAGACCATATATTATATATATTTTTTGGGTTTAGTATTTAGTCAGATACTCAGACAATAGAAATTTGTGAACGAGAACAGCAAATTTAGATAGTTTGAAACCACGCAATTGAAAATTTAAGCTGTGACACAAATTGACTTATCAACAAATGCAACCTAGCAAGTTCAACCATCCATTCCTGAATTTCACTTTTATCTTGCCATCATCTTTCATCAAGACTCACTCTACTCCCTCATAAAGTCTCTTTAAAGAGAGCTCTATGAGCAGTGGCTGGTAACAGATCCTGCTATCCTTTGTCTAATGCAAAAGAGTAGTGATCAAGAAGTAATATTGTATTCTATGAACTTCTCTAATTTGGCCACTGCAATTTTAATTTGGTTCAGTTTCCTACAAGCTTCTCATCCTGTTTCACATGCTAAAACATGAATGACCAGCATTGAACTACTTATTAGCATGACTTGTATGATGGATCCAAACCAATCTATGATGCTGAACTACAAGTGAAAGGCCATGCTAGCCTCTTAGTTCTTTTAATATTGACCAGGTTAATATTTCGTCTCTCTTTCAAGCATTGAATCATAGTAGTGGTAACAGATTGCTCAAACCATATCCCTCAACAGGCTGACCCCTTAGATCAGGAACATTTTGCATCTTAAAGCCAATGCATCTAGTCTTGTTTAACTTAGATTGGCATAACATATAAGCAGCTGCTAATACTGTAGAAGCTCTATTGAACTTTCATCATAAGAAAAGGAAAACATAATTAAAGAAGGCTACCCTGTACTATGCATTCCTGCTCTTAAGAGATTCTATACAAACTCACTATGCTAACATTTGAATATTTGAAATATTCCATGACTGCATAATGACTTGTGACAAATTCGTCCCTGTTATGACTTGTAACAACTTCAACATTCTCATGCAGTTATGGAATATGGGAAAATGGCCAAATTCATCACTAAACCTTTTCACTAATGTCGATTTAGTCCTCAACTTTTATTCCTAACCAATTTGCTACGTGTACTTAATTTTTGGAGCAAATTAAAACCTTCTGCGGCAGTGCCACCAACTAAAAACAATTTGGCTCCTAATTTAACAACTATGCAGGCGCATTTTAGGAATTTTAAATTATCTCCTCCCTCCACCATCAATCTCTACTGCCCGCCACCCACCTCCTCCTTCTTCTCCCACCCTTTTGCTCACAAGAAAAGCAGAAGAAAACAGCTAGGACTAAGTACAAGGCTGAATTTGTCTATAAAATATTTATAGCAGCAGTACATCAAGTAATCTAGTATAGAATTACTTGTGCATTTGTACCATAGATGATAGGATGGCCCATTGAGGATGAGCACTTTGGCCGCCTAGACCCCTTTGGCTGTTTCAAATTGCAGATTCTTCCTTGGCCACAATCCAATCCCTTTTCTCATGTCGCCTTCTTCCTATTATCTCTGTCAGCACTACATGTTTTTATATGCAAGAATTTTTGCCCCTTTGTTATAATAGTTGTTATATTCTACACAATACATATACATCACCCCTTTGTTATAATAGTTGTTATATTCTACACAATACATATACATCACCTGGTTTGCACTTTAGCAAACACACATCACGTGTTTATAAGCCAAAAAAGGTTGTGATTGATTTGTGTGAATTTTGGTTTTTTTATTTGATTTGATTTTGATTAAAATTGGATCCGGATTTTCTGTTGATCTCTGTCAAGAAGCTTAATGGCCATGGATGACAAGACACCACTGGTGGTTGATCATGTCAATTAACTGAAAAGAGCCCCACCATCATCAATTACAAAAGAGATGTTCATATCCTCAACTGGGCCTTCCTATTGATTTTTTTGGACTATGGAGCTGCTCAGAATTTGGAGAGCATCATTAATACTATCAGTACTATTTTAACTCCTAATGGTATTTTCAACGAAACCCATTTCTTATTTTTATTTCTCTGTAGCTTTATCTTATAGATTTGAAGGGTGAATTTTGATTTAATATTTTGTTGCATGCTGAAAAAGTTGGGAGATCTAGGGATCATTTCAAAAATGCACCTTTGCTCACAAAAGGGTGGGAAGAGGAGAAGGAGGTGGGCGGTGGGTGCTGGAGATTGATGGTGGAGGGCAGAGATAATCTAAAGCCTCCAAAATGCCCCTGTTCAGTTGTTAAATTAAGAATTAAATTGCTTTTAGGTGGTGGCACCGCCACAGAAAGTTTTAATTGGATCCAAAAATTAAGTTCACATATCAAATTCACCAAGGATAAAAGTTAAGGACTAAACCGACATTAGTGAAAAGCTTTAGGGATGAATTTGGCCTTTTCCCCTAACCTAACACACAATTGACATGCATTCCTTGCCCCTCATAAACTGCTACTCAGAAAACGCAAAGGATGAAAGAAAGATGTACAAAAAAGGGATGGAGGAAGCAAATGGAAATTCAACACTTTCAGATCACGTACAAGCATTAACTGTTAGTAACAATTAAAATCAGAATGAAAAAGTCATATCAGATCACGTACAAGAATTAGCCATTCGTAACAATTAAAATCAGAAGGAAAAAGTCATGAGACATTTAAGAGTCCACTGGATGGAATCAGAAACATGCATATGCAAGAAATTAACTCCTTGGATAAACTTTAGTCAGTCTCAACTTTTTCTTCATAGACACCATGTGACAACACATAGCACCCCATTCTTGAGCAGCCTCTACCAAAACAAAACTTAACTATTCTAACTTTACACTTTTCCCTTACACCAGAAGGAAGACAATATCACGAGTCCTTAATTTTGTGATACGTCTCTCTTTAATGCAGAAGGTTCCAGGGTTGTTAAAAGCTGCTTGTCATGTCAAAGTTAACAAGGTCAATCACTAATCCACTAATCATGACTTTGATTTAAAGGTTACATCATTGCCATCATGATAATCCTGGTTCAACAATTATATCATACACATTGAACTTAGTAAGGTGGGATACCATAAACAAGCCACTTGTTACCAGCATTATCCACAGAGCAAATTTTTCTCTTAAGGGTTCAGTTAGTATAACATAGTGTTTGTAAGCAGCATTGACAAACTTTCAGCATGAAAAGGCATTAGGATAGGCTGGGATGACATATTGTCTGCAGGTTGGTTTAAATATCCACATAACAGGACTTAGTTACTTTACCTGTTCATGGCATAGTAGTTACACATGTTTCACTAATAGGCTAATGTGTTCATTCAAACAGACTATAGCAGGAAACAAGGAATCAGTACAAAAAAGATTCCAGAAACTTTTGAAAAGATGTCACTGATGGGATATAGGATAACATTTGGAGATAACCACAAAAGACAATAGTACATCAGTGACTTCAGGGGCAGTTTTAGCACAACGAAGATGAACACTTTCCACTGATGGCAGAAACTTCTAAATGGATAAGAAATGGAAGGAATGATGAAATGCACCTCATTCTTGAAGCTGATGGTTTTTGCTAAAAGTAGTCTAGATAGAATCTCTGAAGCCAATAACATGCTTTCATCCATGCTATGGACATTACACATACATTAGATCCTGCAAGAGAATCTTGCAGTCATTGCTCCGGGTTGAGCTGCCTTTATTCTCATAAAATCTGAAATACCTTCCTGAGTTGATAAATTTACTGATTGCAGAGGATCTAGATGCTGTAGGCTGTAGGTGATTTAAGCTGACGGCATGAGACACAAAATCTTCTTCTCATTTGACGAGTAGATAAAACAAAGGTAGTTCAGAAGCATTTCTTGATTCTTCTCTCTGCAAACAAACAACCTTTCACAGAATATAATAAAGCTTACTTTCAGAAAAATGTGAGGAACCATTTAAACTTCAAACAATTGGTTCTTGTAGCTAAGGGTCCAATCTGAATCTTCAGAAGAAACCAGACCACCTGCATCTGTGCTGATGGATTCTGCACAGATGTTAGTTCCTACAAGAGGCAGAGCTTCTTTTCCTTTTCTAAGAATTTCTGGTTCGTGATCAAGAAACTCAGGAGATCTGAGATTGCCATTTGTAAGTGAATCACGTTCTTCCATTCCACAAGCTTTTGGTGATTTATGCTGTAACTCGTCAGATCTGTCACCATAATTCTCTTCATCTGACAAGCATCTGCAGCAATCTAATTCATCAGCATCCAAGCTCCTACTCACTAAACCTTCCCTCCATGATATCCTCATTTGAGATAATGACAAGTTCCCTACTGTGGTATCAGAAAACCAAGAAGCTTGAGCATCCAAGTTCTGTCGAAGTTGTATGTGGTCTGTCGAACAGGAGAGTAAAGTCAAGGCGGTGAATTGTGAACTCAAACCAGAAGGATCCCACATTTGCAGTTGACTTCCAGGAGATGCACTTATTCTATGAAAGATCTCTGCCATGGAGCTCACCTCAGGATTAGCTTCATTTGCTTGACAATCGTCTGCATTTATCGAGGAAATCCCAACATTCCTATCTGGACTAGAGTCTGATGTCGGAGTCTGAATAACGTTACTGCTGCTCAATGGATCAACCGAAGATGGAGTTCTCTCCCCTAACAGAACATAAGATCTCTCACCTCCTTTTTGCCCGTTATTGGTTTTACAACTTAACTTAGGCTCAGGGGTGATTGACGAACCTAGGCTGTTAGTAATTCTGCTTGGAGATAATAACACTATCCTAGTCTTCCCAGTACTTGTTGTGGCGTCTTGATTACCACTACCATTTTTCTCACCACTATCACTAACAAAATCAGAAGAAAGTTGGCAGCACGATGAAGGTGAGGATGAAACAAGCAATGAGGTTGAGCCCATAAATGGCGAATCAGAATTTCCATTATTATATTTCTGAACCTCATCTTCCTTACCCGATGGAGATAACAACCATATCATCGAAGCCTCGGCAGGCAAAGGAATTAAAGAAGTTCTTGACTTGGTAAAGAGAACATCAGCATTTTCATTACTATCATCCTTACGAAAAATATTTTTTCCACAATCAGATGAATCAGTAGGACCCCCTATAGTTAGAACCCCCCTAGGCCTACATTTTCTTTTATCCGTGACCCCGGAAATGAGATGCCCGGCACCATAACAAACAGGTGTTGCAGCTGAAGCTAGAACAGGATTAGATGACCCGCCGCATTGGATCTCGGGAGACACTGAGGCCTCAACAGGTGGGGTTTTTTTAACAGCTATAGTACCATGACCAGAGTTTGAGTCTTCCCCCACAGACTTATCATCATCATCAACAACTGTTGCATAATTTAAACTAGGCCCGCAAGCTACTTTACCAACAGGAGTAAAATTGACAGCGTCTGTCAAGTCATCAGCAACATTGAAACGCAAATTAGGCTCACCTACTAAACCGCAGCTTTTTTGATGTTTTTGCTTCAATCTTTGTTGGTTACCCATTCCAAATCTTCCAGAACCCCCAGAGGCTGGGTTCTTCGGATTTGACGTCAAATCAGAAGAAAGTTTCGACCTTTGGTAAGCAGGTTTTGAAGTGGGCATCTTACCGGATTGCCACTGGGAAAGGAATGATGGGTTCTTTCTAAAACTTTGTGAAGAGGGTCTTCTGGGCACATCATTCTCATTAGTAATGGATTTATTAGATCTGGGCCTGGAGGAATTAGGAGCTGACTTTGGGGTGGACTTGGTGAGGAGGGGTTTATTTGTGAGTTTGAAATTAGAATTTTTCTGAAGACGGGAACTTGAAGAAGACGAGGAGGAGCAATGTTTTGAGTTTGACGCAGAGGAACGCAGAAACTTAAGGCAACACTTGGGAGCATCAATGGAAACAGAAGTTGAAGAAGATGAACAAGTGCTGGTGGTGGTGGTGGTGGTGGTGGAGGTGCAGCAACTCTTGTAATTCTTGCTGGTGATTCTGTTCAATTCTTGCAATGGGCTTCTCGATTCAAGAGTGCTTTGCGGCCTCCTATCTTTCTTTGTCTTCTTCTTCTTCTTCTCCTTCTCCTTCTCGTCCCTCTCATCCTCCTCCATCAGCTGATGCTGCAATGCCACAGTAGTTTGGTTGTGGAACATGTCGAAAATAGGAAGCTTTTCTGATACAAGTTAGTACCTGATTGTGCAAATGAATAAGGTTGGAATTTGGAAAAGAAAGAATTGAGTGGTTAAGGGGTTTTGTGGTTGGGTGGAGTCCGGAAAAGAGCACAAAGCAAAAGTGAAGTGATGGGTTTGAAAATTGTGGAAAGGACGGTGTGGGGAGGAAGGGAGGGACTTTCTTCATTCTTTGTCTCTTTCTCAACGTTACACTCGCCGAAGAAGCAGAACCAACATCGTCATCATCATCACATGTAGTAATGACTCGAATTAAGGCTAGGCCGCTAATAGGTTCGAAAATATATATATATATATTTTTTATTTTTTATTTTAATAATAAAATATATATATATATATATGTCTCCAATATTTTTATTATTAATTTAAAAAAATAATTATTTTATTTTTTTTAAAAAAAAATAAACATAATTATTTTTTATTTTTTTGAATTCGAGTGAGCTTGAATTTGAGTTCCATTAAGCGCGAATTCAATTTCGAACTCAAGATCGAGTTTCGCTCTGAGAGATCATCAAACTCTCAAACTTCTTCTTTTTTGTTCCTTCAAACTAACAAGACAATTTATATATGGTAAGTAACGTGGCAAAATCTTTGGTTTAACTCTACAAGATGGCATCTAATAGTTCATCAATTTCTGTCCAAAGTGATCTCAATTTAAATACCAATGGCAAGTAATCAAGAAACCAACGTACCATCTCACAAACATGTGCAATGTTTTTCAGCTTTTAAAATTGGTTTTGCAAATCAATCATCCAATATTTTAATCTAAGAATAGATGCAGCTTAGAGAGAGGCCTACGATGCATGGGTGCCTGATCTAGCATTTGTATAATGCGATTTCTTTCTGCAGAATATGTTCCAACTTCTTCTGGATTTCACCAGCTTGTGAACATCCTGTTTCATGCTGTGGCACTCTTTTTCCAGCTCCGAGACGCGCTGCCTCATGTCCTCAATGCCCGATCCTCTACCTTGTGCGCGATACGGACCATCGCTTTTGGGGAGAGCCAGGACTCCGTCAGGGTTTTCTGGGTTCTCCAGATTGTCAGAGACGAAGAACCAGCCCGATATTGAGGTTCGTAGGCGAAGCTGTTCAAAGAATAAGACCTGGACGATCACTCTGAGAGGCAGCCTCTCGTTTTGGGCTCCATGGGTGCTGGCTTCCAGTGACAGCTTCTGGCAGTTCATAAGTCTACAGATTTGTTCCCTCTCTGTGTCCGTGAGCCAAGGATGAGCCTAAAGTACTAATTGTTCGTTAGAAAAGATCATTCAATTTCAGGTTGTTGATTGTATGGAAGAAACGAAAAATTTGTGCAGTAGTCCTATTTCACGGATGCACTGAGATTGTTTACCTTCAGATATATGTCAATGGCGCGATAGATGCCATCAGCAAGTGGCCTAGCATAATCAGGAATTGCAGCAGCCAGGGACTGGAACTTTGGGAATTTTAGATTGACATCTGTAGCAACATCTGCAAGATATGCATCCACAAGATTGGCCACCATTGTGATTGAAGTCAGTGAATGTGTCCCTTCTACCAATTGGTTCTCTTCAACTATACATGGAGACGTAGCAACTGAAGACTGGTCCATTGACATGAAATGATCAAGAATCCTCTGAAAGCAGTCTATGTCATACAGAGTCTCAACTGAGTATCCCATATTTGGTATAAGCAGATCATCCACGGTAGCTTGATCCAACTGCAATCCTACCCGCCTCTCCAGATTTTCTCTGCATGAAGGGCTCGTTTGTAAGATCATTGCAGTGCGGAGCAGCCTGATAAGGAACTTCGTCTGGGTAACTCCTTTTTGACTTGGAAGTAACTCCACTATCTCTTCAAGAAGTGCCCTTTGGTCAGCTTCAGAAGGGGTTGACATGGATGATCCTTGTTTCGAATGATTTGCATCGTTGAAGCTAGATTGCCTATTCATCAAAGGAATATATTTCTTTGCATAAAAGACCAGGGATCCAGCAATATTGTTAGGGTTCATGCCTCCTGCTTCAACTGCAAGGATCAAACGTTTATAAAGCGGTAAACTGAGGAAGGACACATCCTCATACCACCAATTATCTGTTGCAGGTTGTGGCTTGGTTGCTGTGCCTATTCCATTCCACATTTGGTTGGCTTCTGCAGCATCATTGCTGTTACAGCCTGACACAGGCCAATTGAACAACTTTGGATCAGCACAGGCTTTCAACGCCAATGAATTTATGCATCTTGACACAATTCGAAGCTCCTCTGCATGAGGCAAAACTTCTTCACAGGTTTCAAGAGCTTTTATTGTGTCAGTCCAATTGGCAAAAACAACATTCAGAAAGGCTTCTGTTTGTTTGATGAGGTTTCCCTCCCCGTATTCTTCGGTCATGTGAAGGTACTCAGCCGCACATCTAAGACTCACTACATTCAAGGCAGTCAGCTCTACCTTGATACCATAGCAAAATTTTGCTACAAGCTCAAACGATTTAGCTCCCCCAGGTATTTCCCCAAGTTGTACAACACATGCTGATCCATCCTCTTGCTTTAGCTCTCCTATAAGATTTTCTAGTAGCCCACTTCTTGATAGCAAAGGAAACTGCATTACCGATGTAGCATTCAGAATTCATGGTAGCATATGGACTCATACATTGTGTCAAAGACTTCACTAGTCAGTAACGTTTCATCTCCTCAAACTGAGTAAAAACACAAATAAAACTTCAAACTTATTGCACCTTATGAAGATGAAAGGACATTTCTCCAATTCGAATTGTAACATCACTAGCAAGGCCAGATGCGCAATGCCTGAAAGAAAAAAAAAACCACAGTGGGATAGATTCCAAATATATAGCAAAAAAAAAATGCAAGTAATTTCAAGCCTGAAGGCAAAAACCACAGTACGATAGATGCTAAATAGATAGCAAAAAATTAAAGTAATTTCAAGTATCCAATGTTTTGTGATGCAGGTGTAGCCAGCCATAAGGAAACCAGTCATACATGAATCATGCATACAGCTATCAGGGAGTAGTAGTAGCACATCAACAAGAATGAAATTGGTAAAAGTGAAGCTAAATACCACCAAATTTTCTCAATGTGTGCACTAGACAGGACTTAGTAAGGGGGTAAACAAGAATCAGCAGCTCTAGATTTCTCTGCTCCAAAACTATCACACAACAGCCGTAGAAGAAGAAGAAGAAGACTAAAAATAGTTAGCAGTCACACAAAGTTTCGGACTGTGTGACTAAGCGAAATTGATTTTGAATGCAGAAAGCAAGTAAATGAATACCAAGATTGGCCATCAAGGTGGAATGCCTCAGATTTGGAACCAAGCTTGATGCATGCCATGTATTCCTGTATGGACTTTTGATCTTGTCAATTATTCTGATCAAAGTTATGTTGATGAAGATTATCTGATTGAGGAGTGCAATAATAACAGTTCATGTGGTTTTTTTTTTTTTTTTTGCCCTTTTGGGTTTTTCTTTTTTGGCTTGGTAGCTACTAAATTAGGGTGAATTTGACAGTGAGAAAAATGATACCAAATATGATAAGTGTGTCCGAGTCTCCAGGGACAATGAAGACGAGGGAAATTTGGTTACTGCTTTTTGCTGGTTATCCAACTGTCTTCCTTCTCCTTCAATTTCTCACCAGCTTAGATACATTCCATGGCAAATCCTTTCCAAGCCTTATCAGCTCCGTTTTCCTATTTTCTTTTGCCAATGTTGTCCTCGAAATCTCATTAGCAAAGTAAACAAGCCATAGTAATTTTGGATTAAAATCTTCTGCATGGTTTTTTTTTTTTTTTTTATTTTTACTCCTCCTTTTCTTTTCTCTCCTGTGGGATTTTTTTTTTCTTTTTCTTTTGGAGGTACCAACTGATCTAAGATCGCATGTCCAAAACTATAATTTAGCAATCGTTTTCTATTTATCTGAAGAATCAAATCAGCTCCACCATGAAAGGAAAATAAAAGTCTTGAAAATTACTCATGCTAAAGCCTTTTTGCAAGACTATAATAAGAAATGCTAAAAATATCCACTATTCTGAAAGAGAATTCAAGGAGGAAGCTGGGGTTTGTTCTGAAGGAGTCATAAACAAAACCAAAGAAAACAAAAAAATCAAATATACACAGGAGTTTGACACTCAAATTCATTATCGACAATATACCTCAACGTAAATTATCTAAATATTGTAATCACATCTCTACTCTTTTTGCAATATATATATATATATATATATATATATATATATAAACGTTCCAGTCTGCTGCCCCATAGAGATTAATCATGATGAATTTGCATGGTCACTCAACTCATGCTCTAACAAATCCGCTCAGAAATCAGAACAAGATGAAGGTAGTCCAGCTCCAAAGATTTAGAGAACCAACTTTCCAAAACCATTTTAGATGGTACAATGGAGGATGAAGAAACGTATAATGACAGATGAAGTAGCTATCGCACAATCACTTCTACCTGGATACCTTCTTAATTTAGTACAACCTTTTGAAGTAGCTATTGCATACAAAGAAGTTATATACATACACACACCAAGGTACAACTTGTGGCCAAATCCCATACCAGAGCACAACCTTCAGTCGGCCAGAATTTGAAAGACCTTGTAGCCTTCTAACTGAGCTGTCATTTTATTACTATCAAAGACATAAATGAGAGAGAAACAAGAGATCAAAAACTTTGGCACAAGAGAAAACTTTTCCACTACAGAACCCCCAGCGTATTGACCAGGAAGGGGGGAAGATGATGCTCTAGCACAGACAGCAGTTGTCTTCCCTGGCTTGCCTCTTCCATTTCCACACCTCCGAGCCTTCTTACTGCTTCCACAAGCTGCCCTCTAAGCCTCTGGGATAATAAGGAACCTCCTGCCTTCAAACACTCCCTGTACAATGGCAGGTATGCTATTGCAACCCTCAGAGGACCTGGAAGATCCCTTAAACAAATAGGAGACTCGCCCCATTTTATGATACGCACCAAGTTCATGTAATGTTCTTGTCCTTGCCTCAATCCGCCTACAAAAGCAGCCTCTGACCAATGCTCCTGAAGAAAGGCCCTTAGCTCAGGAGCAACAGACTCGTCATCGGAATTAGCAATAGTATCTGCAACAGCGTATGTAGCAGTTGGGTCACCTAGGAAGTCTGAGCAAAGGAGAAATGCAACCCCATCAAGAGATCCCCCACTTCGCTCTGCAGCGGCCTTGAGAATTTCAATACTCAGGGCTGCAAGGACATGCTGAGGAACATGAGGGAGGAGATATGAAGCAACCTCAACCTGATTGCTGGAAGTAGCAGCTGTGAGAGCAAGACAAAGTTCCATGTCTCGGCAACCCCTGTTTACAAACCACTGAACCACTGGTGTGCAACCCCTCTCAGCAGCTCTCATCAAAGGACCCAAGAATGCCATTGCATTTCCCTCTTCCACTAGACATTCCATAGTGTCGATTTTCCCATAATGGGAAGCAAACCCCAAAGCCAGGTCAACATCAATATCCAAGCTGTTCCTTTGAGCAATCTAATAAATTCCAGAAGAAGCAACCAAAAATCAGGACAGTCTGATGACGACAAACAGTGGTGCTAACTCTAAAAGGTGAATACATGAATATGTTTGCAATGCTGATTCAAAATAGGACCTTGACATTTAGCATCGCTAAACAAGAAGTACTGCAATGGAATTACTACAGTCAATTTCGAAAGAGAAACAGTATGCATGAAAATGTTGAGATAAGTTCCTCCTACTAGAAGAACACTGAAGTAATGACACCTAGTTTTTAACAGCTCCAAAATATTGTACCTGCAATAAAATGCGAACAAGCTCTGTACTTCCAAAACGTGATGCTTCAAGAAAACATTGGTTGACATTGTCTGCACCGCTCTCTACCAACATGCCCAGCAACCCTTGAATTGCAAATGCAGACGGACTTGATGCCCAACCAGGATCAAATGAAGTTGCAAACAGTGTCAGTGGAAAGCAAGCAGCATCAAAAGCTTCTGTGAAGTCCTTTCCACCAAGGTGCTTCCCCACAAGATCAAGGAAGGTCTTGAATGCAGATAGCTGTATTTGGATCTCAGAAACAGTAAAACCAGCTCTATCCTCATTTCCCTGACAACGAAAGTGGAAACTAATACATTTAAGAGCCCATTCCGTAAACTTCTGAACCTTGGCACTAGCTTCGGCCTTCAAAATCTCATCCCCATTGCATTCCTGCAATCGTTCATGCAACCTGAAGAAGGAAGGGTAAAATTGCAATCAGAACTAATGTCTCAAATAAGACAACTGCACAATTCAGCGTAAAATTACAAGGCATGGCAAGATCAATATCCTACTGCCATCAAGCTAACTTGTGCGTCACATCTGCCTCAACTCAAAATTTAAACCTGCCTTGCAAGCCAGGACATCGACCTTGATCTCAGAGTGTCAAAATTCACCACAAATAGGCTCTTTAAAAATCACTATATGACTAGTGAAGAGGATCAACGAGAAATATACGTTACCAATTATTACCACCAAAAGGACAGCAAAGCAGCAACGTAGCTCGACAGCTAAAACCCAGCAGACTAATCAATTCAAAAAGTACAGATAATGACACGATTCAAGTCATGATTACATGAAGAAGGCAGATGTCTTTACCTTTGTGACATCATGGTTACAGTATCTGCATGGCTCATTTTTTGACTCTGACAGGCGGAAACGCAGGAAGCGAGAAACGAAGTTCTAAGAGCAGCTCGTGTAAAGTCATAAGCGCCATTAGCGATGACCTTCCTCATCACTCCCGTAATACCATGTAACTCTTGCTGCGTGCTGAGAAACCAAACCGAATCGAGAGCAATGCATAAGGTGTCATTGAGAGCCTGTAGATCGGCCAACATGATCAGATTATCGGCAAGCTCCCAATCCCGGGTACTCACAGCACCCTGAAACAGCCTACCTAGCTCCAGTCTATCCTCCCTACAGAGCTTCTTATCTCGGGCAAGGCTGTCATTTTTCGCCAACCTACATCTGAGTTTCTTAGCTCCACAACCACAAGAACAAGAACAGGAACACGAACAAGAACAACACTCTCCCGAGCCCTCTTCAGTCACAAGCAAGGTTTCCTTCAAAATCACAACGTTGCTTCCCTCATCCTCAACGTTATCACCTGGGCATAAAACTACGATCTCATTCTTTGGTGGGTTCGAAACTGTAGAAGTCTGGTTGGATTCAGCTTCCATGTTTTTTTTTTTTTTTTTCTTTTTCCCCTTCAGATTATCATATCCTCCAGCCCAAAAAAAGGGTGCTGTATTTATACCATAAATCGCTACTATTGAACCTATAATCTGAATGACTCCAACGACCCCAGATGCCTAAGAAATCTCATTGGTCGTTAGCCCTTTCCCCCGACCTTGTCAGACTGAAAATTGAAGGAGGGCAGCTAGAATTTTGTTAGAAGCAATCATAAACTTGAGAGAAACCCAAAACCCTTGGACCCCTGAAACTGAATTAACAGTTGCCATGAACTTGATCGACGTTTAGATCCTGAGGAAACCAAATTAGCCATTGAGAATACGTTTCAAAAAACCAGAAATCATATCAAGAGGATTACACCAAAAAAAGAAAGAACAAAAAGAAGAATCAGGGAATAGAAAAGCAGAAGGATTGATGATGAATATACAGGGAATAGAAAAAGGGGAAAATAGAAAGGAAGAAAGAAAAGAAAAGAAAGCAGAGAGAAAAGGAAGTTAATCCATAGCTAAATCAATGGAGAACGGAAATGAAGGAGAAGAAGAGAGAAAGGGTTGACTCCGTACCTCGATCGCACTGTACCAGTGGTTGTTGTGCAGTTTGGAGATTCCATGGCTCTCAATTCTCATCACTCCTCACCACCACCACTGCCACTACTACCCCCTCTCCTCATCATTACTGACCCAAATACGGAAGTCACTCACTCACTCACACCGCCTCTGTCCACACCCAAAACCAATTACTACTACTTCTTCTTAACCTCTTTTTTACTTGTTTGGGTTGCCATTTTTTTCCGAAAATATTTTCTTTACGTGAACAGATACATTTTTCAATCACTCCTTTAATTCATAAAAAAGGTGAATCGCTACATTATATCTTTCCTACGAGAAAAAATTTATATGAAAACATACATTTTTCAATCAATTATTTAACTCATAAAAAAAGTAAATCATTACAGTATATTTTTTTACTAGAAAAACTCTCAAAAAAAAAAAAAGAAAAAGAGTAGCAACTAGCAACTGAAACAGAAGCTAGAACCCATCCACGTAACTCCCAAAAAAATAGCAACCCATCCAAAAAAAAAAAAAAAACAAAGAATACAACGGGGCCAGCACCACCCTGAATCAATCAACAAGCAACCAGTGAGCCCATGGAATGAAGTAACAATAATATGTATATATTATTTTAGGACATTTGCTACATTTTTCGGCGACCAAAATCCTAGCAAGCTAGGCAAGAATGTCTGCTGTATTCATGTCGGACCATCCTACAATTGAATGACCGACCGTATGGTATAATTCAATAACATGATAGGCTCTTGTCTAAATTTTTTTTTTTTTTTTTGTAATAAATAGGAATTTGCGCAATGGCAGGTGGATATATACATGTGTCTAATCCTATGAAAGCTGTACTCCAAGTTTGGTCATGGGTGGGTCATTGGTGTTATCTTAATGATGATAGGTAAAATTTGTTCCGTTTTAAATGATACTACTACAACTTTATAATTCGATTTGAGATTATTTTGGATAAATCGTATGTATACTTAACATGGCATAAATAAATTATACTCTACGTACATATACATATATATATATATATATGTGTGTGTGGATTTTTTTTTTTTTACAATAGTACATAAAAAAGTTGTACAACAAACTAGCTGTATATTTGCGAAATAAATCACAAATTGAATTTGTTTCAACATCAACAGTGAAGTCAATAAACAATGAGGGTGTTTGGATATGTTATTATTTGGAATTATTTGGTTATCTAAATACTGTAACACTTTTTTTAGTTAAAAAGGTGATTGAAAAATGTGTTAACGATGTAAATTGAGAAATAAATCAAAAAATAACATATCCAAACACTCAATATGTGTGGAAGGAAGGCAAATGATACAACAATAATCTTGGCCATTTCATATGAATGAATGAATTGAGGGGCAGGCCATGTGTGCGTGACGTGAACCATACAACAAATGACTCATAGTCATAGTGGTGATGATGTGTGAGCCTCCACTCCTCAGAAAGCTTTACGTTATCCTTTCACCCCAACAACACCAGTCCACCAGCGTCAACTTCGACTGCCTTGTCTTCAACTACACTCGTAAAACTAAACTAGTAAACTACCAGGTGATCATGGACTTGGGAAGCTGCAATTTGTGAAGGTGGTGGGGGGACTCCTGCTTCTTCTTCTGCTTCTTCTTCTTCTTCAGTTCTTCGAATATAATCCTAGAAGAAACCAACCAATTGTTGTTGTTAGCTTTAATTTGGCTGCTTCATTTGAGTTGAGTTGAGTTGAGTTGAGGGAGGGACATTATATTACGTCCAAATTACTTGTGAGGCTGGTGTTCCAATTCAAGAAATATTAGCACATCAGCAGAGAAGAGTAGAGCAGAGCTGAGCAAGTAGTTGGTGTAATTAATGGGTTTTCTTTCAGCCAGCAAGCCAGTGCCATCTATTGATCAATGCTGCTGCTCTTGTCGTGGTGTCTTCTTCTTCTTGCGTCCCCGCATTGTTCCCAGTTCTACTCCTCCGCCACTACCACATCCCATTTCCGTGTTGAATCCTAGTAGTAGTAGTAGTAGTACAAGGAAATCCCTCCTTGATTGCCACAGTTCTAGAGAATCCTCTCTGCTCATGACGAAGCCACATTTGCACAACGCTACTACTGTCATTATTACTCCTCCTCCTCCTACCAAGTTGCACATTGCAAGAAAAAGAAGAAGAAGAAGCAGGAGGAGTTATTTAGTGTCCTGTAATAATAATGATAGTAATACAGGCGGCAACAACAACGAGGACGAAAATGACAGTGGGCCGAGGCGACAACCGGTGTTGCCTAGTGCTCGCAGTGCTGGTGTTGCGCCATCAGTGGCAGAAGAAGATAAGAAAAGAGGAGGAGGAGGAGGAGAAGAAGAAGAAGAAGAAGCTCAAGCTGTTTCCCCAGAAAACAAGGCCATCATCAATGCTTGCCTTGTTGGTCTCTTCACTGGCATTGCTGTTGTCCTCTTCAATATCGCGGTATCATGTCATCCCTCTTATGAACTACTACTTGCTACCTTCACAATTAATCAATATATTCTTCTTCATACATTCTACGTCGCTCGTCTCTGATTCATGTACAATCAACATAATACTTCTTCTTCTAGAGGTGGCTGGGCCTCCCCAAAATACTAATCTCTTGTTTTTCTTATGATGATTAGTTAAGCATCCGAAGCTATAATCCACATCCCATTCAGGTTTTCCAATCTCGATATTACATTCAAAATGCCAAAATCCCACCAAATCAAAGTCAGGATCCCACCAAATCACACGTACGATCATATAAATCTGACAGTTTTCTCTATGATTACACTTAAGTTTTATCAACACTATACAACTTGGTGTCTTGGTTGGACTTGATGTTCTTCCACGCGGCCTCTAAATCAAGAAGACATCAAAAGCCAAAACCACTCCGCAGACTTGTCCTCTTCAAGCAATACAATAAGCCAAATAATCTGGATTAATACTATGTTTAACTTCATTGGAAGAAATTATATGTTGTTTGTGTGACATCTCCCTGTCGCTTGTTTGCCTGAAGAAAACTTTTCTGAGCTATATATAAAAAGTTTCCTGGCTTTGAGGTTCTGGATACAAGTTTTCAGTGTGTAAATATAGTTTGTGTAAATATAGTTTGTGTGCTCATCATTTGCTTCTACCTTGCTCAATTTTGTGATCTGGTCTTCCCATTCATTTCTGGATTGCTGGTACTGCATTTATGGTACGTCTGTTTATAGCCCATCAATAAAATGATGAAATTAAGAGAGATTGTGAAATGCCAATATTGCATAAGAAGTAAACACTTTATAACTAAGAAGCAAAAGCAATTGTTTGAATGTTGAAACAGGGATGAAATGCCAACAATTATTTTGCTATGAGAAGCTCCAAGAAGTTGTCAGAGAAAATGTCTCAAGCTTGGCCCTTTGAAGAAATCTGAAGAAGATTTATACCCATAAATGAATCTGAGGACTAAATTGCATAAACAGGGAGCTGGCACTGTTGTAGCAAGGCAATATTGGTGCAATTGTACTTTTTTAACATTCAGTGAGATAGTTTAGATGCCTGAACATACGCAACCCCATGTACAGAGTAAAGGTGAATTGGTAAGTAAGGGGCCAGTAAATATATAGAACACCAACTTGCCTCCTTGAAAGAAGCCATGTCTAGAATATTTCACCAGCAGTCTCCAGAAATGGATTCATTTATGGCAATTCATGGTCTTGTTTTGTTCAAATTCATAAACAGCCGACGTGCAAATATAGAAGTTATGATTTTCTACTACTGAATCAAACTAAGACTGTTAAGCTTTTGTACTGTAAACTTTCAAATTTTATTTTCCTGAGAGGATTTGAATAATGCAATTTCATTTGCACAGCCTCTTATCCGAGCCTCCAAAGAATAGTTCAACAGTGATTTTCAAGTTCTTGTAATTCATCTCCTCAATGTTCTCCATTTTGATTTTATGTAAAACTGACTCTTCAATAAAGTTCACTGTTCTTCTGTTGCTTTAGAAACATTTATACCATTTACATGATTGGTGATTACATGCATCCCCTGAAAACTCCATCTCATACCTCTAGTTACTTAACTTGGCATATTCGAGCTATAAATTTCTATTTAAATTAAAATCAACTGGTTTTGAGGGAAACAAGTTTCATGACGTACTTTAGGTTTTTGTTGCTCAACAGATTTACCTTTTCGTTTAGGTGCATGAAATCAGAGATGTTTTTTGGGATGGAATTCCTGATCGAGGTGCCTCATGGCTAAGAGAGGAGCCAATTGGAGTGAAATGGGGACGTGTTATTTTAATTCCTGCTTGTGGGGGCTTGTTGGTTAGTATGTTAAAGCTGTTTCAATCTGCTATAGAGGAGCCCAAGAATTGGAATTTGTCATCTAATGCAAAAGCAACACTAGAACCAGTTTTTAAGACAATGGCTGCTTGTGCCACCTTGGGCACTGGGAACTCATTGGGACCAGAAGGTCCTAGTGTTGAGATAGGTACATCCATTGCAAAGGGAGTGGGTACCTTTTTCGACAACAGTTCTAAGAGAAAGCTATCCCTCAAGGCTGCGGGGTCCGCTGCTGGAATTTCCTCCGGTTGGTTCTCCTCCATCTTTTGGCCTTTCTGCTTGACCATGTCATATGGTTGATTTTCTGTACAAGTAAACTTCAGGTTACCAGCATATTAGACACTTCTGCTAGACAGAGAGTTAAATGCATTTTGTGGAGAGTTTGGAATTTCTTGTTCAATAACTATGTGGTCTGTCTTCTGCATAACACAGGTATAACCTTATACATTAATCTTTGGACTATTAGATTTAAATGAAAGTATAATTCTCCTATTTATCTCAGTGGCCAGCACTTCTTTTTTAACAAACAATAGATTTGTGTTAATATCAATTTTTCTGTTTATGCTCTGGCCAGCACTTCTTTCTGAGCAAATGATGGGTTTGTGTTTGATGTCACTAATTCATGTTGTCATGCTTGCACTTGTGTAAAAGATTGCAGTTGCAAAAACTTTGACAAAACTCAGCTATGGCTGGTTAAGTCCTAGAGAAAGGAAACCAAGTCCAAATGGAAGGAGAATTTAAGGCCTATGACGGTCATAGTTTTATGCTCCTATTTGCGTTACATCAACTGAAACTGGAGAAGTCATTGGGCAATCACAATTGTACCTAAGACATAATTATGAAATCGCCTCCGTTTCTTTGGAAAATTTGTTTCTTTGTCCTTTTGTTATTTGCTTCCATGTTATGCTTGATTGTCATTAACATGCCAATGGCTATGCAGAACCAGCAACAATTTCCATACCTAGCTCATTTTTGGAGACAAAATCAGTGGCAATTACTGTTCGGTTATTTTCTTGTCTTTTAAACCATCATATCATCAATATCCTTCCCATCCTTAAGATTCTTATCTTCTAGATCTTCTGCATCTTCTTGTCCTTAAGATCATTCTCATTGAAATTCTCATTTAGTTTACCTGCCAACTCTAAGCTGTTACAGCTCTGGTGACTTTGAATTTATGTTATATGTAAATAAGAATATTATGTCATCTGTTAACAATAACTCTTTGACTTCCTTTTGCTTTGAAGGGTTCAATGCAGCTGTTGCTGGCTGCTTTTTTGCAGTAGAGTCCGTGCTGTGGCCGTCACCAGCAGAGTCATCATCCTCATTAACAAATACAACTTCGATGGTCATTCTTAGTGCTGTGATAGCTTCCTGTTGTTTCAGAAATTGGTCTTGGCTCTGAGCCTACCTTTATGGTGCCGAATTATGACTTCCGTTCACCAAGTGGTAATCCTGATTCTTTTTTGCTCAAAGTTTCCTTAAATAATAGCTAAGTATACAGATCTAATCAAAGCTTTCTGATACAATGGAGTAATCAGACCTGGCCATGGAGGAAATAAAATTACATACCCAAGCCAAAGAGTGCTCATTCTGATACTCACATTCCATCTCCACCTTTTTGTAGTTCCTTTTCCAAAAATGCCTCCCTTCCTGGCTATAAACATGTCATCTTCGATGTGGCATTGCTGTCTCCACTATTTTTTCTCTAGGCTAGCATTTTCCTGAGATTAGTGGTGTACCCTTACTTAATTTGCTTGTCACAAACTTGGTTTTTAGGTTTTATATGAAGTCAATGTGAACACAATGATTAGGAGGGGAAGTGATGGAGAAAATGCAGACTTGAAAGTTAAAGAAGCCCATGAGCATGTAATGTTAATGGACTTCCGATTTCAATCTGTACAATTGATCAGCTTTCATCTGAAGTGGGTGAAGTGGATTATGTTTTCTACATTATCAGTTAAATTCTCTCTCATGCTAAGAGTTACCTCAGGATCTTTTTCTCTGGAATATCTATTTGCCACAGGAACTTGTGGTTGTTCTCGTAACTGGAATGTTGTAATTTCAAAAACTGTGTGTCCCTCTGTAGGATTGTGTTTTCTCTCCCAATCTTGCAACATTGAATGCTAGACTAAATATGTGTGGAAAAAAAATGCATGAAACGGACACCAGCTCAGGTATTTTAAGTTTTTTTTTTTTTTTTAAAGGATGTCAGGTATACTTCAACACTGTTGATAAATTTCTGACCCACAAGAATAAAAGAACTGTGAAAAAAAAAAAGCAATATTATTCTTGTGAAAGGGAAAAAGAAAAAAAAAGAAAAAAAAAGCAATACATCTGGTTTCAATTCACTATTATGCAATTGAGAAGAGAGGTTTTGTGTTTCCTACATAGAGGTGTTGAGGAATTCTGCCACAAGTTGAGCTGTCTAAGTTTTCAACGCAAGTCTATTATAGGTGATGTCTTACATATCTGTTATTATAAATCTTTTCTGTAATTTGTTATAAGACACTAGAAGGTGGTAGGCTTTTAACTGCTAAGCTAATACCAAAACACCTGAATCTTTTCTTTTCATTTCAGAACTGCCTCTTTATCTTTTACTGGGTACAGTGTGTGGCTTGGTTTCCCTTACCTTGTCTCAATGCACAACATTTATGAGAACAACTGTCGACAATGTTGAGAAGGTTACTGGAGTTCCAAACACCATTTTCCCCATATTTGGTGGTTTCACTGTTGGTTTAATAGCATTAGCATATCCAGAAATTCTTTATTGGGGTTTTGAGAATGTTGACCTTTTATTAGAATCTCGCCCTCCTGTGGAAGGCCTGTCTGTCAATCTGTTGCTTCAGCTCGTGGCAGTCAAAATTTTAGCAACCTCTCTTTGTCGGGCTTCTGGATTAGTTGGAGGCTATTATGCACCCTCATTGTTTATTGGTGCTGCTACTGGAATGGCATATGGAAAAGTCGTCAGCTTTGTGATTTCTGAATCTGGCCCAATTTTTCATTTACCCTTCTTGGAAGTGGCATCACCACAAGCATATGGTCTGGTATGTTTTAGTTACTCTAATGAGTGAATTATATGCCTCCACATTCGTGAATATGTCAATATGTTGCATTACTTTGAGGTTCCTAGCTTTGCAACAACACATTTGTTGGAAGCATGACACAAATGATATTATCTTCCAGTAGATCTGCGTGCCCTGCATGTATTGAGGTCAAACTGATGTTTTCTTTTCTTTCTTTTATTTATTTTTGCTTCTTCTGTGCTATTGTTTTTTTAATGTGGAAATCCACCTAAGGTAAAGTAACCTAAGGATTTTATTCTCCTTAACTGATATATAGAATTAAAAGATTTCTATTGAGCCTCGTTATTCAGGTTTTTACCCTGTTTTCAACATGGACAATTCCCATAGTTTTTTACTAAGAAGTCCATTATGTTTCTATCATCTTTCAGTACCAAGAAAATGCATAACTGGCAGTTGTCCAATCACCCTTTCTCCCTTTCTAAATAACACAGCCTGCCAATTAGACTAACCCTCGTCTGTATTACAAGTTCACAATCATGATTTTCTAGCACGCGGAGCTATCTAGCTTTCTTCTTTTTGGGCTGAGCATTTGGACAGAAATATCGTTTACAGATTTTTTCTAATTTCTTGGTAGGATTTTTAATCTTCAAATCCGTGCTTCTTCTTTTTTAAAATAGTTCTTTAAACCTGCTATAGAATGACTTCAAACCAATAGAAAGAAAAAGATTGGAAGAATTCTATGGCCCGGCATGTCCCGTACCCTTAGGGATAGATCAGATTGGTTATATATCCGTACTCTTACAATTCAATACTAAAGGGTTGATTCCTTGACCCTTATCTTTTCAAAATGCTGGTAGCATAGATTTCCTTCTGGTACCACTGATAATGGAAGCAAAATTGATGATTTCCACTGTGAACCAGCCCTATGTGAGCATCACTATCAGGTTTTTTGGTTCCTTATCCCCTTAGTTTCTGAATTAAAGTATGCTTTCCATCTGGTCTCCTCCCTACCTTTTATACTCAGTTGCTCCCATCTCCCAGTTTTGAAAAATTGTTTGCTCAAAATGTTAAATGGTGTTATTCTTGGACCAAACCAAGGCAGCTGCATGCACAAAAGACAAGAAAAAGAAAAGGAAGAAGAAGAAGATTCCCTGACCTATTCAACACTTCAAAAATCCTGACAGGGTAAAAGTAAGGACTTGCAGAGTACTGATGCCTTACTAGAATATATGTTTGAGTTCGAGTTATATCCTATGAGTCCTTTCAAAATTCATTAGCTACAAAGTAGTGAAAAAAAATGGTGAGTTGTATGACAAGTCCTTATACAATTCACAGGCGACTAGAAATTAACTTGAAAAAAATACTATTTTTGTTGAATACCTTTACCATAAACTTAATTTATCTGACCTTGTATTTCTAGTTTTGAACAGCTGTAAGGAGAAAATTCCTTCAAAACATTTGTTGTAATACCATAAGCTTTTAGCCTTTTTGGTTACCGTGCTTGCTGTTTTGTACTGTGCTCCATTCATGGTGGTAAAACATATCCAACGCTGCTGCATTAGCCTCTCTCGAAGTTACCCCTTCAAAAATTAGATATTGTGAATCCTTCGAAAAGTTCTCATGCAGTTTTGTCATTTGATCCCCTTGCTGTAGGTTATCTTTATTTAATGGTGGTTACTTTGCCTATATTTTTCCTTCTCCTTGGAATATATCTGCAGCTATAAATCTAGGGAAACTTGATTCAGATTCGTACCATGTATACGGTTTACTATTAAAGTTGTAAACCCTTTCAACTAATTGAAACTGGATCTCTAGAGCTAAAAGTCCCCTTAGCATTTCCTATTTATCGCCAGATACTGTAATGTTCAAGGGAAAGAGAGGGAGAGAGGCAGGGAGAGGGAAGTAAATTCTTCTAGATAAATGGATCCAAGATGGGCACTGCTTGATGAGTAACAAAGATGGCTTGTCTGGGACTGAAGATTGCAAAAGTTCACTGTCTGTGCTGCACATGCTTTTTTTCCATCACTTCTTCGATTGAATTGCTAATTCTTATAATAATTTCCTTCTTTTTTATCTTTGGAGTGGTGATGCTTGCTAGCATTATTAAGACAATCTGTTTTGTTATAGAAAGACTACCCTAAATTTGTTTCCTTCACATCAAACATGCAGGAAAGCTTAGTTTATTCTTAATTACGTAATCTGATGTCTTGAAGTAAACTTCATCTTGTGGGATGCCTCATTCGTTGGAAGTTCCTTCTGTGTGTTAATCAAGTTTCCTGGTCTTAGATGATCAATGTACCCTTGGAATAATGGTATATTTATGAGCAAAATCATACCTAGGCTTTAGATAAAACAACGTAACATAGTATCAATCATTGTCTAATGTGGATTAGTTTGGCTGGAATTCGTGTACTGTTTACTAAAGCATCTACCTGCATAGCAAACCAGAATATTGTCTATCTTCATGCTCTTGATTTATCAAGATTTTATTTTTTGGCACATTTCGATAATATAACTTCATTCGGGTTTGTCACACAGGTTGGTATGGCTGCTACTCTAGCAGGGGTATGTCAGGTACCTCTTACAGCAGTTTTGCTTCTTTTTGAGTTGACACAAGATTATCGGATAGTTCTACCCCTTCTAGGAGCTGTGGGGCTGTCATCATGGATTACATCTGGGCAGACAAGAAGAAAAGGAGTTGTGGGAACAAAGAAAGCCAATAATGGGGATGCCTTTTTAAATCAGCAGCCTGAAATATCTTCGTCCAGCCCACCACCTGTATCTTCTACCTATTCTGTTGTTGAAAAACCATCGGATGAAACCAACCTTGGTGAACTTGGGAGGTTGCTTTATCTGGGTGGAACCAATGATGATACAAATGCCATCACACAGAGGATTCTGGTTGCACAGGCCATGAGAACCCGCTATGCAATGGTCATGATGAGCAGTTCAATAACAGAAGCAGTATCGCTCATGTTAGCAGAGAAGCAATCTTGTGCAATCATAGTTGATGACAAGGATCTTCTGATTGGCCTTCTTACTCTTGCTAATGTACAACAATTCACTGAACTATCAAAGGCAAAAGATAAAAGTCCCAAGGTGGGTTCTGGAATGCTTTTGATCATTGATTTCTGCATCATTATCAAATCATATTTCGGAAAAGATCAGCTTTTTGCTGTTTTCTAAAGAGCTAAATCTTCTACAAATTCATGAAAACATCCTAAAATCAAAGTCGAGACCTCATTCATGTTTCTGTAGATGGAATAAACAATTGATGAGACGAATACCAGTGAGAGACCTTAGCTATGTGCATTTAACTTCTTGAAGGAAACTAAGTAACTGCGAAGAGGAAAAGGCCAAATAAACAAAAATGGTTACTTGATACATTGAGGCAGGGGGGCAACACTAGAGCCTACGGAGGATAGCATTAGTACCTGTTAGTGTGCATGTTAAACCAGGAAAAGAATTTTGCTTTCCAGCTAAAAGCATCTGAATATTAGATTTCTTTCTTTTCTATGTTATGAATGACTTCTTTTGGCATCTTGATATTTAGGAGCTTACAGTATCTGATGTATGTGCACCTGAAGGCGAAGAATGTCAGATACCACTGTCTGTAAAACCAACATATGAGCCTCCTTTCTGCTGAAACTCTGATGTACAGACATCGTATAAGTCAAGTACCAGTTGTTCAGGATCATGGGCACCCCGTTGGCCTCTTGGACAATGAATGCATTAGTCTGATATGCCGGTCAGTGAATCACCTTCTTTTTCTATAATGTACGCTATTCTAGTTCACTGGGATGATTTTACTGTTCAAGAAAGTTGGTTTAGTGTTTTGGCTAGATGTAAACTCGAGCGAATTTTTGATCGTGTAGTTCTGGTCATGTCTTTTAACATTTCGTAACAAATTATAGACATCTCCTAAAATCATTGCTGCTTTCCTTTTTTCATCGCTATCACATAAGTCGTGCATATTGATTAAGAATTTCATAAATAAACCACAACTCCATGTCAAATTCCTAGGATGAATTTGTTTCTAAGAAACCAGTCTCAACTCTACACCCCTCACCTAACTCGTTTTTCTTCTTTTGGGTGCAGAGCGTTAGCAATTGATGAACGCCTCCGACAGCTTCCCACACTGGAAAGATTGAAGAATTGATACTTTGGAAATTCTAACCTTTTTGCACAGTTGATCTGACCTGGCTGTCATAACTCATATGTGAACGGTTAACCTCTCTACAATAGTCCTCCACAATTTTTTATTGGAAAGCACCTGATTGTTAGCCCATCCTAATGGTGTCTTGCAGATACACTGGACCACAAGGCACATGGATAAGATGAATGCTTCCCGAGTTACTTTATCCTTTTATATCTTCCATTCTTGCCATCTCAGCAAGTCATGTGTTGAAAGAGCAGGTAGTACAAAATTCCTTCGAGATCTCAGCTGCCATCTTGACCTATCAGCTGGGGTTGAGAAAAGTGCAACTTGCTTAAGCAAATGCATATCTGATGAACCACACATTTGGTCTCTCTATGCTAACACCGACAGGAGAAGTGATAACAAGAGTTCTTCCAACTGAGAAAGTGGGAGAACTATCGCACGAGTAAACTTGCAATCTTCTTGCTGTTTCTTCTGTCGGCGAAGATGGGTGATCTGGACTTTTACATGCAGCCTTGGAAAGTGTCCGGGAGAGTTAGTTAACCCTTTGACAACATGAAAATTTGGTCATGTTTGTACAGAAACACAATTTTTGCCATGTAGAATGAGAGATCAATAGAATGTATACAACCAAGTTTTGTATTCTATTGTCAACCCAGAATGTGGGAGGACCATTAGAAGTTGGCTCGCAATCTTCTTGCTGATTGTTCTCCCAAGGAAGAGGGACGTTCTGGGCCTGACATGAAGCTTTGAAAAGGTATCAGGGGTAGTTGGCCCTTTGACAACATGAAAATCTGGTCATGTTTGCATGGAAAAAACACAGGTAGAATCAGAGATTGAGAGAATGTATGCGGATCCAATTTTTGTCAGCTATTGACTATATATCTGTGAGAATGCCTAATTTGTTGGAATTAACATTTAGCAGCAGTACATGTGATAATTTCCTACTTGGGGCCTGATTATATGATCTAGATTTTGACACTTTCATGATTTCAAAAATAATTGAAATTTTCCTAAGCAAGATGATGGAAATTTTCAAATTCAATCTACAAAATAAGTGACTGACTAGCTAAAATCATTTCCCAATAACAATCTTGTCCCTCAATAATTTGCCTACATTTCATGTGTTTTTCAATCTCGCTTTCTTTAACCTTTATCAATTTGATAGACTTGAGATAATCTAATCTCTAGAAGTTTAGACTATTATTATTCATAGAAAAGATGACATTTGCAGAATCCTCAATTGCACTCTCTTCCAATTTTCTACAAAATTGGAGAGAATAGACTTTCTCCCCATTACTATCAAGGGTGAAATGCAATCGCCCACCTCCAATGCTTAGGGTGTGGATCAATTTTCATTTTATGCAGAATAAAACTATTGACTTATGTTTGGAAAATGAACCAAATTGGTTCATTATGATTTGTACAAAATGAATCTATGTCCTCGTCCCACAATTTTAACTAATGTGGCCGAACCTGGATGTACTGGATGGATGGTTGACTACCAAATAGACTTTCAGAGGCATTTGCTAAATTTTCCTACTTATAACCACTCAGGGGTGTTATCGATGGGAGTATTCCTATTAAGGATTTTCCGAGCCACTGCTTTTTACACTCAAGTTTTGTATTAAAATTATTTTTTAATTCTTCTTGGCATGTTCGAAACTGCCTTTCTCCCTATATAGTTTAACATATGCATGCGTGCTTTAGATGTAGAATTGATTTAAAGGCCCTTCAGAATTAATCCATAGATTTAGTACAAACTTATCAAAAGTACAAAAAAACCTTGGACAAGTGAGTTTCTGATATTAAATCACAACAAATTAATTTATAGGATAATTTATTGGTAGAGATATATTAATAGAAGTAATGAGGTACCGATACAATTGAAGCGTCTGAAACGCCAATTGGCTAATAATCTAAAATAATCGTATTTCAATAATCAAAGAGTACTTTGGATTCATGCCCGAGGTGGACTGGTATGTCTTGAGGACCTTTAGTCGAGACTTGTGGGCTGCTGGCTCGTTTGTTTTATTGCCTCTGTCTAATGCTATTCTCCCCTCTCAAGACTCGTCATTGGTTTCAAAATCCTCTAAATCCTCTTATTATAGTAGTTAGAGTCTCCTATTACTATTGCTAGTTGATGTTCTTGAGCTATTCTAGACTACTTATTATTATTTGACTCACCTTAATAAGATATTCAATGTTTTGTTATTACTGGTCCACTCATCTCGATAGGATATCCAATGAATCTTTACTTCACCATTGGTAAGATAATTTGCTGATTGAGATTTATTGATGTCTCATAAATCTCGTGACATGATCGCGTTGAGTTAACTCACCTTAATAAGGTATCAAATGTTTTGTTATTGCCGACTGATTCACCTTGATAGGATATCTAATGAATTTCTTGCTTTGCCACTGATTCGACGGTTTGCTGACCTTTAAAAATCTCTGCTTTGTGAGTTATGTTGTGACCTAAGTCCCATAATAAACTTGTTGACCTTCGATTGTTTTGTGAGTTGTGTTTAGGATAGATGATTGAAACTTGTTGTATTGTAAGTTGTGTTTAGGATTGTTTTGTGAGTTGTGAGTTGATTCATTGCTTTGTGAGTTGTATTGTGACCTGAGTCCCTGTTAACTAGATTATTGAGTTGTATTATGACTTGAACTCACTTAACTAGATTATTGAAGGGGTTAAGAATACTCTCCCGACACTCTTGGCTGCCCACCACCCTGCTGTTCGATAGAATTGCAGCATTCTTTACTCCCACATCCCTCCCCCCCCCAAAAAAAAAACCCTTCATTGTTATATGGAATTAACATGATTAAACTACCTCCCTATTACAGAAATTTAATACCATTACAACACTTCGATAAAATTAATAGTAAGATATTTAAATTTTTCAATTTCAACCTGGGGCCACCATCCCCCTCCCCCACGCCCCACCCCAAAAAAGGAAAAAAGAAAACCTGAAATCCAAGTTGAACGATAATCTTGCACAAGATTATTACTCAAATTCCTTCAATTGATGTAGTAATAGAGCTTCCGTAGAGCACTAGACGCAAGTTCAAAGTGATCAGTCACTCACATCCACCGAATTAATTGTTACATGTGATAACTGTCGTCTGTTTCTCATTAAGTTTACATTGTAAATTAGCATCTGCATAAACACTACATTGGCGGCATAAAAGCAGTCAACAACATATGAAAACTAGCCAGAAAATATACAGGAATATTATCATAATAGCAACCTTCTGAATGCAATTTCTCTTGTGCATAACATGAAAAGTTAACATACACATCCAAGGTATGATATTTCGAGAAACCTAATACCTAATACAACATCAAATAACGAGGCAAGAAGAAAAGTGACAGACCTTGTGGACTTGCCGACTTTCAGCTTGATCAGCTACCAGTTTATTTTAATACTATAGGACGAGAAAGCGAACAAGCGATCGGGATGGCAAAAATGGAGATCCAAAATTTTTGGGGAAAGCCAAAAAAAAAAAAAAAAGAAAGAAGCCATTTCACCAGGCAGCATCTCGTGCATTGACCAAAAATGAAGGAAGATGATGCTCTAACACAGCCAGTAGCTGCCTTCCTTGGCTTGCCCCTTCCAATTCCACCCCGCCAAGCCTTCTTGCTGCCTCCACGAGCTGGCCCCTTAACCTCTGAGATAACAAGCAGCCTCCTGCCTTCCTACACTCCCTATACAACGGCAGGTATGCTATTGCCACCCTCAAGGGACCTGGAAGATCCCTTAAACAAATAGGAGACTCGCCCCATTTCACTATCCGTACCAAGTTTGTGTAATGTTCTTGTCCTTGTCTCAATCCATCCAAAAAAGCTGCCTCTGACCACTGCTCTTGAAGAAAAGCCCTGAGCTCAGGAGCAACAGACTCATCATTAGATCTAGCAATGCTGTCTGCAACAGCATATGTAGCAGCAGGTTCGCCCAGGAAGTCCGATCGAAGAAGAAATGAAACCCCATCAAGTGATCTCCCACTTCGCTCGGCAGCAGCCTTGAGAATTTCAATACTCAGGGCAGCAAGGACATGCTTAGGGACATGAGGAAGGAGATAAGCAGCAACCTCAACCTGACTGCTAGAGGTAGCTGCCGTGAGAGCAAGACAAAGTTCCATGTCTCTGCAGCCCCTTTCAACAAACCACTGAACCACCGGCATGCAAGCCCTCTCAGCTGCCCTCATCAAAGGCCCTAAGAAAGCCATGGCATTCCCCTCCTCCACTAGACATTCCATGGTGCCAATCTTGCCATAGTGTGAAGCGAACCCCAAGGCCAGGTCAACATCAACATCCAAGCTATTCCTTTGAGCAATCTGTCAATGGAGAAAAATAATGCAACCAGAAAAGGACTGAATAAGAGGCCAGTACAGCAGCGCAAAAACCATACTTGACAAAAGTAAAAGACAAAGATCTATCCAAGTTTAACACCCCTAAATCAAGACAAAAACCTAAAGATGCTCGATAACAACATCAACATCATTAATTCCAAAATGTCAACCATCATAATCAACTGTTGTACTAGAACAGAAAGTTTTGGACAAAATGCTAGTAAACCACCTAAAAGAATTGAATGACTATCATTCCATCTGAATATAGCACCCACACTGGGCTAAGAGAATACATGATACTGCAACTTCAACACAAACCAGCAAGATCAATCTTAATTGTGGCATGAATACTGCACCCAAGTTAACACAAAGCAGTGTCCCATACTCAAAGGAGTGCAGTCTCAGTCACGTACATTGAATCAGATATCTTCCTAACAGAGGTTCTGGAGGATGATAAATGTGCCTGATTCAAATTATAGAGGATGAAATTTTGCCTAAGATATCTCTTAAGAAGAAAGAGAAAAAATGCAACAAACTTGAGGAAGCTATCTTCCTGAATGCCAAAATACTCTTTGAGAAAACCATTTTTTTTAACAAATTGTAAAGAAAGATTATGTTATCTAGCATTTTGAACAACTTACATAACCTAAAGCATTCAATATTGCCAATGAATTGCTAAATCCCCTAGTGCCGACTTGCCAATTTTCTTTGGGTATATTAATGATGGTTTGAATGCTATAAAGTTAACAGTCATGTTGAGAAAAGTTCACCAATCTGGTCAAGTTTGTTACCCAATTGCAAATATCTCTAACAATCCAACATCATCAACAGAATAAGATTTCAGTGTTTTGACTTGTCACTTTAAAACTGGTTTGGTAGAGACAGCGTGAAGGTAGCACTCAGAAGTTCAAAAGAAAGTTGGTGAAATCACCAAACAAACCATATCAAAGTGAAAGGACTACGTTTGGTTCAACCCAGTGTAGACAATGTTCAAATACCCGAAGAGGGAAGATTACACAAATCTACTATCAGGGCTCCAACCATGTTTTAAAAGATAAAAGGAATTACTACCAAGTCAAGAGAATATGCTGATATGGCTGCTTAACAAATACTTTGAAAGAAAAAGGTTAACACTAATGCCAATACAAGCAAATACCTGATCAAATTGCCAAGTCAAGTTCTATCATATAATACAAATCAACAACTAGTTTCAGTAGATCTAGATTAGCATACCTGTAATAGAATACGAACAAGCTCTGTGCTTCCAAACGCGAAGCTTCAAGAAAACATTGATTGACATTGTCTGCACCACCCTCTACTAACATGGCAAGCAAACCTTGGATTGCATTTGCAGATGTGCCTGACGCCCATCCAGCATCAAATGAAGTAGAGAAGAGTGTAAGCGGAAAGCAAGCTGCATCAAAAGCTTCTGTAAAGTCCTTCCCAGTCAGGTGGTTTCCTGCAAGATCGAGGAAGGTCTTGAAAGCAGACAATTGCAGTTGGATTTCCACAGCGGAGTTCTGACCCACTCTGTCCCTGTTTCCCTGGCTACGAGAGTGGAAACCTATACATTTAAGAGCCCATTCAGTGAACTTCTGAACCTTTGCTCCAGCTTCTGCCCTCAAAATTTCGTCCCCATTACATTCCTGCAATCTTTCATGCAGCCTGAAAAGGAAAAATGAAAGTTCATTCATCCTACAAACATCTGAGCAGTAACGCTGAGATGGGTGAAGCATAACAAGGCTAAGGTGATACAAATTTAAGCTATCTTCATATCTTCCGTAGCTACTGAGCTTGCACATACTGCTTTAGACACAGCAAGGTGTGCACATGAAAGTTGCATCGCACCAAGATTACGATTTCACATGACTCTCCATTGAAAAAAGACAAAAAACACACTAAGAACATGATATTGTAGACCACTTAACCACTATTGATCCCCTAGATGCAGAATGCCAGACACCAAAAGTAAGGGCTAGCATGGCATACTCGCAAATTTCACCACGCTAGAATTTATACTCCTTAATCAAAATGTAAATAACATAAACAAACCAATAATACACTCTTCATTAAAAGCAAAACTAAATCTACTCATGTCATCTCAGCATATCATTGCACAATCATGAGAAATCGAAATGGGAATAATAGGCAACACCATGAAGGAAAAAACCCAGAAAAATAATAATTGAAGGCAAAACCAATTCAACGAAAGATCAAACAAACTACTCACATTCAGTAACAAGAACTAGAAAATGGTTAACGGTGAAATTTGAAATCCAAAACTCTGTCAAACATAATTAATCCAGATATTAGAACACCAAAACACAGAAAGACTTTATACATCTTATTAAAAGCCACACTATGCAAGACAGTAAACAGAGACAACAAAATACCAAAACAAGGCAAGAAAAATTAGCATCATCACAGTTGGATGTAATAAAAGGCCTTCACATTGATATGCTATAAATGAAATGAATTGATACTGAGTGAGTCATAGTTACTGTACCATATTTGTATAGGAAGAGAAAAAGGACATGTTTTTACCTTTGTGCCATCACAGTTACAGTATCTGCAAGACTCATAGTTCGACTCTGACATGCTGAAACGCAGGAAGCAAGAAATGAAGTCCTGAGAGCAGCTCTTGTGAAATCATATGCACCATTAGTTATAACCTTTTTAATCAATCTAGTAATTCCAAACAACTCCTGCTGAGTGCTTAAAAACCAAACTGAATCCAAAGTAATGCATAATGCATCATTGAGAGTCTGTGGATCTGCCAATAAGATCAGATTCTCAGCAAGCTCCCAGTCATTGGAACTCAAAGCCCCTTGAAAAAGTCGACTCAACTCCAGTCTGTCTTGCCTACAGAGCTTCTTTTCTTGCCCAGATTTCTCATTCTTTCCCAGCTCAGAATCAGTAGTAACCAATCTAGATTTAAGTTTCTTAGCTCCGCAGCTATAAAATCCTCCATCTCTGTTGGATTTCCTAGAGTCCTTGATGACCAGTGGGGCTTCACTCGAAAATACATCATCACCACTGCCTCTCCCATCCTTATCTGCACTTAGAATTGCCATCTCATTGTTGCAATTAGCAATTCTGGTCTCATTGGTTTCAACATCCATTTTAGACTGAGGACCTTGCTCTTCGTTGCCCATATTAAGGCTTGGGCTTTCTAGCACAAAAACTTTCTTATCTTGCATTTTTGCACCCTTGTCCTCAACCAACTCTAATTAATAATGCAACTGGTTTTCTTCAATTCTTATACGGAAGCACCATAATAACCAGCAAATTGGGAAACAACAAAACTGAGCACCTTACTTTCTGTACCCAATTTTAACCACAAGATGCCCACTATAATAAAAACATCCAAATATGCCTCTTCTAGCTTAAAACCCTCAATATACCCTTCTCAAAGAGGAAAAAAAACCTAAGAAAATATGGAAAGATCCATAAGAAGCAAATGCTTCTGCTGGTCTTCAAACTTGAAAATGAAGGCTCACTCGAGATGCATCACCATGGGAACCATCAACTTCAGAAGAAACCACGAAAACCCTTCATTCCAAACAAAAGACTGCAAGATAGACAACAAGTTAACACACAAACTTTAAAAAAAAAAAAAAGAAAGTTATTATTCACACATTTTAGGTAAAGGTCATAAACATTCAAAATAAATCAACAGTCAGTGGTGACTACCCAACGTTCACAGAGGATTCAACCTTACTGTTGTTTCGTATAACTTCTAATTTCCATTGTCAAAGTGTTGAACACTGAAATAGCAAATATTATAATAAAAATTCATTGCGGACTCCCAACCTTTTCAAAATCTCATTCCCTATCTAACTTTTCTGGAAGAATTATACATTGGCAGCCCAAAGAACTTAGTAACCAATTTGCATATCAGACTTGTGGCCAATAAGCTACTCTAATGTCAACCAACGCCACCTGGGTAAGCACTAGACCAACAACTTATTGGAGGCCCGGTAGATTGACAAAAATACTTATTCCAAGTTACTTGAGTCTAAGACTCAACATTCTCCTTACAGATTGCCCTTGTGTCCAATGTGTGATGCTTGGGAAGTAATCACATACCCTTTCACATAGGGAAGACCTTTTCGTTTACCCAAAATGAGCACTTTTCTTTTTGCATATACAACGCGAACCTAAATCTTTATCAGATACGTCCAATGTCACATGTATATAATAAACGCCCATGGTATTCGTGTCCTTATTTAAAAATCAAACAGCAATAACCAACCCAAATAGTAAACTGCAACCGAATACAGGCATTAATTAGACACAACCCTTTTGTTGATTTTGGAAATGAAAACCAAGAACTACGAGTGAAGTGAATCATAAAGGAAGAATTTGTAGAAAGAAAAAGACAGTCAGTGGAATGGAAGTGAGCGAATATATACAGAGATGACCAGCTAAGAGTAAAAAGCCAAATTAATCAAGTCGATTATTCGAGTTTGCCAACAAAATGATATGCTCAAGCTGGAAGATCCTACTTTTCACACTTTGGAAAGAAAATATTTAAGCCCTACAAATATCTTAACAAAAATCCCACTTTAAAATCATCACTGGTCCCATATACAAGATAGCATTTACAAAACCTAAAATTTCGAAGAAATCCAACTGACCCACCTGCGGCGATCAAATTAAAACCATGGGAGAAGTTAAGCAAGTCCTAAATCGCAACAGAAAGGGGGGGTGGGGGAACCACAGCCGATCCGATGATACTTCATCAGTAGCAAAACAATCCATTCCATAGTCAGCAAAATCATAAACCCAGTAAACAAAAAACAGTAGAAGAATAAAAGGAGGTAAAAATCTTATCAATACGGTTGAGTGAGCTAATTTCAAGACATCCAGACAACCAACAACAAAGAAACCCAAAAAGAGAGAAGAAAAGAAGCTAACAAGAGTAGAAAGCGACACTTGACTGGGGCAGAATCCGGCAGAGGGAATAACAGTGGTAATAATACAGTAGTATTCAGTGATAGCGAATTACCTGGAGGATGGATGGATCGGTGAGGAAGAGAAAAGGAAAGCAGCGAGGTGGGTTTTGGGTTGGAGAGATTATGAGATGAAAAATGGAAATGAAAGAGAGTGTCCGGGCTCTTCTTTCTCTGTGTGTGTGTGTGTGTTTGTGTGTGTGAGATAGACAGGAGAAGCCGAGGGCGCGGTGGCTGCCTGTGGGCTGTGGCCTTCACCTTTTCTCTCTCCCACCCCAGAATCTAAAGCCTCTTTCCAGCCCCACAGAGAGAGAGAGAGAGAGAGAGAGAGAGAGAGTATGGGGCCAAGCAACCGAGGCATGGCAACAAATGGCAAGTGGCACCTCATCAACTCCCCCCATTTTTTGACCCCAAAAAAAAAAAAAAAAAAAAATTCCCCCCTTCCATTTTTCTCCTTTGTTTGCTTTTGCTAGATTTTTTGTTTGGGGAGATTTGTAGTTTTTTTTTAGGCACTCAAGAATTTGAATTAATATGACTATCACTAACCGCTATCAGTCAACAATTTTGAATTTATACTTTTTGATCCTCTGTATTTTGATTTTCAATCATATATTTTGATTTTTAATCATTCTATTTTCTAAGATTTAATAGAGTGATATTAAGGATTTTAAGATGGGATGAGATGTAAATTAAAATGAAATTGTATTAAATAGGTAATAGGAATTCTAATTGAATTTATTTTTTCACTTTTTTTGTTTTTTATTTTATTTGTTCTTTTATGCATAGTTAGCAAGTTTATTATAACTATTACTACATAAATTCCTGTATATGTTGTGCACTAAGCTTTTTCTTTTCTTTTTTTTTCAGTATAAGTGGAAGGTCTTGATCGAGTCCTCTCACTTACACTTCCTCCCCCATACTACCCAATTTAGGGTTACAAACAAATCAAGTCGAGTTGAATTTTGGGTTAATCGAATCGTACCTTGACTCACTCTTGCCAAGTTAGAACTTGAGCCTAATCAAGTTTAAAAAATATCAAAAGTAATTATTTTATTTTTTTTAAATAAAGTAATCATTTTTGCTTAATAACTAATAAAAATATTATGAATATATATGTCACTTCACTATTAAAATAAAAAATAATATGTGTTTGCATTACTCGAACTTGACTTGTGTACAAAAACGAGTTGCTCGAACTCGACTCGACTTGATCAATACCGAGTTGGAGTCGAGTTCAAACTCGAGTTACTCGCGAGTAGTTTAAATTGTTTGCAACTCTAATCTAATCCATTCCTCTCCATGTTGTGCACTAACCCATTCCTCTCTCCATGTTGTGCACTAAACTTCAAATTATTGTAGTTCACTATTGTGATTATAAAACCGTGTGGAGTGTTTTTAGGAAATTTTGAAAACTAAATTGTTGTCTCTTTTGTTGTCTTTCCTACAAATTAAAATTTAACGTCCTATTACTATTGTTTTAAATTATCCATTTTAGTATCTATGTAGTTTAATAATCATTTAGTGATTTGAATTATTTGTGAAAATAGTAAATTCATTTCAAACTCATTTGATAACTAATTAAAATGAAAAAAGGTTTGTCTAACTAGTACCCACTGGTACTTATTAAAATGTAGTTTACGAGTTAATATTTTGAAAATATAAAGTTAGCTAGCAAAAATTTATAAATGTAAAGTAGGGTAATAATTATTAATATGTATAGGTTATGTGCAATTTAGGTGTCTTAATAAGTGTCCACTATGCAATCATTAGAAAAATACAAAAAAAAAACTTAATTTACAAATAGTTTATGTTTCATATATTTTAAAGTGAATCCAATTAGTTGTTTAATATCACTAAAATAAAAAAATGATAAACCTCATTATCAATTAATTATTAATAATGTAAATAATAATATACATATATAATGCAAAATTTGAGACTGACTATGTAAAAAAAAAAAAAAAAGTACATGAGTTATTAGTGGCATGAACAAATTAAATAAAAATGAAAAATAATTTAATTAGAATCCTTATTATTCATTTAATATAATTTCGTTCTAATTTGCATCTTATTTCATCTTAAAACACTTAAAATCACTACTTAAATTTGGGGGAACATAATGATCCAAATCAAAATATTGGGGACCAGCCATGTAAATTCATAGTTATGGACTAACAACAAATTGATGTTGCTCATTGATCATTCTTAAATTTCTCTTAATTGTCCTAAATGTGCCTAAAACCAGAAATTTTAGGGACCAAAAGACGAAACATTAAGAAGCAAATTTAGCATAAAGGTCAAACATTAGGGACCAAAACTATGATTTCTCATTCCTTCCAATGCTAGATGTTATCCAATTGGTGGTTAAGAAATCAAGTAAAGAAATTAGAGAAATTAGAGAAATAGTTTAGAGAGAGTTTTAAGATCAAATTAGAGGAATCCTAGAGTTTTGGAACCGCTTGGAATCTTCCTTGACCTATTTTCATAGAGAAAGAGAGAAACAAGTTAAATAAGCTTAATGAAGTTATAGTATATTCACTAAGAACCTTAAGAACTTAGATCTTGTTGAAGGCAAGTTTTTCATTACTCATCAACATCAAATCAATTATAGTTGGTAGCTAATCAACCATAAAGCATAAGCACAAGTCTTAAACTAACAAAATCATGGAGGACATAAATCACTCAATTACTTCATAATCACAACTAAAACAAGTTCATCCTAACTCTAGGATTAAAGAGGCTTAGCTAGACATCATATTAAGAACATTTAAGTATAGAACAAACTTTGAAATTAAGCACAAGAGATAAGTAAGGAAGAAGGAATCTTATTCAATTTCTTGAAGTTGAATCCATAAACTTCTTCACAAGTTGATCTTTGCAAGATTCCTCACAACTTTCACTTTACTAGAAACTACAAACTAAGAACTAGAACTAATCTAATGAACTAGAGCTATTCTCTAGTCTTTTGGAATTCTTATGGAAATGGAATGGTATTGTTATGGTATATGTTGAATGTAATGTCTTTTAATGTTTACAAAAGGCCCTATTTATAGAAGATGCCCCCAAAGCTAATCATTTCTTCCACTCCACCACTTTTATCCTTTGATTCCTCATTGATTGAATTGCAATTTTCATTTTTCAACTTTTCTTCCAAGCTTCTTGGCAATTATCCACATTTTCATCTCATTTGATAGCTGAACAAGCAATCCTACAAAAACATGGAAATTTCACCACATTAATCCACAAAAATGCATTTTTCATCATTGAAGCCATTAAATGCAAAATTAACTAGAAACCCTAGTTCATTAGCTATAAAAATACCAAAAAAACACAAAAACTACATAATTAATTTTACTAAAAACATGCAAAATATTGACTTATCAAGTATATATTCAATGTTACTTTCAAGAAGAATAATAACATCATTACCAAAATATCTACAAAATGACTTTCTAGTAGGAAAATTTGATCCAAACTGTATTTAAATATTCTTCTAAATATTTGTTCATTATTCTTCTCTACATAACTGGGAATAAATAAAATGAACACACTATTAGGTTTAACTTGTTGAGTACATTTTTACACCAAGAAGTCAATTTTATCATATGATCAAAGTTCATATATTTAGAGATATGATTCAGAAACATTCTAAAATTGATTAATCATATGATATCATGTCATTAATTTAGTTTGATTTCTTACATGTCACTTATATCAACTATAATAATATGATATGATTCATGAACTATTTTTATTTTTGAAAGTATTTATATGCCTTTATACTTGGAGGGTAAATGAAAGATCCTCCATCTAACCATAATTAAATAGAAATAAATCCATCTCCTTCAGGTATCTATTTGTGCGAGGTTTAATGTAACTATCTCGAATGAAATTAGTTTGAGTTCCAATTATGACATTAACACTTGTAAAAATACTTTTAAATCAAAATAGCCAATTAATGTACTTATGGGGCCTTATGGGTATTAATTATGGTAAAGCTCAATAACTTAAGCGCTCCTAATTTTTATCAATACCCAGATAGGGAGGACTCGAGGGATGTTATAAATTTATACTAGTACTTGAGACACACTGAATATGTTTGCAACTAATAAAAAA
This sequence comes from Gardenia jasminoides, assembly GCA_013103745.1. Classification (NCBI taxonomy): domain Eukaryota; kingdom Viridiplantae; phylum Streptophyta; class Magnoliopsida; order Gentianales; family Rubiaceae; genus Gardenia; species Gardenia jasminoides. The sequence goes on from CM023097.1 coordinate 484,098, forward strand.
GATATTAAAAATTTGAATTATCAAATTTTTTTAGTTGGAAATAGAAGTCTGAAAGAGTTAAACTATTTTAGTATTTAAGTGAAATTGTAGTTTTTTGTTACGGAAGTGATAGTTAATTCAACAGAATGCAGAGTGATTGGGGGAAGGTGGGTAGTTAAAAATAATTACATGAAATTGTATTTTTTTATTAGGGAAGTGACAGCTAGTTCAACAGAATGCAAAGTCACTAGGGAAGGTAGGGAAATAGAAATGCAAGAAATATATTAGGTAATACATTAAATGATATAATTTATTTATATCAAATCCTCCCTCCTACCTTATGTATAGTAAGATAAGATATGTCAATGTACTGGAAATTTCTTTTCAGTCATTATGTACTACAAATTTCATCATTAATAAATAAAATAATTGAAATGACACAAAATAAAAGTGCGCAATCAAATTATGCAATAATTCTTATCAATAATACAAGTAAAAGTTTGGCAAAATGTTATGTATAATGTCATACGGGAATCACACAAAAAGGAAAAAAAAAAAAAAGAAAATCGTGGTAATAAAAATACAAGTACATCACTTTGATTTCAGCTATCATGGTATAGCAATGTAAGGTTTAAGTTCTAGTCTTGTTCAACATACATAATATCAATAAAATCTTTCAACGTTACTCATTTCATACAAATAAATGGGGAGAAGGTTTAGTATCAAAGAATGTCATGCATGTATATACTTAGAAAAACATGTCTAAAGATAACACCTAAAAAAAATTGCAAACTATTAGTTGTAAATTATAGTAATACAAGAAATTCATTTTGTTTCATAAGTTTACATTAAAATTAAGCAAGTATGCCTTTTAATATGTCTAAAAGGTTTGAGCAATACGTATTAATTGAACATATAAATGTATAATACATATTTGTATTGTATAACACAAAATTGTGATTGTGTGATATTGCAACATATCATAATTAGGTTCCAAATACCTTGTCTTGATCATCTCTACGATATGTTAGTTAGGGTCATTGAACACTCATTTCCACTTACATTACAATTATCTTAATTATGTATATTTGTTTGTTTGGACATTAATAAATTTGTTTCTATCTTCTTCTTTTTATTTTCTTTTTTTTTGGTAATAGAAATTGGCCAATTTTTTGAGGAGAAAGAAAAATCGTGCTCGTGTTGTTCTTAATCACATTTTATGTTTAGAAACATTTTCAAAGAATAAACGCCTAAAAATCTAATACCCATTCGACAGCCATTGGAAAAACTTAGCTATTTAATCATCTTTAAAGGAAATATATTTATAACAGGAAAATGGAAAAAACTTATTTTTAACTCTCTTCAAACATCTTTAAAGGAAAAATATTTATTGTAGGATAACGCACGCGACTAAATTTTAATAATAATTTTAACATGTTATAAAAGATTGAATTTTGCCGATTGTCTTCAAGAATTTAATAATCCAATGTTATTTAAATGAATATATAGCTATATATATGTATATCTAAATGTTATATATTTATACATATGCATATATTTATGTACGTATTATATATGAATATATTTATGTATCCTTGTATGTATATTTATATATATGTACATATTTAGAAATGTATATGTATCTATGTGTATATTAATTTATGTATACATATATTTGTATATACATGCATATATATATATGTATGTGTTATGAATATATGTTGATATATATATTAATGCAAATGTATATATGTATATGTGATATGTATTTAACTAGCCCTCTAAACCTAAACCCTCTAAACCCTCTAAAATAGAACCCTAATACCTAAGAATGATGATGTATATATACATGCATTAATATATATATCAACATATACATATAACACATACATATATACGTATATGATGTATACATAAATTAATATACACATAGATACATATACATTTCTAAATATGTACATATATATAAATATACATACAAGGATACATAAATATATATCATATATAATACATTTAGATATAATATATATGCTATATATTCATTTAAATAACATTGGATTATTAAATTCTTGAGACAATCGGCAAAATTCAATCTTTTATAACATGTTAAAATTATTATTAAAATTTAGAGATCAGAAGTGTAAAGCCGAAACAAAAAAAATTATCGTCAAACAATATTCTAAGAAATTTGCCATTGCCTACCATTACTGTGATTAACTTCTTCTGATGATGATGACAATTCTCCACTCATAGCTTCAAATTTAGCTTCACAAAAAAACAACTCTTCGGGACAAAAGAAATTCATAGAGGAGAGGGTGTAGCTGCACAGATGGAGGGCCACAAGGCTATATGGCATAGATGAGTGACACAAGTCATGATCCCAGTCCCATCCCAATATTTAATTGGCTGCTCATCATACGCGCCTCCTATTTCCATTTGCTACAATGACAGTTTCTGTTTCTTATAAAATGTTTGCAAGTGACAGGTTTGGTAGGGTGTTGCTTTCATGCTGCAAATATTCTTGTATTCAAGTGCACTAAACATGATGCTTTTGCGTCCTCAAAAGTGGGTTTCTAACTATTGTTTTGTCCTCGGAGCAGCAAACTAAGCTATTTTGTCAATAGATTACAATAGCAGACGTTTGCCAACACAACTTGGTTCAATTAGCAATGATGGACTACTTTTTTAAAAAAGATCATGTGTTTGAATTTCGCTGCCGATATGAGAACTATGTTGATGGGTGATCTATAAATACCTATGTAAGTAACTTATAGTTCCTGAGGCTTGCTCTAACTGATGGTGGTGATCGGAGTCGAACCCACCCAAACTTTAATTTATCAAAATAGAAGATGGAATCCTTTGTTTAGCAAAAGCTAACCGCCAAGCTTAGCTCTCAACCTTTGACTTGGCCTTCTGCGTCTTCATTTGCTTTAACTTTTCTGGTCAATCCTTCACATGGTTGCAATCCTTTTAGAAAGATTGTTGCCTTATGGCAACTTATAGTATATATAATGTGGAATCATCACATGGTCATTTATTTTGTCATGCCCTTCTTTTCTAGTACTTTTTGCTAATCGAAATGATTTTGGTATAAAGGATGGCTTTTTGGCCAAAAGCCTTAAGCATCGTATTTGGACTATTTGTTAAGATCAATGGTAAAGGATAGTTTTAAAACTATAAATCTTAGTGAAAATGAAGTTGGAAATATGTAATTGTCAAGTTTGCCAACCAAGCAAGCAAAGCCCTTTTCCATGCTACATGTTTGTCAATTTAGGTAAATGTTGGGAAAAATCTTCTCTTCTTTTTTGTTTATGTGGGACAAACACTAAAGTCTGTGTTGGCACATCTTATCTCTGAAACCTATCTCTGCCCTCTAACATACAAATCAAAGTTTATCCTCTTATGCTTTGGGAGTAACTAGCAGGTGCCCAATCTAGGGCATTTGGTGTCCCAATGACATGTGAATTTACCCTCTTATATATGTAAATAAATAACTAAAAAAGAATTAGTTGTTTCAATTAATTTTTAGACACTAATGTACTACTAATTCCATGCCATGGTTGAGTCACGCACTAAGGAATAATATACTCTAATAATACATGGAATTGGAGGGAGAGGGATCAATTTTGATGCATGCAGCTCTGTAATTTGGAAGACGGAAGAACCCTCCAATTGGGAAGGGACTGAAATTGCAATTTCTCGAGAAACAAACCATATGTTCTCATTTTCATCATATATAATAATAATGTGCATAAACCAACGCCTAATCAGTGAGTAAACTAATAATTAAGGAGTCAATCACAGGCAGTTCTACCAAACACATTTCTTCTTCATCATCCAATCCAACTAAAGAATCCGGAAGTTTTCGTCGTCTGATCACAGCCCACCATGGCGGAAGAACCCAAGAAGATCATCATAGATACTGATCCTGGGATTGGTAATTTTCACCATCACAGATGGGACTAGGAGTTCTTGTTTCTGCTGCCATTACTATGCTGGACTTTGACTCTTGTTTTTGGAATTGAATTAATTTGATTGCCAGATGATGCCATGGCAATATTTCTGGCGCTGCAATCACCGGAAGTGGAGGTCATTGGACTCACCACCATCTACGGCAACGTTTATACCACCCTTGCCACCAGAAATGCTTTGCATTTGGTAATTGCAGCATCCCATCTCATCCCTTTTCTGTTTTTAATAATGTCCAACATCATAATTTTTCTTAGCTCTAGTAAGCTCTAAGTATGCTTAATTGTTCCTGAAGTATGGAAGCTTTATCACTTGATATCTAATTTACATCAATCTGGTTCAACATTCTCACTTTTGACATTTAATAGGTTGTTTCACCTTGCTTTGGGATCGTAAGATTTGTCTTCTTCTTTTTTTTTTTTTTCTGATTAAAAAAAAAAAAAAAAGAGGATCCTTTTTTTCCCGTTTGTGTTTTTTACGTTTTTTCTTTTTCTTCATGTATTCTTTTGTGGGGTGGGGGAAGAAGGGCTGGGGGAAGGTGGTGGCAGGCAGAGTTCATTGTGAATATCATTTCTGGCAAATTCACGTTTTAGTTCATGTCATGATTCAGTTAGAGATTGCGGGGAGGACGGATATTCCAGTTGCTGAAGGATCCCGTGTCACAATCACTGTATGTATTTCTACATCTCTGACAGCTTAATTGAGGCTTAAAATGCAAGCTCTCAGACCTTCTTAATTGAGGCTTACATATATTCTATAAACTTTTGCACGCTCAACTGAATTAACAGTCAATTAGATTCTTGTCAAGGGATTACTAAAGAAGAGCATAATTTTCCTCCTTGCTAGGTACAAAAGCCAATGAACCGTAAATCAAATCATAATTTTGGCTAGCATTTCAGATAATTTGCTGCAAAAGGTTTTTTTTTTTCTTTTCTTTTCTGTCTCCCTTTTGCTTTAATTGAGCGGATGCCCCCTGGGGAAACTTTTGGAGATTGGTCATTCCTGTCAACCCAACATTGTAGTTTTTCAGAGCGTATGAGAATGCCACGATTCTCATAATCAGTTCGTTGATTGTGGTCTCCCATCAACTAAAGTGTGAGTTTTTGTTACAACTTTTCAACTTCTTAAGCTGGTCCTCCAAATAAAGATGAATAACTCTTCAAACCTGGGTATCTGTACTCTTCCCCCCTCCCCCCTTTTTTTGACTAGGATTTTGTGGGAAGTTAATGCAAGGAAAATTTTTGTCTATGTGCTGCTTAAACTGTGTCAGACAGTGGAAGAAGGTCTAGATTCTCTTTTGGCTTATGTCCTCCCCTTTCCATAAGGTAGGCCACTGTAGAAAATTTTCACGCAACAGATAATTAATCTGCCACATTTAATTACAGTTTTGAGCCTCAGAAGAACTTTAATCACTGTTATGCATTCATGATACAACAAGCATAAGAATCAAATTGAGTTTTATTGTTGGATATATGACAAATTCATTTTCTTTCATTTGAAGAAAGGTAAAAAACTCCGAATAGCTGATTTTGTACATGGTGCGGATGGGCTTGGAAATCAAAATTTTCCTCCACCAAAAGGAAAGCCAATTGAAGAGTCTGCTGCTGATTTTCTTATCCAACAAGCGAGTTGTTATCCTGGCAAGGTCACTGTGGTTGCATTGGGGCCTCTTACAAATATTGCTCTGGTCTGTTTGTTCAATGCTATCAGATGGATTGCTCAACATTTTAATGGGGAGTTTTTAAGTAGAATGATTTTTGATACAGGCTATCCAATCAGATCCCAATTTTATAAAAAATATACAGCAGATTGTTGTTCTTGGCGGTGCGTTTGCAATAAACGGGAATGTTAATCCAGCAGCTGAGGCAAATGTGAGTTGCTACAGTTTATATATTTTGCTCTATATATGCAGCCGACACCTTGATTTTGGTTGAAACATTTCTTGAATTTTCTTGAGGAACTAGATTTTTGGAGATCCAGATGCAGCGGATATTGTTTTTACCAGTGGAGCTGATGTTCTGGCTGTTGGACTCAATGTCACGCATCAAGTTATTTTGACTGGTATTCCCTTTCTTTTTTCTGTCTGATACATTTTTGCAACTCCTTTTTCTTTTTTCCCATCGAGGATAATCTACATTCGCTGGCTACCTATTTTTCTTATTACTTGCCAATTTTATGGGAGGGATAAGGGAAGTTAAAAATATCTTAGTTTTTCTGTGAATATAATGTTAATTAACTTATCCTTCAAGCAATTATGATATTGTTATACTTCTTCAGTGAAGTTCCTGGGTTATATGCATAGATGCTGTTAAGAAATGCCAATAAGACTGGTTTAATATTCAAGCAAACCAGTTGGCTTGTTGCTTCACATGCAAAGAACAAGTATGAATCTGAACTATCAATCATGAGCCAATTACGACCTAAGTTCTTTCTTTCTCTGTTACATAATATGTTTCCTGGAAGAAATGTTGCTAGAAGGATTTGGAGAAATAGGTCACCATGCGGAATTAATTTTGGGGAGTTTGTTAGGTAGTTGTGCAGCACCGGATAGCAGGTATTACCTTTGCACATCTTAGCTAGGTTACGTTTCACAGGGTCATTATGAAGTAAAGTCTGGCAAAGATGAAATTCTTTGCCATATCCATGCTGACGAAATATTTTTTAAGGGCCTTCATGCATCTTTGGCGGACTAACTAATGTATATGAGCAACACTTGATCATAGTTGTCGTAAATAATAGGCATTTACGAAATCGAAAAATCTGCAGTAAGATGAGAGACAGTTTTGATTGATTGTTAAAACAGGTTTATCACGCTAAAAAGTGCATGGGAGCAGATTATACAAAATTCAATAACTAAACAAAGAGTCCAAGGGAATGCACTATAATCTAGGTGTGGACTGTCAAGAGAACAGCAGAAATAGAAGAGAAGAGGCCTAGTCTAGTAGTGAATGGGAAAGAAGTATGAAAGAAGTAGAAAATGTAGAAGGAAGTTATGAAGAAGTAAAAGAGAAGTTGAACAAGAAGGGCTAAAAAGAGGCTGCAGAATTGAGGAATCTATGTCATGAATTAAATAGGTCTTCATATTTTTATGATTTCAGGCCATTAATCTCTGCTATACAGAGGTCAGCAGAAGTAACTAAGGATATGGCATTAAACAATGTTACCAGAATATGCTAGAAGTAACTAAGAATATAGCGTAAAATAACTTCACTTGATGTTAAAAGCAAATATTAAAAGTTATATAAACTTGAAATTAAACAACTTCTTTAGTGAAGTTATTTGCTGTTAAACATGACTTGAAATATCTACATACTTCATTTATCAGGCTTAACCTGATTAACACATGCTTTCTGCTGAATAGTAATGTCTCCGATCTTTTCATGTGCTACTTCCTCTTTTCATTCCTTTCTCTTTGCAAAGGATTTGTACTGACGCATCATGTATAATAGTTCCTGTTTCCTCTTCTGACTTTGTCACTTGATACTTTAATGGAGTATCGACTGAAAGTTTTGAAATACACCTGGCTGATTGAATTCTTATAATAGTGTTTCCATCTGAACTTTAGCATGTGGCTTTCTGTCTCACACTCACATATCTATACTAGATGATTAAAAGTGGATGTCCATATGGATTTTAAAACCTCACTATATTAGACTTCTATATATGTAATCAGCAGCATCTATAGTGGGGGTTAATTATACTGATTGCCACCATTATAATCTCCTCCAAATGCCGATAAGAAATTTTTGGGAAAAGCCCATGACTGGAATCTTTTTGCTTCTATTCCATGTATCCCCTCTGCTCTTTTGGGACATGTCAAAGTCGTAGATCAGTTTGAGTTGCATCAGAGGACATATGTCTTTTCATTTGGAAACATGGCATAAGGCATACTATTACTGCTGAAGAAAATTTGGTGATCATCTGGTAATAAGTCATTACTTTCTACAATTGTGTCACTGGGACTTTACCCTTTTTTACCTTGTAGATGCTGATCGAGATAAGTTAGCAGAGTCCAATGGAAAGTTTGCTCAATACTTATGCAAGATCTTGGATGTGTATTATTCGTATCATCGTGATGCTTACAGCACTAAAGGTTTGTTTGGAAATAAAGAGATGATACTGTCCTGTTCTTTCAGTTATTACAGTCAGTATTTGGATTTGATGCAGGTGTTTACCTTCATGACCCAACTGCCCTTCTTGCTGCTGTCACTCCTTCATTAATCACTTACACAGAAGGTGTGGTCCGTGTACAGACTGTTGGCATTACACGGGGTCTAACTCTATTTTATAACAAACAGAAAAGGTAAAAATACTTGCCACTTCAATATATCATTTCCTTGAGATACTAAGTACTCTGATTAATTTGAAATTTTCTTTTGGCAATCTTATTTATATAACCTTATAACAACAACAGAGGTACACATACAAAATTAGGTCATAACCCGTTGCTACATATCGACATATTTCCTTTGGAAGATATGTGAGTTTCTGGGAGTATTGCTAGATCCTCCCAAGTAATCAACATAGAGGAGCAAAGTTTACCAGAAACTGTCTAAGGTAACTGGGAACTGTTTACTGAAAGTGGAATCAAGAATAATGAAAAGACATTTTAATTGTAACGAAACTTACCTTTGGATTGATTACAGAGTCACAAATGTGCTTGGCCGATCTTAACAGTAGCAATGATGTCATAGAAAGAAAATTCCAGTACCAGCAATACTTTGAAAGGTTAATCCAGGCTCCAGCCACAAGATGTGAGAATTAAGGAATGCGCCCCTTAATTCTGAAATTGGATGTGATTTGGAAAAATAAACATTATCTTGTTAATTACACAAAAAATCAGTAAAATATTTTGTGGACAACTAATTGGAAGAATAATTATTGGAAATGTATGCAGGTGTCATGGGAGCAATAGTGTTTGAAACATTTAGGGGTAGAAGGGTCAATTTTTCAAGAAAGGGAAACAAAGATTTATCCTTTTCAACTCCAGAAATTAAGGATATTATTCTGTTTAATCTTTTACCCTTGCTGCATTAAAGTCACCTTAATGATCTGTGCACACTCTAAACATCAAAAGCATTTGTCCAACTGTAATGCCTCCCATCCTGTATGCTTTAAGCATGCGCTCATTGAATGAACATTTTCTCAAACACTGGAATTGAGACAACATATTCTGTATTTGATATTCACTATGGTTTTTTACTTTAGCATAAATGTGGATGTGGTGAAACTTGAATAGGGTCTAAGTGCCGCTTGTTTTTTTTTTGGTCTGAGAAAGTCTCTTGAAGGCTAAGTATTTTATGATATCGGCTGGCTGCCAGCTGCCCACTGATGGAAAGGAGCTGCATCATGACTTGTTTGTGTGTGTTTGATGACTGTTGCTTGAGTTTTCAAAATGGTTGGCTGATGTAGCACACATCATCTAAAGATTTAGCTCAATATGGTTTTGAGTGATCTGCTTGGCGTTTGCATATGGAACTTACAACAGGGAACTTTGCAAGTTATTAAAGCAAGCATTGCAAGCTAACTTGTCATAGTGATAAATCATGGGAATGTGTTTTAATTCGTCTCACAAAATTTCATTTTCACCTTGTGAGAAAGTCTATTATAGCTTTAGATTGAACATGCACTAGAAGTAGCAACTTTCTGAAGATTGAAAATTATCTCAGATTATCAAAAGAATGCCAGAAGTGTTCCTTGTGTAAACTACTACTTGAAAATTACCATCTGTATTAGATTACAGGGTACATCCAAAGTAACCATCTGCAATGATCTTTATTACTCTTCCGTACTTTCATTACCAGAAACCGTTCCCTATCTAAACTACCACTTGGAAAATACCGTTTGTAATAGATTAAAGGGATGCATCCAAAATACCATCTGGAACGATCATCATTACTCTTCCATAGTTTCATTATTACCACTGTCTCCTTAGGAGCAATTGTGTGATTACTCATCCTATAATGGACAATGTCTTATCTAGCTTCTTTTGAATAGCTCGTTGATAGTATTAGCTTTACCATTTTGTGATGAAACAGGTTTGGTGAAGTTACGGAATGGTCAGATAAACCCTCAATCAAGGTGGCGGTCACTGTTGATGCTCCTGCAGTTGTCAACTTGGTCATGGAACGGCTGATTAATTCATGATCCATCTAGACTGATTCTGACTGTGCCTGTTCTCTTTCCCTACCAAATGGAAGAAGAATAGTCTCAATTCTGGTAATTGATGCTCTTAGTGCCTCTTCAAGATAAACCATGTGATTGGTTCAAAAAGAAGTGGCCTTATGAGCCACGCGAGAGATGATTGTTAAATGTATTTGTTGTAAATCATTGGGATTTCCCCAATTTTTACATCTCCAATCAATACAAAGGAGAAGCAGTTTTTCCTTTCATTTAAGCCAACGTCACTTTTTCTTGAAAACATTGACCTATTTTATGAATTTGATCAAATTTAGTTGTTCGCGTTATTGTACTTAAGTTAGCATTATCACGATGGCATTCTCTTCTAGCTCCTATTCTATGCATTTGTTGTAAATCGCTGGAACTTCCCCAATTTTTATGTCACCGATCAATACAAAGGGGAATCAGATTTTTCTCAGTTAAGCCAATGTCGCTTTTTCTTGAAAACTTTGACCTATTTTATGAATTTGATCATATTTAGTTGTTCACATTGTTGTAGTTAGGTTAGCATGATCACGATCGCATCATCTCCTATCTCGTACTTGTATAGGTTGCTTGTTTGCTTCCTTTATCTCACATCACGGGATTCTGTTAATCAAACCACTCTTTTTTTTTTTTCCCTCTCCTTTCAATCTTTAATGACTATTAGAAATTGATATTTGCCACAACGTTATTTGAGAGGGAGAGGCAGATCCATTAATCTACAGAATACTTATCTCTTTACCTTTTTGCTTTTAGGGTATAGGTTAATCCCCAAGGTTTTGTTTCACTTTTACACTGAATAATCCTTGAGGAGAAAGGAAAAGGAAAAAAAAAAAAGGAAAATAAAAAAAAGAAAAAGGCAGTGACTAAGAAAACCACATCTGCTTAATATTTTTTCCCCTACGAAATACTGCCAAAAAAGAGAGGAACTATAGCCGCAACTCCCAGAGTGACCTTTGTGCCAGCTTCCTTTAGAGTAAGTGTGTGTAGGATATAGCCGTCAGCACCACCGCAGAAGCCAAGACCTATGCAAACTCCTGACTTCCACACTCGGAGGGCCAAAAGCACCGCCTGTTTCCGCGAGCTTAGAATGCAAATGACCTCAAGCAATTCTGACAGCAACTGGCTTTCCACGACCCATGGAGAACCCCTTAGTTCCATCTGGCATCCGTGGCACCGAAGGCTGCTTCAGCCGCAGAAGGCTGCTCAATATTCACGGGAACATTTGAAGTTACCCCTGGATGATTTCCACGATTGTTGGAATTATATGCAGGGCGTCCACGTCCCTTTCCCCAACCACGATTTTCATTAACTTCACGAAACTCACGACTTCTGCTTTTTCTCAGTCCACCTTCCTTATTGTTGCCATGTTCCTCCCACTGTAAGAGAGAGGGAGACATGATAAAATCACATGATTGATATTGCTGATGTTAAAGCAAATGCAGAGAGTCCAAAATTCACTTACCACAGGCTCATTTGGTGGTTGCACAAAATCATCCAGACATTTCTCCTGTTGCTGTATGTGCTCTGGTCCAAATCCATCTTCTTCCTTAAAGCTGTGCTCACCCTCTTGACCAGCTTTCTTGTCACGTGTCTGAGCAGCTTTAGGCTAAGTTGAACATGCAAAAATAGGTAGATCCAACAATAAGCACAATATGTTTCACTTGTTGAGAGAGAACAATCATGACAAAACCTCCCAGAGTTTTGTTTTGGCTGCATGTGGAACTATTGCTGCTATATATGGTGCTTAAGGAGGACGCAATCATAAAATAATCTTTACGAGAAAATTAACTAAGGGGAGCAAATAGATTCTGATTAGAACTGCCACATGCGAATATTTGCAACAATGAATCATCTCAGCTTTTAGAATCTTAACAAATAATCTCTTAACTTGAAATTTGATTATAAAAGGAAGGAAAAAATGCTTGAAATTTTAAAGAAAAAAAGAAAAGTTTAGTTTCAATCGTATCAATTATGTCAGTCGACCTTGTTCCCAACACAAGACCATGCGAAGCCGAACAAAGCTGCCTCTCTAATAACCCTGTTGAATAGGAGGGCGAAGGCTTTTTAAAAAAGTTTTAAGCAATTTACTAACTTTATAACCATGAAAGTTTAGTTGGCCATAGAGACAGCAGAATTAAAACAGGTCTGACTGAAAATTTTTGTCAGCCACAGAGAAGATAGACTAATACTACATGAAACCTTTTGCTCGTCATTTTAATTCCCATGTAACATAACTGCACAGATCAATATAAAAGTGAGGTATGTAACATAACTGCACAGATCAATATAAAAGTGAGGTACATACTGAGCGTTTAAGCAATAACCGCACTTTGAGACCATTCCTCCAGTTACCCTCATTTAGCTCCAAAACCTGTAAAGAAAATTTCAGAATTGATTTCCCATACAAGAACCAGCAAGAAACGGAAAATAAGAGAGAAAAGACAGGAAAAGATGACTAATAATTCTGTCAAAGCTATGAGGATATAGAGCCTCCCCACAAGTCAAAAATAAAAAAATAAAAAAAGACAACAAGGAAAGTAAATGCATACCGCTTTCTCAGCAAGTTCTACTGATTCATATTCCACAAATGCATGCAACTGCAAATCAAAAATATTAGTTAGGACTAGTGGCATTTGAGTCTCATAATGAATGTCAAATATATTTAAGTAGCTGTGAATTGATGGCAAACAACATAAAAATCCATGCATCCAATAACAACTGGACAACTGGCCCAAATTCAATAAGATATTTCAGTTTCTTACAGCTTTCTGAGTTCCACATATCACAACATAAAAACGTTGTCTATCTTCTTTTGAAATATACAAGAAAAGATTTTGAAAACTATGAACGCCATATTATTCATCTTATTGCCTACTCTTGCAACAAAACAGTCACTTCTTTAAGCAAGAAGCCAATCACCAATACAATCAGAAGGACCGTCTCTGTTTTCCTCACTGTTATCTTTGCATCAAGACAAACCCAACCTGCAGGGAAAGCAAAAAGGAAAAAAAGAACCCTCCTCCATGTTTCCCTTGCAAAGCATCTCAACACAAAATTCTACTTTTCCTACAATGCAAAGCTTATCATTTTACAGTGACTGCATAGCATGTCAAGCATAGGTATGGTTTATAAACATAAGAAGTTTGGGAAAAATCTAACTATAACTGATTTTCAAAGACACCAAAGCAAAGAAGAAAGGGTGGGCAGCTAAATTCCCCGCCTTAGATCTCTTTCCTCTTTTCAAATCACATTTTTTCAACTCTCCCCTTAAGATTTATGCTAGTAGAAACGCAAAATGCTAGCTCCGACACAATAACCACAAAGAAAAAGAAGAAAAACAGTTTTAAAAGGACACATGCATGAAATGTAACAAAATACTGGAAACGGTTCCACATACACACACTCCTAAGCTCTTCTATCCTTAGGACTCTTCAGCCATTAATCACGATTGGATTCAAAGGATACAAAATTCTTATCCCTGCCCAAATGCAAAACGAAGTATCAGCTGCATCTTAAACTTCTGATACCTTTAACCACAATAAAATTAAGCTCAACACTAGCCCTCAAACAAACCATGTAAAAAAGGCTGCAACTAGCACCAAGGAGGAACATCAGCACAAACAGGAAAAGACCAATATGAGTTAAGCATTCTTCTCTCATGAAACAGTGAAGACTTAAGAAGTTGAGAAGTCCAAAGACGCCATTCATAGACAACACACAAGAGGTAGGGAAATGCACACCGCAAGAGAAAGTGGATGAAATTCATCAAAGGAAGGTAAATGACATTGAAAGTAGCACATAGAAACAAACTACAGAGTCTATACCTTGTTACTGAAGTTCACAGGATCTCCCTTCGTAGCTCTAGATGTAGATGTTACTGACGGCCCACTAGGCTGACAACTTCGAATGGACTTTACACTGGAACAAGAGAAATAAGAGAAGATTGGAAACCGTTTTTTAAAGTATTGTATATGCTGGTGGAGATGAGCAAAACAAGTACCTTCCCACTGCTGAGAAAATCTTCAGCAAATTCTGGTGGCAGTGGTCCTCCGGAAGATTTTCAGCAATAATTATCCTGGACTACAGATTACCAAGCATTTAAAGAGCAAGCCAAAAATTTATAGCCACTACTAGTTCAAAAAAATATGACCTATACATAATTCATGCCCAAAGACAACTAGAAAAGAATAATAGAAAACCTACTTGCACATCTTCCATGTCTAATTCAGTCAGCGGATGCAGGCGTCTGACCTTTTTTCCATCCTCACTAACAACCTAGAGCATGTTGAAGGTGCATATAAAATCAACAAGCAGAACACGAAATCAATGGAAACGCAACTACAGCTGAACAACAAAGAAAGGAGGAGCCCCAAACACAGTGTAATCTCCCTAGCCAGAGTACAGAAGACTTACAAGCTTTGATGAGCTCCGAAGGACACTTGCAAGCTGAGATTGACTTTTAGTGAGAGTTTTGATCTTCTTTATTGATGTAATGACAGATATTGGCACTACACAATATGAAGGCGAAATCATTCAGAAAGTTATGGATAATTTTATTTCAAATATAATAGCAGCAACAGCAACTAAACCAAAACGCAACTTCTATGCATGCAGGAAATGTATAAATGATGAAAATAATCCTCAATTTTAGAAACTGAAATGTAAGTAGTTGAGGAACTCTTATTCTCCTGTTAAACCATAATTACTTTTTGGTCCAATTGGATAATTTGCTTATTATCCCACATTGGGACTATCCCTAGCCCCTCGTGACATCACTTTACATAAACAGAAGACTTGACCCCTCATGAGGGTTATGCTTCATAAATTCTCTCTCACATCTTTTCTACATGCTATCAAAGCAGGTCTTTTGCTTGCATGCGCACACACACAAAACGCAGAAAAGGAAAACAAACCAATTGCACTGAACATGACTTCTCCATTCTTTCTTGTATAGGGTTATGCTTGCTATATCCCCTCTCTCTTCTTTTATAGAGTTTCTCAGTTCAGGTACAGCTATAAACAAAAGTTAAGCATAGCTTATAGCAACTACTCTGGCCTGGATCTAATTTTGACAAAAAAATACCATTACCTGATCACAAAAGCACTGATTTAATTACTGCTACAGAATGTGGCCAAGATCCAGTACCCGTTCAGTACAAAGACCCCTAAATGACATGACCTCACCAAAAGGTAACTTCAAAAAACCAATTAAAGACCAAATTTAAGAAACATATCCTCAATCCAAAGGTTTTACTTTAAAGATTCTTGACAACTGGCATCCACACAGTCTGAGCCACCATAAACGGACGATATATTCACTACACAAACACGTTTTCTTAGAAAACCTTTGGATAAACCACTTCTTACTGACCAACGTAATGACTGAAATCAAATCAACCAATGTAACACTCTATTCCTGTTTTAAACCAATAGATGGAGGTGTGACTCAATCTTGACAACATAATCAAAGGCAGCACATTTACCAGTTTTTACCCAATTATTGTTCCTTCTATAAATGTTTCAGAGAAGAATCACCAGAATACACTAAATATCAGTTCACTAAAATTTGTCCACCTTTGTTGGAACAAAAACATTGATACTGACTGAAGTACCCAGTTAAGATGTTATGAAGCCATAAAAAGGAAACTAGAATTATTAAAAGCCTCTTTGAAGCAAAGAAAGCAAAGGTTCCAAAAGTTGCTGACAATGATGTGATATGCAGATGCGCCAGCTATTATTTCAAAATAAAATAAGGCCACACACTAGTCAAAACTTCACAATAGGCACCATACAAAACAAGTGGGTCACACCAAAAGTGAAACTTTATCCAAATCAGAGCCCAGTACAAAACACTTGAAAAAGCATGAATCAGTAGTGAAATAAGCATAAAATATGGACAATCTTACCAAATCCTTCAGGATCTTTAACCATAATTTTATAAAGAAAACCAGTAGTGGCCAGATTTATATCACTGAAATAAAACTCCACCTGCATAGACAAATATTTATGATTAGGCATTATATGGTGGAGACACAAAATTTTATGGCCAAAAGCTTCAGAAAATAGATAACACACTCATATGGAAGTTAAATATGGGCCATAATGGACATACAAAGGAAATTACCCAATATGCCCCATAAACTGACACCAATATACTGGTAATTGTAATTAATCATTCAAAAAACAGCTTGTCTTCCTATTTATGTGTTCTTTACCCTTTTCCATAAGCAATGCCAGCCAGTGCTTTAGCATGTTCTACAGGGATTAAAAGGATACAGAAAAGAATCTTATCACATTAATGTGTCAGCATACCCATTTATGATCTAATATTTTCTCAATGACCAAATTCTGGAAGTATTAGATGTTATCACCACAAACTGGAAACTAAAGCATCTTGACTGACCAGAGGAGCGATGAAATTTTGACGAGCTGGTTTGGATCCTCAAATGGTATAGTGGTATTCTCTCTCCAGACCCATCCCCTAACCACCCCAAACTTTCTGACCATGATTATTGTGCCTTCTTGCCTTCCTACTTTCAACCAAAATCCTACTGTTCCTAATCTTGCAACCTTATCAAGGTGTTCTCTTTACAAATTCTCCTCTAATGCAAAAGTGGGTCCATCAAACAGTTTGCCATCAGCATTCCAAACTTTTACTGCCTATAGTTGTTTTGCTAAAAGTGGGTCCAGGTTTTCTCTTGGAGAGCTCTCTTATTCTTTTCTCCACTCCGAAAGGACATATCCCCTTACTTCTCTCCAGAAATCACAGGTTTTCACACTATACATAAGCATGTGGATATACTTGATGACAAACATCATTTATAATTGTGACAATAGTACTAGCATGAGTTTTGTGGTTGTGGAAAGGGGTAAATCTCTTGGAGACCACAGATTTTGCATCAATAGTCACTTAGAATTTGTGTTGACATTTGCTTTTCATTAAGTGTGTTGGCAGTTTATGTGATCGCTGCAGCTGTGAGCTCAATGGTCTGCCATCAACTTGAGTTGCAGCTGGAAATAATGTTTCTTAAACATCTTCCAGTGTAAGGAGATAGAGCCAACAAAGTTTTGGGAATAAGAGTAATGGCAAATGGCTTTGCATAGTAGTAAGAGATGTGCAATGCAACGAAGGTTTTGAGAATAAGATCTAAACAGTGAGAGAACTTCACTAAGTCCCATTTTAAATCAATCATTTTAGTATTAAGCTCAACTTCTACAACCCTAATGATGTAAGTGTTCCATACATACATGATTCTCGATAGAAAAAGTCAGAGAATGTCCAGCTAGTGCAATATAACAAACTTCAGAATCCTATAAGAAAGAATTATATCATTTTTCATGTACTCAAAACACTTAAGTTAGTGTATATGTAAATACGCTGTTGTTGCAGCAAAGCTAATACTTAGAAAGCAAATTTGAGATTAACTGAAAGGCAATCCAGAAAATTCAAAGTCAAATAATAATGCAATGCCAGATGACAACTTTCCAGTAAAATGGTACTTAGACAGGACATGGACACTGTCACAGAAATTACATGCAACCAAAAGCTGCCCTAAGAGTAAAATTATAACATCACAATTTTTAGTAGCAAGAACTTTATGTGCCTTCTAAGAGAACCTACGAACCTTCATTATTGTATCAAGCCTACCTGATTATTATTTACCAATATGTCCCATATCTTAAAGATGCTCAGTTCTCTACACCATACGGTACCACTTTTTGCCTCAAAAGGCACCAAGTGGGTGCATACGCCATACAATTCTAAAATAAGTAACTAATGAGCAGGTTTGATATCTGTTTCCTGATTCAAGCATGATGCAGGGAAGATTCATAAAATCACTCCTTACAGTCACTAAATTAGATAAAAATATGGGAATAGATCCATCTGCACATCCCATTTACATATTATGCGCTGGTCGTATTTTCATTATATAATGCATCCTGATTGGCAAAGTAAAAGCTAAAGAATAAGTATAATCACCAGAAAAATAAAACTAGCAATAAGAAAGTATAATCAGAAGAAATAAAAACTAGCAACAAAAAAGTAATTCGTTAAAAAAAAGCGCAAATTAACACGCATAACTGCATAACAACATCAATCAATAGGACAAGAATGCAAAAACGACATTTTTTTTCAAAAAAAAAAATGAGAGAGATAAGAGGTTGCCTGATTGATAATTTTGAGAGCGATCTCTTCAGATAGGCCAGTTTTAGAGAGATCAAAAGCATCGGAACTAGAGTGGGCCAAGACAGAAAGGTCTTGCTGTTGATCGAGAAAGCCTCCAAGTGCAGCAGCAGCAGCACCACCGTAAAATTGGAGCTGCGAAGGGTACCCCAAGGCGGCGGCCAACTTGGAGTCGAGCGAGGACGACGTCACCTGAAAGATAGCTCCTCCGGGGGAGGCGGACGACGAAGCGGAGTTGGAATTAAACACGTGGACCAAGGTGGGAACTCCACGAGGGCGGGGGATGACGAAACTAGCGGCGAGATCGCTCTGCTGCGCCGACTGAGCCAGGGCAATCAAGTTGCCACAGGAGGAGGACAGCGAGGACAAGGAGGAGGAAGATACGGAGGGCGAGAGGAGAGACGGGGAAGACGGAGGAGAAGCAGCGGCGGAGGAAAACGAGGGGCGAGGGACGAACTCGGGAGCGCGGGCGTTGAGTTTACTCAAGGAGGCGGACTTATAGAGGCATGGATCGGAGGGGGACGACGACAAGGAAGAAGACTTGAAGCGGTGGAATGGACGGTCGTGATCGAGGCGAGAGGATGAATAGGAGCGGCTTAGGGTTTCGGTGAGGTAATCAGCTCCAGCTGATGAAGACGAGGATGTTGAAGCAGAGGCCGAAGCGTCCATGGAGGAATTCTGAATCGGAATATGGTTAATTAGGCTTTCAATTTTCTTAGGTAATTAGTCTTTCTTTTTTTTTTTTTTTTTCCCAATTCAATTCTGAAATGATCTTAGTACTGCTGAATGAGATTTTATTGAAAATTGCGTGCCTTTATTTCGTTTTTCCGGTGGCAATGGGAAGAAGACGAAGAAGAAGAACAAGAAGGAGGAGGAGGGAGGAGTCCTCCGGGCAGGGCAGGTGGCCCAGGGAGGACGGAGACGGATTCGAAGAGTGGGGGTGGGTTGGGGAAGCGGAGACCTGAGAGTGGAGAGGAATTGTCGCTCTCTCCTCTACAGACTCGTATTTTCTGTTTCGCTACTTAATTTATAGTACTACTGTGGGCCTGAGTGAGCCCGGGGCCACCTGGAATAAGTGCGTTTAAGGAGGGGGGAAAAAAAAAAAGAAGGGGATCATGACTCATTTGAATTAACGTCAAAAGGATGAATGAATGATGCATAAGAATAATCAAATGGTTCTATGTATATCCGTCTAATGCGTGACCACCTAATTGGGCAAATTACTGCATCTTTCAGCTATTGATGATGATTAATCACATTCTATGGAGATTATTAATATATGATCCATCAACCTTTGACTGAAATACACACTCATACCATTTTTTGACATCTCTGAAATTAGTAGTAAGTTATCTGTCTATGGTATTACTACGAATTATGAATCCTAAGCAAATAAATAAATAAAATTAAAAATTAAAAAATTAAAAAAAATTAAAAATTGAAAATTTTTCATTGTATATTTTTGATATGACGGGTTCATTAATAGCCATTCTGCTTCCCTTTTTTTTTTTTTTTTTTCCATCCAAATTGAGTGCATGCCAGGTCCACAAGTCAAAAGTAAGGGGTGTAATATTATCGTACCATAGATGTCGAGTTTTATATGAATGTTGAGTTTTGATTATATGGTAGTTTTAGCACTTCATATTTTTTCTCTTTTTCCTTTCATTTTTCACTTCCTTCTTTGTTGATTTCTTTAAAAAGGTCCAACCATGGTATCAAGAAGCAAGGTGGCATATTGCGTAGAAAACTATTTTGACGGATGCATACGTGTTCTCAAAAATAAAAGTCAAAAAATTAATTTTGACAGAAAGATGATCAAATTACCCTTATATGCTACATAAATAATCTTTTATGTTTATTAAATAATTTTTGATATAATTAATTATTTCTTATGAGAATTAAATAGTGGATGAGAAAAGAAAGGGAACATGGATGAATCACGAGCAGAAATGAGCATGAGAGAAAGATAAAGGATTTATTCTCAATCGATTATTTTAACTAATTATAGATGCTCATTTGGGATAATCAGTTGTTGTGATATTTTCAGTTACTTTTCTATTCTGATTATAGATTTTTTTTAATGGTTAAGAAAGCTAAAATCTATAATCAGGCAAAATGTAGCTTTTTGATTCTGATTATTCTCTATAGGGCTGTTCTCAACTAATTCTGATTTTGTAAAATTCATTCTTAAAAAATCAGAGTTTTTAGAATAACTTATGCATTCTCCTTTACTGTTTAAAAAAGTCATTTTAATGAATTCATAGGTTTCCTTAGGAAAAAAAAACTTAAAATTTGATTTTGATAAAAAGATGCGATCTTACTCTTATATGCTAAATAAAAAATTTTTGTGCTAATCAAATAATTTTGAATGTAAAATTAGTTAGCATTTTATGAAGATTAATTGATGAATAAGAAAAACAACAGACATAATGATGAATCTAGGAGTGAAATGAGAAAAGAAGGAAAGGCCCCTTTTACAAAGAAGTTGGGTTTCAAACTTATGTCAATTTCATTATCAAATGACTTTCATACCACTCATAATCAATTAATGTATCATATATATATATATAAAGGAGTTTGTGTTTGACTGTTGGAATTTTTTCATCTAACAACACACATACACACACACATATAACGGTGTCTACAAAATTGGATTCTATTTTGTCCTAATGAAGATGTACTAGGAACTCCTATTTGTGCTTTTTGCATTAATGCTCTACATGCTTGATCTATAAAGAAACAAAGTCTACGTGTTTAATGCTTTTATCATAAGTATAATATTGTCCGTCCATCTATCTGATTGACATTATTACTGATGCATTTGGTGAAATTGTTCAGGGATTATCATACTACAAATTATTGTGCTAGTACATCCTGTATCTATTATATCTGGTACTTTTATTTCAAAATCTCCTGTTTTTACTAATACTAATATTTCTATAATTGTTAATTTGTTTGTTGTATCATTATTTAATATTTCAATTATTGAATCTATATCTATATCAATTACTTCTTCAGTCATTTCGATATTTGTTTCTTCTATTTTATGTAAGTATGATTCTATATCATCCACTTTCCTTTCTAAAATCCTTATTCTTCTTTCTGGATGATGTTCTACCAATTCTTCTATTTTTTGTTTACCTTTTGTTTTATATTGTAAATTTTCTTCTAATGTTTTTAGATAGAATTTACATCCTTCTATAAAACAATTTTTACATTGGAATCTTAATTCTATAGTTGGGTATCTTTCACATTTAAAACATGATTTATTATCCGATCCTTTCATGTGTTCCTAGTTATGACTACATTCTATATTTACTAATTCTATTAATTCATCTTGTAGTTTATCTATTAAAATTAAATAATGATATAACAAACAAATTAACAATTATAGAAATATTAATATTAGTTAAAACAGGAGATTTTGAAATAGAAGTACCAGCTATAATAGATACATGATGTACTAGCATAATAATTTGTAGTATGATAATCCCTGAAGAATTTCACCAAAATGCATTAGTAATAATGTCAGCCAGATAGATGGATGGACAGTATTATACTTATGATAAAAGCATTAAACATGTAGATTTTAATTTTAAAATAGGACACCAAAAATATACTGAGCCATATTATGTACCAGAAATATATCTTAGGCCAATGAGATTTAGATTAATTATAGGACTTAACTTTATTTTAAAATATTATCATGGCATGCTTTTAACCAGGAATGGACTTTCTTAAAAAGTAGTACTTTACCCTTTAATAAATCAAAGTGCTTAGAGAAGCGTAGTGGAAACTAGAGGTGTGCATCGAATTCGAAATCGGTAATTCGGAACTATGAATTCGGAATTTTTCGAAATTTGGATTTTGGAAATTCCGACCGATTTCAATTTCGAATTCATCAATTCCGATTTCGAATTCATTCGGAATTTAATTCGAAATTCGGTAATTAATCGAATTCACTGAATTCGGTACCTTTTTATATTTTTAATTTTTTTAAAAAAATTTCTAATATGCTAAATAGCCTAATTTAAATAATTAAATAATTAAATATATATTAATTATATATAACTAACTTAATTAGACTTAATCTTATTATATAGTATTAGTCACATGTATTATTTTTATATTAATATATATTATTTATTATTATATAAACAAATTTGAAATTGAAATGAATTTCGATTTCGATTATAATCGAATCGAATTTCGATTTTAAAGGTTCATAACCGGAATTGGAATCAAATTAGCCAAATCAAATCGAAAAACCGAATTAACTTCAATTCCGATTTCACCGATTTCGAATTTCCGAATTCATTTCGAAATCGGTCGGTAAATCGGAAATTTTCGCATTTGCACACCCCTAGTGGAAACCCACAACCCCCTCCTAAAAATAGATTAGAAATAGAAACACTAAGGAAAATAGATGAAATAGAAAGAAAATTAATAGAAAAAGACTGTAAATATTTAGTACCAGGAAGTTGTAAAAACCTTTTCTTCCTACAAGAAATAAGAATAGATCTAGAAGAAGAATTTGACAATCTAGAAGTAAATAATGAATTATTAAATATACAAAAAGTATATAATTTATTAGAAATAGAAATAGAAGAAATGGACAATATAATAAGTAAATTGGAAAAGGAAGAAATAATAGGAGAAAACCTTACAAGGCATTGGGATAAAGATAAGACTTTTTGTAAACTAGAAATATTTAATCCAAATTTAAAAATTAGCACAGCAAAAATAGAAGCAAGCAATGAAGAAATAAAAGAATTTGAAATGCATATTAAGGACTTGTTAAAATTAGGAGTAATTAGAAGAAATGAAAGTCCTCATAGAAATGCAGTATTTATAGTTAACAAAAATAGCGAAATTGTAAGAGGTAAAAGTAGAATGGTAATAAATTATAAAAGACTAAATGATAATACTTTAGAGGATAGCTATGATATACCAGATAAAAATCAATTAATAAATAGTATACAACTAAGTATATACATAGTAAATTTGACTGTAAATCAAGATTTTGGTAGATAAAAATGCCTCCAAATAGCATAGAATGGACAGCTTTTACTTGTCTATTAGAACATTTTGAATGGTTAGTTATGCCTTTCGGACTTAAGAATGCATCGGCGGTCTTTCAAAAAAAATTGGATAACATATTTAACAAACATAAAGATTTTGTATTAGTATACATAGATGATATCCTAGTTTATTCAAAGAAAAAACAAGAACATATTAGTCATCTTAAAATAGTACTAAGTGAATTTCATAAACACGAAATAATCATTAGTAGTAAAAAGGCTCAATTCTTTAACAAAAATATAGAGTTTTAGGAGCAGAAATAGGATAAGGAAAAATTAAACTACAACCACATATAAATAAAAAAGATTTTAGAATTTCCTAAAAAAATAGAAAATACTAAACAACTACAATAATTTTTAGGACTACTGAATTATGCAAGACCTTTCATAAAGAACTTAAATAGAATAATAGGACTATTATATAGTAAAACTAATATTAAAGGACAAAAATATTTTAATAAGAAAGATGAAAGATGTTGAACTTGTAAAAAGAATTAAAGAAATAGTCAAAGAATTGCCAGACTTAAGATTACCACTAGTTACAGATTATCTTGTAATAGAATGTGATGGATGTGCTAAGGATTGAGGAGCTACATTATTAGCAAAAGAAAATAAATATGATTCAAAATCTAAAGAAAAAATATGTAGATACGTGGTAAATATAAAGAAAAAGGAAATATTAGTAGCATTGACGCAGAACTCTTAGCAGTAACATGTAGAACAAATAGCTTCAGATTGTTTATATGAAATAAAAAAGAATTTATGGTAAGAACAGATTGCGAAACAATAGTAAGATTTTTTAATAGGAAAAATGAAAAGAGATATTCTACTAGGAGATGGTTAAATTTTGTAGATAGAATTATTGGAAATTGTTATCATATAAATTTTCAATATATAAAAGGAACTGATAATAAAATTGCTGATCATTTATCCCGTTTATTAACTATTTCTTGATAGCAAGGCTTCAAGCAATAGTAGCAGTGATAAAATCCAAATTGGATGATGGGAACTTACAAAGTATCCTAAAGGTTCAAATCTTTACTTTAGAACAGAGAAGAAGGTAAAATAGAAGAGATATGACAATATTTTCTTAATAAATTGGGGAATGCGCAAAGGCTGCCACAAAAATTAGAACTTTGCATGCTTTAACTTTTTATTTTGCAAACTTGCCAAAATAGAGTTTTTCATTTTATGTCATTAATAATGGTAGGCAACTAGAAATTTACTCAAAATGGACTTCCTTTATAGAACTAGCACAGACAGTCAAAATAGCACATTTCAAAGGATTTCATAGTATTCATGAAGCATTAGAACATGCTAGAAGCACAATTGGAATTAATTTCTTTATAGATCTAGCATGTAGGGCATTAATGCAAAAAGCACAAATAGGAGTTCCTAGTACATCTTTATTAGAACAAAATAGACACTGTGAGTCCATAACTAGAAACTTTGCATTATTCAATGATAAATGTAGATCCTATAATGAAGAAATCAACTCCCAATAGGAGAAGAAAACTTCATTATTACAATAGGAAAAGTTTTCCAGTTTGATTATGGCTTCTCAAAATGAAACTATAAGAAATTTGTTAGATGACCTGGAACAGTTGAGAAGGAGACCATCACCTATGGTATTCCTAAGAGAAAAACCCCTCTGTGAAAGACCTTGCAGACTTTTCTTTCACCCTCACCAATTTCTAGAACATTTGCCAGAACCAATTATTGATATTATTGATAGTAAAGTTAAAACTAGATTCTTTTCTATTTTTGAATCTATTCAGTCATATTTTAGAAAATTATTAAAAAACTCTAGTACAAACCCTAATCTTTATATAAACCCTTCTTTTCTTATAGATCCATTAAGATACTATACAAGTAACCCTTGTAACCATACAAAGTAACCCTTGTAACCATACAAAGTTCAACCATTCCTGTATCTCATCATTCAATTTTCTGATATGAAGGGCTTCGATAAACCTCAACAATTACAACCCCATACTCTTACCATTAATGGGGAGAAAATTCTACTAACCTATGTTTTCAAACTCGAACCGAGAATCGAACCGGTTGAGTTCAAGGGTCAGGGGTCGATGGGTCTGACCGGATTTGACTGGGGGTCGAATCGGATGACGTCATAAATATGTCATAAATATATATATTAATAATATATAATCAAAATAGTATATACAAATATTCCCTTAAAAATAGTATATAAAAATTCCCTCAAATTGATAGTTTTCAACTTTATATATATAAAAATTTTTCTTAAATTGGTGATTTATGACTTTATATACAAATGTGAGAATTTTATATTTAATCACAAAATTGACTTAAACAATATAAAAAATATATATTTATAGGTAGAAATGTAACTTAAAAAATGTATTGGATTAATTTTACACTTTATTAAAATAATGAGAGGTTAAAGCATATTTACTAAAACTTAAAAAGCGAGTTTGAAAGGATATGATGGGTTAAAGGTGAAAAAAAAAATGGTCAAATAGACAAACCCGGTCAACCGGTTCACCCGGTTAAACTCGATCAAACCGAGGTTTTGACCGGCTTTGATCGAGTTTTAAATTTTCGGTTTTTAAGGATGACTTGGACCGGATGCCTGGCCGGTTTCCGATTCAACCGGTCGGACCGACCGGTCTAGTCAGAGTTTAAAAACATGGCTACTAACTCCTCAACCTATGATGGACTTTGGTATTCTCGAAAGAATGCTAATACCACATCCAAGTCCGACGGGACAATTTGGAACACAGTTTGGGACTGTAATAAGAACGATGATTTCATACAGAGAATGGAAAGATGTACAGATAAATTCAGCACCTCCAGAATGGACAAAGAAATTACAATTAGAAACAGCTATTAGAATCATCATTAGATCTTATCCATATAAGCCAACATTGAACAAAGAAGACCAGTTGGAAATCATATCACAATGTAGATGGACTATACATAAACAGCTTAGACCCTATAGAATGTATATGTTAGCAAATAAACACTTGTTTGGGACAAGAATTGATTCCAAATTATTCATTAGCAACAGAGAACAAAATCTAGAAGATTTATGTTCCAAAAAAGTATCGCATAGAAGATGATTTCATAATTGATACTTTGTATCCTGAACTTTTCAACCATTACTTAGAACAATACTATGAAGAAGTTAGAAGTTTAGAAGATGAGATAATGGAAGATGATGGGGCAAATGATATGGCAGACTTCTTAGATAGCATTGGTTCAAAGGGAGTGCATAATCTAGAAAACTCAATGGAAGGATAAGGTGCCACGTGCCAGCATCTTGCAACACAAGATGGAAAGTAGTCTTATCTTTTAGTTTTGTCGGCCACCTACTTTGCCGACCATTATTTTGTAAATTAATTTTCGGAATCCAAAACATTTGAAGTTTGAAAAAGTTATAGAATAGGATTAGAATCTGGACTTTGAAGTCCACAAAGAGTGTCTATATATACTTCTCATCTTTTAGATGTAGGGACATCGAGAATTCTTGTAAGAAAAACTCTCTTGTACACTACAGCATCAATAAAATCCTTAGCTTACTCTTTGTTCAAAATCTTTAGCTTACATCTTGTCCTTGACTAC
Source organism: Gardenia jasminoides (assembly GCA_013103745.1). Classification (NCBI taxonomy): domain Eukaryota; kingdom Viridiplantae; phylum Streptophyta; class Magnoliopsida; order Gentianales; family Rubiaceae; genus Gardenia; species Gardenia jasminoides. Next base: position 511,080 of record CM023097.1, read on the forward strand.
AAAGTTTTAATTGAGAAAACTTATTATTCTTGATAGTTTAAGGGAAAATAGGGAAAGGGAAACAAAGAGGTAGTGATAGTGCAACCAACCTTAGATAATACCAGAAACTTGGGTAGTGATTATGTTCTTAGAGAACTTCAAAAGTTCAAAAGAGGTGTAGTATCCGCTCAAAGCCGTTTAGCCATAGAAGGCGTTGGAGGCTAATCAGGGCAAGATCCATGAGGTAACCTTCTCTGAAGAATATATTCCAACACCTTAGCATCGGAAGGTTTAAACAAGGAAGGTATATCATTCTGACTCTCTTTAAAGTACCGAGTACCTTATGATAATCATTGAACTTGAAAAACAAGATCTAGCAAAACTTGATGATATCTTTTTAGAATTAAAAAGTTCTGATCCTTATCTTATATTCTTGTGTATGAACTCTGCTTCTACTGCATATCATTACGCTCTTTTTGAACTCAAAAAACTTAATATATATATTTATTTACAGCCTACTCTTGATAGATTAAATACTATCAAAGATTGTAATAAATACTTAAAGTTTTTCAAAACAGAAAAACTAGTAAATGTTCACACCACCACCCTTGGTCTTACATTCTTAATATTAATCAAGCTAGAATTGATCTTGTAGAACAAAAATTATTTGAACTTAAAGCAAATCTTGATCTCTTTGGTATTTCGGACCAAGCAAACTCATCGGTACAGGGTGAATCTAGTAACCCATTGCACAGCCTAAGTCCCTATTCCAGTATTAAGAGAAAAAGAAGTAGAAAAGATTAGTCAGAAAGGAACTAGCCTACCCTAGTACTCGCACCCTAAAAAACTGGTAGCAGAACTCACCGATCTGTTGAGCTTGGTATAAAGTTTTACTATTTTATGTCAGACCATAAGAAAATAGAATATTTGAATCTTGATATATATCATAAAAATAGAACGATTGTAGAAAAAGAAAACCATAAGCATACTTGTTATTTTGCATCTCATTTTAAACATTGCTTGCATAGTACTGAAACTCTACAATATAACAGTTTAGTAGATCTGGTAATCAATCTACGAGAAAGTTTAGACATTTATAATACAAATAATAGTAGAAATACTGAAAACATTACAAATCATATTAGCAATATAAATAAGACTTTAAGGCTATTAGTTAGTAATTTGGATTATATAAAAGAATAAAATAATATAATCATAAATATTGAACTAATAAAGGATATTAAAAAGGAAAATAGATTAGAATTAGAAAGTAATAGTAAAAGATTACTTCAAGAAATTAGTAATAGATCTTCAGAACTAAAAAATTCTTATATTAAGTTAGAAAATTTACTTGAAAAAATAGAGCGAATCGTTCTTAGTTAATGAGCTTAGAAGAAAATATAGATTACAAACAGTGTTTAGTAGAATTAAGAAAATATCACTCTAAACCAATAGGTCTTACTGATTATATAGGAACATTAGCATCCGATAAAACTTATCCAAAATAGAATAATATAATTATTGCCTTGTTAATAAAGACTTGTGTTACAATTGACTTATTAGAACAAAAGATTAGAGCATTAGAAAACAAAGAAAAATAAAAGATATTAGAAACAGACATAGATAAGTTAGTAGAAAAATTTAGTAAAATACCAGTAGATAAAAAACAAAAGAAATTAGAAACATATAAATATGGTTATAATGAGGAGAAGTTCATTTTCAGGACCAAGTAGGACATTGATAGAAAATACTTATGTAGGAACTTCAATATTAGACATGATCAGAAGACCAAGATATGAAAGGCAAATACAATTAGAGGAAGTTGTAGATGTAAATAATGATTTAGAAATTTATAAGAATAATTGTATAACCTTGTTAAATCCTAGAAGATTATATCAAGTAAGAAGAATAGAAGTATTCATGAGTGGAAACACAGGATTATTTAGGACAAGTAGAGAGGAATCATTATCAGTAACCACAAAAGCAGTAACACTAAGGTTTGTAACAAACGAAAGTATGAAAAATATAGAAAAAACATATAAATAGCTTCACATAGGATTAGTGGTAATAGGAATAAAAGGATTAACAAGACCTAATTTAGGAACAAAAGTACTTATTACATTATCAGATAAAAGATTTCAATCATAAAAAAGTCAATAATAGCCACAATTGAGGTAGATATGAACAATAATGGAGGACTATTTTATTGTTGTCCAAACATAATGCCAACATTAGAAGATGTTAAGAATATAGAAGTAGGAATACAAAGTAAAGGATATGAAGACTTTAAAGAAGACAACCTAATTATAAGTATAGGAACAATTGGAAGGTTAACATTAGGATCTAGTTTTATTAGAATAATATAGGATATACTAGTGTAAGGGTGCGTTTGATAAAACTGAAATCTGAATTCATTAAGTAATTGAATTGTTAAATGCTAAATCTAATACATTTGAATGTATATTAAATTCAGTGATAAGTGAATAGCGTATCACATATTTTTGGGAGCAAGTTTTGCCTAGAAAATTCAGTGCCACTTAATTCATTCAGATGTTCTGAGCAAGTTTTGCCTAGAAAATTCAGTGCCACTTAATTCATTCAGATGTTCTATTCGGTTATCAAATGGTCTAAACGTGTTAAGATTTGAATCCATTAAGTTTAAGTGTTGAATTGTGTTATCAAACAGGGTCTGAGATTCTTAAATTATAAGAGAAACAAACAGAGAAATGATGAGAATGAAAATATAGAATTAATACACACCTGGATAACCTAAAAAATTTTATTTTATCGACCCATTTAATTCAATTAATTATTTATTTTCTCTCGAGTAATTGACTTAAATTATTTTAACTACAATTGTACTCTACATTACCTCATTTTATTTTAAAACTCCATCAATTTGATTTTTACTGTTATTTAATTATGAAAATGAGAAAAGCACACATTTTTCAAGGCAAATATTTGGACTGAGAGTGATGTAATTTGGGAGAGTAAGAATGATCATTTGTACCTTTAGAAATGTAAATTTGAGGAATGAGAAATGAGGGATTAGAGTTAAACTCGATTAAAAGCATACATGAGGCATTTTATACTAGTTGACTTTTGAACCAAATGAGTGGCCCTTGTTTCTTCTTGCATTTCTCTAATAAAATTCTCCAAAAAATTCACCAAACACTCATTCTTTCTCTCTCTCCTTACCCGATTTCTCTCCTCCATTTTCTCTCAAGTTTCATCTCATTTTTCTTGCCAAATCCTTGCTAAAATCTTGCACAATCCACCATTAAATTTCCTTGCAACTTTGAAGATTGCTAATCCGTGAAGAACCCAAGCTATTGGTGGTGAAGATTGGTGAATTTGAGGGTTCCTAAGCACTAACACATTAGGGTTTCTAGTTCTTCCATTAGGGGTAAAATCATTCAACCAATTCTTGTTTTTTAGGTTAATTATTTTTATGCTTAAAGCTTTATTAGTTCTTTAGTTGCTATTATTGTTATTTGGGTTGTTGAAGTGGGCTCTTGGATTCCCACAAGACTTGAATGTGTGGCTATTTTCATGTTGATGAGATGATATGGTGGTGATTTTAATTGATTTTTGATGTTAGAAAGATAGGAAGAGATGAATGAGGAGAATCGAGTGGATTGAGGGAAGTGCTGCTGGTTCCTTTTGCTGATTTTATGCCCAGTTTTAGCTGCTCATTTTCATGATTTTCTTGGCCATTTTGAGAGCTGAAATGATGGTCTATATGTGTGTAAATTTATTTGCAAAAATCATTCCATTTGGTGTGGTAAAAATTGCATGAAAGAAGGAATCAAAATCTAGAAAAACTTTCACTGTTGCTGCTGCCCTGTTTTGGTTGCATCAATCACTGTCTTCCCATGTGATTTTTTATCTAAATTTTGGTACAAATGTAGCTCATATACTGAGGTTTATTCCTACAAAATTTGGTGTTTTTCCAGTACCATTTCGTTGCTCAAATGATGTTTCAAAACTGCCTCTTTAATCTGGAAAAATTTTTCCAGCTTTGAGCACTGTTTGGATTCATTTCGGTTTAACATTCATTTGTTTGAATTTATGGTTGAAATTTGGTGTGAACCTAGCCTATATGCATTAGAATTGGTGTACCAAATTTGGTAATTTTTGAGTAAGAACCGTCACTCGAATGAGGCCTAGAAACATGTCCTGAAAATTTGGAAATCAGAAAAAATAGAATTTTGAACCTGCCTTGTTTGGACCACTATAATTTCTTACTCGAGAGTCAAAATTGAGTGCCGTCAGTGGAATTTGAAACTGGATACATAGGGATTTAAACTATGTGAATTTTAGAGGCTAGCTCATTTCCTACGAATTTTGGTAAATTTCCAAAGTGTGCTGGAAAACCAGCCTGTGTTGCCCTGTTTTTCGCTGTAGCAGTTTTCTTAAACGAAAATCTGGGCAGTTTCCATCCAGAATTTCCTCAAGGTGTTTTCTACAAAGTTATAGCCCTTTCAATAAGGTTTCCAATGGTACCAACCTTGCAAAATTTGGATTTATAGAACTCAAGTTATGATTTTTCAAAGAACGTCACGCAAAACTGAAATTTCTCCAAGGAGGCGATGAAAGCTTAAAAAATGCCTTGGAAATGTTTCCTGGTTTTCAGGCGTAATCTTTTGAGTGTTTGTACACCATTCCAATTTTGGAAAAAAATGGATTTTCCAATTTCATGAGATTCCTTTTAATTTGGAATCGAAAAGTGTAATTATTTGAAAATTGACCTTGAATGTATATATAGGTAATTTTGATTTTTATCTCTCAGGTGATCACGTGGACACCGAGAACCTTGATTGACCTCGTGAATTTCTCTCACTTACTCTCGAATATTGGTGAGTGTTCAAGTGCATGTTAATTAATGTAAATAAATTAAAAGCATGCTTGTGTGTCTCGTTGAGCGTGTATTTTATCGCACTCACCTTCTTTGAATTGCCTCTAAGTGAGTTCAAGCTGTTAAATGAATGACCCTTGAGTTGCTTGAACTGATTGTTTTATTTATAAGCGTGAGTCAAACCCCATTGGGGATCCCTTCACTTACCCGTAACAGGGGGTTAGGGCGGGATGGGTGAACCATGGGTATTGTTTAAAAGCGCGTCGGTTGGAATGAGTCCGCCGACTTGGCATACTCATAGTGGGTTGCCAATCACTGTTTAAATTCAGGAGTTTGGGCCCGGTCAAGGGCGTGTAAGTAGATGGGAGAGGGATAAAAGTGGTGAATATGGACTGTAAGAGTGAGTAGTTGACGGAGTGTCAATGTGTGACTTAAATTAATGCTGGTGAAGAAAATATTTGCAGAGAATTATGAAAATATGGAGCCGGCCAACTGTATTCTTCAAATTGTGTTGTTTAAATGTTTTATTAACTGTTTGACTCTTTTACTGTTTCATTAATTTATTTAACCGCTTTGATTTGCCTGTGCATGTTTTCTTGGCCTTACTGAGATTTGCTCACCCCATAAGATTTGTTTTCCTTAGTAGGGTTTGAGAACGAGAGCCTCCAAAGATTGCTCTAGGTTGATTGTTTGAAGACTTAAGCTTGTATTTTGATGTAATCCTTGTATTTTGAATTGTACTTATGGAATTCTGATTAGATAAACTTTTGTATTTGTAAATATAGTTTGGATGGTTGTGGTTCGCTAAGAAAGCTTTGGGGTTTAAATGTTCCATTTGACTGGAGGATATTAAAGTTATTTTGTTATGGGAAGTAATCGCTCAAAATTGAATTGAGGAACTGTAGTGAGTCCTGGTGAGAGTTGGGCAGGCGATCCGCTGTACCATTTGGTTCGCCTTAGGGGGAGGTGGGGCTGTCACACGGATTAGTAAGTGAGGAAGATAGGATATTATATCCTAAAGAATTAGGACTGGAATTAACAGAAAAAGAATTAATGGAATCAGAAATAAAATTAGAAATGACAAGACAAATAGAAGTAACAGAAATTCTTTATTATGATCAAGATAGAAACATAAGAATAAAAAATGAAGAATCAAATCCCTTAGAAACAATAGTAGAAGAACATATAGGACTGACATTAATGGATGATAGTACAAGTTCTAGTACACCTAACATACCTAATATACCTATACAATATGTACCAGGACAACTTCTTAGAATAACTTATAATGAATATAGGGATTCACCTATAGGACAATATAAGTCAAAAGGAAAAAGACAACCATTAGAAGTCTTAGACAAGAATAAATTGATAGATGAAGGAAGAACACTTAATCTAACTGCACATGATCCACAATTATGGGATAGCATCATAGAATTATGGAAAAGTAAAGTAGTATAATATTATATTCAGAAAGGGTTTGACAATGCACCAGAAGATATGTGTACCTATTTAGAAACTTCTTTCGGAAAAACTGCAAGAGCAACTTGGGAAAAATTTAAAGAAAAATACCTTGCAACCTTA